>JBBPBR010000002.1:24617713-24643801 GCA_037974775.1 Cicer pinnatifidum
AAGGTAAATAAAATTGTTTTAAATATTATATTATTATTCAAAGTTGATTATTTAGACATATTCAACATCTGAAAATCGAACTCTTATTGAAGTCTCAAATTAAAATATATAATCCTTAACATTCTTCTCTTCTCTTATATCAACTGCCACGGATACTTGAGTCAATTAAAGAATATTTTATCGTAAAGAATATTAAACATTCTATAATTGAGCAGAATCTATGTTCAAAAAATAAAAAATTTTAAAAATCGAACAGAATCTGTAATTAATTAGGAAATTGATTTTTTTTTTTTGCTAATAAAAAAAATCAAGTTTACACTATAAATAAGAAGCTGGCAAACGATAATACCAATTGTAATACCCAATTTTCTCTTTGGTTCGTTTGTGTTTTTCTTGTTTATTCACAACATTATGGCTTTTACAAAAACCACACTTATAATGTTCTTAACCTTATCAATGATAATAGCGATGGCAAATTCTAAGGTTGGGGCTCCAATCAAGGTATAACAGATTCTAAAACATGCAACAATCTTTATTTGAATTTTTTTTTTTGTTATAAAATTAAAAAGATTTCCCACACCACCTACACTTTGAAACAATATAGTTTTAGAAGAAAACAACACTCTTTTCTTTGTTATTCAAAAATATACTTTTGGAGGATAAACACTTTTTTTCCATTCAAATGTATAATTTCAATGTGGTTTAGTTCTTAAGAAACATAATGGAAATTAAAGTAGTTCTCTATTTTATTTTAGACTAAATAATATATGCGATCCTTTAACTTAATTTTATTTAACGTTTTTATTTATTTTTTTTCTCCTGATTTAGTCTTTTGTGGGTTTTGTTTAAAAATTTGACGAAGTTTTTGAATTTTTATAAAAAAAAGATAGCATCGTTGACATTTTAAAATATAAAAAATCAAATTGTCACTTAAAATTAAAATAAATGACTAAATAATATATATATATATATATAAAGAACTAAAACGTTAACTGAAATTAAATTAAGGGAGTGCAAGATACTATTTAGCCTTTATTTTATTTCTTTAAATGAAGATTAGATTTTTACTAAATTTGTTATTCATGAATTCTCTCCTTCAAATTATGGTTATGATAATGATACACGATATAACATAATTTTTTTTTATTAATATGAATTCTCTCCTTTATTTTTATTCTAATTTTTTTTGCAGAGTGAGAGTGAAGATGATCATGAGAATTATTTTCAAGAGACATTAGAGACAAGCCAAGCTGGTGATTTGGATCCAGCATTGGTGATAATGCCATTCGTGCTCCTTTTCTTGTTCTTAATGTTTTCTAGTTCATATTATATTTTAGTATTTTTTCTTGCTCTATTAGTTATTATAATAAGCTACGCCTCTATGGTAATTTAGTAATTATGACGTAGGTTAATTTGCGTTCTAGTGATGACTTTTGAATTTTAAGGAAAATTATTATATTAGAATAGAGTACAAATTTCAAAAATAATTCTTAAATCAAGCACAATAGTTTTGGTAGTTTCTATGTTTGTCTCGGATCTTATATTGTATTATATATTATTACAATTGTGATTATAATTATTATTACTTTTAAGATTTGTTAAATTTTTTTTTGTTATTATTAAAAATAAATTTTAAGTCGAAACACTACTATTGATATTGTGAAGAAACTTTTTATATAGAATTTATTAGAAGATATATGTAAGATTTTTTCAACAATTTTTTGCTTTGTGCGATTTGATAAATTAATACGTTAGTGATTTGATCACTAGTGCAATTAAACTTTATTATATCGGTTACTTGTCAGATCTAACATCAAACGATAAAGTTGGTTAAAATAATCAACGTAACGAATCCAAATTTAAAATAAATTTATTATATCCGTTAAATTTGAACCAATTTAACAAGTAAAATTTAAAATTGATTAAATTTGAACTAATTTAACGAGTCATATTCAAAATTTAACTAAATTTCATATTTTCTTCATTATAGCAATTAATAAATCAACTAAATATCAATTGAGTCGTAGCATTGTCACACCAAATAATTATAACCATAAAGATAAACATATATTTATCTTTAATTGTTGGTACAATTTACAAAGACTAATATTATTAGGTTGAATGTAACATTCGAATTCGGGGTCACTAATAATTATACTTTCTTTGCTATAACCACTACGCCAAAAATGACATTTAACAACGCCCCTTTTACAACCCTTGCTAAACACAAGCGCTGTTGTAAATGTATTTGAAAAATAACGGAGCCTTTACAGCGCTTTTATTCACAAGCGCTGTAAAATAAGCGCTGTTGTAGGTCATATAACGTTTGCGCATAATGTTATAAGACTTTTACAGCGCTTTTCAAAAAAGCGTTGTAAAATGAAGCGCTTTCGCGAATGATTTTACAACGCTTTTTTCACAAGCGCTGTAAAATACGTGCACTTTAAAATAATTGAACCACCTATTACAGCGCTTTTTTCACAAGCGCTATAAAATACAAGCGCTTTCATTGAATTTAACTACCTATTATAGCGCTTTTATTGACAAGCGCTGTAAAATACATAAATTTCAAATAATTATATACGTTGGGAACCCTCATATCCTCTACATCTTTCATCACCTATACTCTGGGAACCCTCATACCCTCATATCCATTACGTACTGTGCCGCCATCTACGTTGTCTCAGGTATTTTTTTTTAACTAGATTTTTTTTATCAAATTAAAAATTCATACCACATGATCTGTGTTATGTTTTGAAATTGTTATATATATATATATATATTAAATCTCTTCTACTAGTCAAAAACTCATACCACATGATCTGTTCTGTTTTTGAAATTGTTAGTTGATATTGGTTTCTTTTTGAAACTTGTTGATATGTTTTGAAAGCTTATTAGTTTTGTAACTGCATTTATATAGGTGGTATAATATGGATAGGAAATGGATGTCAGTCAATCGATTGTCAAAAGAGTATGAAATTGGAGTGAAGGAGTTTGTTGAGTTTGCAGTGAAGAATGCAAAAGATCTAAATAGAGTAGTTTGTCCTTGTTTAAAATGTTGTTTTGGAAAACGTGTTAGAGAAGATGAATTAGAAGGACATCTAGTATGTAATGGAATTGATCAAAGCTACACATGTTGGATAAGACATGGTGAGAAAAAAAAAAGGAAACATTAATTTTGAGAATAGTTCGACATATGCTTCAACTGACTTCGATTTAGATACATATGAGCCGGACCGAGTTGATAAAATCGCAAAAGTAGTTGAAGAAGATCTTCGAGATTGTCCTAAAATATTTGAAAGTTTGTTGAGTGATGCAGAGAAAGAATTATATAATGGTTGTACTAAATTCACAAGACTGTCGGCGATATTAAAGTTGTACAACTTAAAAGCGAGTAATGGATGGTCTGATAAAAGCTTTACAGAATTATAAACACTCATAAAAGATATGTTGCCAGATGATAATGAACTTCCCAGTCGAACCTACGAGGCTAAACGGATTTTGTGTTCTATTGGCATGAGTTACGAATGGATTCATGCGTGTCCTAACGATTGCATTTTATTTCGAAATGAATATGAACTACTTAAGGCGTGTCCAAAATGCAATGTCTCTCGATATAAGAAGAAAGAATCTACTCCAGCAAAAGTCGTGTGGTATTTTCCTATAATACCAAGATTTAGGCGCATGTATCGCAGTGAAGAAGATTCAAAACACTTGACATGGCATGCAGATGAAACAATTAGAGATGGAATGTTTCGACACCCTGCAGATTCCCCACAATGGGCAAAAATTGATCACGAGTATCCTGAATTCGGGATAGAGTCAAGATATCTAAGACTTGCACTTTCTACTGATGGAATGAATCCACATGGTCTTCAAAGCACCTCACACAGCACGTGGCCTGTGATTTTGGTAATATATAACCTACCTCAATGGTTATGTATGAAGCGTAAGTTTATGATGTTGTCTCTGTTAATTTCTAGACCCAAACAACCGGGGAATGATATCGACGTATACTTGACTCCTCTAATAGAAGATTTAAAACATATGTGGGAGACAGGTGTGGAAGTTTATGATGGGTATAAAAAAGAATATTTCAATTTGAGGGCTATGTTGTTCGGCACAATTAATGATTTTCCAGCATATGGTAATTTATCAGGATATAGCATTAAAGGTCAGTGTGCATGTCCTGTATGTGAAGAGAGTACAAATTGGATACGGTTGAAACATTGTAAGAAGAATGTGTTTCTTGGACATCGTAGATTTTTACCTTATAGTCATCAGTATCGTTGGTGGAGAAATGCATTTAATGGAAAATCAGAGGAAGGTAAAGCTCCTTTACCACCGACTGGATATCAAATACTTGAAAAAGTACAAGGTTGACCAATAAATTTGGCAAACCTTTTGCGGGAGAGCTGGTCAAAACTGGGTGGAAGAAAAAAGTCAATTTTCTTTGAATTGCCATATTGGAAGTCATTGTATATAAGACATTTCCTCGATGTGATGCATATTGAAAAAATGTATTTGATAGTGTTATTGGTACGTTACTCAATGTTCCAGGAAAGTCTAAAGACGGCATCAACGCAAGATTGGACTTGGTCGATATGGGAATAAGAAATGAATTGGCTCCAGTAAAGAAAAGAAATCGCACATATCTACCTCCAGCCGCTCATACTCTATCTAGAAAGGAAAAAATTGTTTTATGTAAATTTCTACACGAAGTTAAAGTTCCAGAAGGATACTCTTCGAACATTAGAAATTTGGTTTGTATGAAAGACCTCAAGTTAAAAGGTTTGAAGACCCATGATTGTCATATTTTAATGGAGCATTTGCTACCAATAGGTATACGTTCCATTTTACCTGAAAAAGTTCGACTAGCATTAACTAGATTATGTTTCTTCTTTGTAACACCCCGTTTTTCTAAGCGAGGGTGTATTTTTTTTTTTTTTCAAAAGAACTCAAATAAAATAGAGTAAGTACGTAAGGAAAAGCCTTTGGATACATAATTTAGTCATTATAATTTACAAACAGCGGAAAAATTTTTCAAAATATGAATCCAAAGCATGTCCTGATATCAACACTAGTACATATACATCCTTCCAACTTCACATAAAAGTAGCCCAAAAGAAAGACATATGTGTCCTGGGTGACAGCCTAGTCTGATCATTCTATACATAACAAAAACTATACGCCTTGAGTAATCTCCACGCGCCCCGTGAGATTCTCCTAACGTAGCTCCAATCAAACACTTCCATCCACATTCCCATCCGGAGGGTACGAACCGGTAGGATCATCCTGACTCTCATCTGAGGGCAAAGCCCAGATTTCCACAATAGTTGTAAAGGGTCACCAACCGAAAATTAACAGTTAACACATAACATTTAAGCTTTTAAATGCACAAATAACCTTCTCAACTTATCATGCATCTTAGAAGGATTTTCCATATGCTAAAAGTTCATGCCATACTTGCCAAATAAAAAATGAAATCAAAATAAAGTTCTCAATTCATCAAGTAATATATAATTGACCAAAACATTGATAAATCACTTGAGCAATCAATTATCTAACTCAGGATAAGATTTTCCACAGAGCCAATCGATTGGGGAAATCAATTTCCTGAAAGTTTTTAGTGAAAATTGAACTCTGGGCTTAAATCAATCGATTGGGTAAATCGATTGACTCAATCGATTGGGTAAATCGATTGACAGACAGGACAGAACCCCTGTAATGAATCCAATCGATTGGACAAATCGATTTTTGGAAGAGAAAGCCCCTGACTTGAATCCAATCGATTTACCAAATCGATTTCTTAAATGATTTTGAAATATAACTTACAAAATCGATTGGGTAAATCGATTTCGTGCAAAACAGAGCCCCTGTAACTCATCAAATCGATTGGGTAAATCGATTTCCCTGTATATTCTTTCAAAAACACATAAACCAACTCAATCATATTCAAACACCACTCCAAATCTTAACACTTAGCAATACCCGTATAATCACCACGACATTACGAGTTTCGAAAATGTTTTACAATCTAACATACTATCACACAAATCCAAAACATAACTCTTAGTACAATCAACACAATCACAATTTGAATCAAACACACTTACACATAAGTTCAAACATAACACTTAGCAAAATCAACACAATCATAATTTGAATCAACCACGACTCGTGTGCCAAGCACCCTAATGCAATGCGTATATGCCAAAATGCATGGACTCGGAATTCCAAACCAAAACCCTCCTCGAAGGGCCGTAAATCATAATTGTACCGCCTACCACAGGCCAAAGTACCAATTACCGAGGTGCCACCTATCACGGGTCAGCACGATTTACTAAAAAGCGTAAATCATAAACGTACCACCTATCACGGGTCAGTACAGTTTACCGAGGTGCCACCTATCACGGGTCAGCACGATTTACTAAAAGAAAAAGCGTAAGTCGTAAAGGTACCGCCTATCACAGGCCAAAGTATAACTTACCGAGGTGCCACCTATCACGGGTCAGCACAACTTACAAAAAAGTAAATCGTAAACGTACCACCTATCACGGGTCATTACAGTTTACCGAGGTGCCACCTATCACAGATTCAGCACAATTTACCAATGAAATGCATGAGCATACACTAACTCCATTCGCAACAATCGTTAAGTAAATGCAGCTATTAAAAGATTCCCCATTTTTAATACTCATTTAACTTAACGATTTTCACGCCAAACGTTAAGCAAACAGACATATTAAGAGATTCCCCATTCTTATCAGTTAATTTAATTTATTTATCGACGAGTAAAAGATTCACCGCAGTTAATTTAATTTATTTATCGACGAGTAATTCTAATCAGGCATCAAAATATCTTCTTGGTCGTATAAACTCCAAAATATTAATAACTTTGGCTAAAAAGCCTCTGAGTTCAATACCGAAAATACACCAAAATATATAAAATACACTTAAAAATTATGGGTCTTACATTACTACCCCCCTAAAATTAGTTTCGTCCTCGAAACTATGCGTCGATAAATAACTCTGGGTGTTGTTCTCTCATCTTACTTTCCAGTTCCCAAGTTGCATCCCCAGTAATTGGGTTCCAAATCACCTTGACCAACGATACATCCTTGGTCCTCAATCGCTTGATCTTTCTGTCATCAATTCTCACTGGTGGTACTTCAAACGACAAGTTATCCTTTAGCTGGATTGTGTCTGGTTCGATCACATGAGATGGATCTGCAAGATATTTCCTCAACTGTGACACATGAAACACATCATGGATATTGGACAGTATCGGAGGCAATGCAACCCGATAAGCAACAGGCCCAATTCGTGCAGAAATCTGGTATGGTCCAATGAATTTCGGAGTCAACTTCTTCGATTTCAACGCTCTACCAACTCCAGTAGTAGGTGTGACTCTTAGAAATACATGGTCACCCTGTTCAAATTCCAAAAGTCTGCGACGCTTGTCCGCATAACCCTTCTGACGATCCTGTGAAGTCTTCATTTTCTCTTTGATCTTCCTTACCTTAGCTGTAGTCTGTTGCACCATCTCTGGTCCGACAATCATATTTTCTCCGTCCTTATACCAACACAAAGGCGTTTGACACTTGCGCCCATATAAGGCCTCATATGGTGCCATTCCAATACTCGCGTGGAAACTATTGTTGTAGGTGAACTCAATCAACGGAAGTACATCATCCCAACTTCCTCTATCGTCTAACACACATGCTCTCAACAGATCTTCAAGGGACTGATTCGTCCTTTCAGTCTGTCCGTCCGTCTGGGGATGGTAAGCTGAACTCAACCGTAGTTTCGTTCCCAATGCTTCGTGCAATGCTCCCCAAAAATGTGATGTGAACTTCGGATTACGGTCTGATACAATACTTGATGGTACTCCGTGTAACCTCACAATTTCAGCAATGTAAATCTCTGTTAACTGATCTACCTTATAGGTGGTCTTTACTGGCAAAAAGTGTGCGGATTTAGTCAATCGATCCACTATCACCCATATAGAATCATTCTTTCTCCTTGTTTTAGGCAATCCAGTTATGAAATCCATAGAAATGCTGTCCCACTTCCATTCGGGTATATCTAAAGGTTGCAACATCCCAGCAGGTCGCTGATGTTCCACCTTCGCTTTCTGACAAGTTAGACAAGTGGACACGTACTCCGCCACATGTTTCTTCATTCCTGGCCACCAATAATTCTGTCTCAAATCTTGATACATCTTTGTTGCTCTAGGATGAATACTCAACTTGCTCTTATGAGCCTCTTCTAAAATTGTCTTTCTCATATCTGTAATTCCTGGTACACAAATCCTACCATTACATCGCAAGATATTATCTGATCCAATCTTGAATTCAGTTGTCTTCCCTTGCACTATTAGGTTCCTCTTCTCTTGAATTAAGGCGTCATCTTGAGAATTTGCAATGTCTTCAAGCAGTCCACTCGAAATCTTAATCATTCCGAGTTTCAAAATTCCCGGTGCAAACTCTACGTTCAAGTGTAGGTCTCTAAAAGCCTCCCACAGTTCTTGTTGTCTAGCCATAATCGTGGAAGATATCGATACACTCCTTCTACTCAACGCATCAGCCACTACATTGGCCTTCCCAGGGTGGTACTGCAGTGTGAAATCAAAATCCTTGAGAGTCTCCATCCATCTTCTTTGACGCATGTTCAATTCCTTCTGATCAAACAAATATTTCAAACTCTTATGGTCACTGAACACGGTGAACGTGCACCCATATAAGTAGTGCCTCCAGATCTTCAATGCAAAAACAACCGCAGCAAGCTCCAAATCATGAGTAGGATAGTTTCTCTCATGAATCTTCAATTGCCTTGAGGCATAAGCTACAGCTTTCTTATGTTGCATCAAAACACATCCCAACCCTTGGTGAGATGCATCACAATAAACTTCATAGGGTTCATCTGATTGCGGTAACACCAATACTGGTGAGGTTGTCAATTTTCTCTTTAGCAACTGAAAATTTTCCTCACACTTCTCCGTCCATGCGAACGGTTGGTCTTTTCTGGTAAGTTGTGTCAATGGGGCCACAATCTTAGCAAAACCTTCAATAAACCTCCTGTAGTACCCTGCCAGTCCTACAAAACTTCGTATGTCCGTGACAGTTTGAGGCTGTTTCCAAGCAAGAACCGCCTCAATCTTGGCCGGATCTACAGCGATTCCTTCCTTGGTTATTACATGTCCCAAGAAATTCACTTTTTCCAGCCAAAATTCACACTTCGATAGATTGGCATACAATCGTTTCTCGCGTAAAATCTCAAGAACTTGACGTAAATGTTCTCCATGCTCTTCTTCAGTTCTCGAATAAATCAATATATCATCAATGAATACCACCACGAACTTATCAAGGAATGGACTAAAGATTCGGTTCATATAGTCCATGAAAATTGCTGGTGCATTGGTAACCCCAAACGGCATAACAAGATATTCATAATGTCCGTAACGGGTTCGGAAAGCCGTTTTCTGAATATCTCCTTCCCTTACTCGAATTTGATGGTAACCCGACTTCAAGTCAATCTTCGAAAATATCGCGGCCCCTCTCAATTGATCCATTAAATCATCGATGCGTGGCAAAGGATAACGATTCTTAATAGTTGCCTTATTAAGCTGTCTATAATCCACGCATAAGCGCGAGCTTCCTTCCTTCTTCTTAACTAGTAAAACTGGAGCTCCCCATGGCGATACGCTTGGTCTAATAAATTTCCTCTTCAACAAATCTTCAATTTGGCCTTTGAGCTCATTTAATTCCAATGGTGACATTCGATACGGTGCAATTGAAATTGGTCCGGTTCCAGGGTGCAAATCAATGAAGAACTCCACTTCTCTTACTGGAGGTAACCCTGGAATTTCCGTTGGAAATACATCCCGGTACTCATTGACAAGCAGCACATCTTCTATGTTCACATTTATCTTTGCCTCCACATTATCCAGAGACAAAAACTCATGAGTTCCTTCACTTAGCGACACTCGAAGTTTGTTAGCGGCTAAATACTTAACAACTCCTGGTTTGGGGAAAAGAACCAATTTGCGAGCGCAGTCTAAGATCACATAATGGTAAGACATCCAATCCATACCGAGAATGACCTCGAGTGATTGTAGGGGTAAACAGATCAAATTAACCAAGAAATCCCTATTCTGAATAGTTATTTGACAATGTAAACATGCAGAATTTACTGTCAAAGTCTTAGCAGGAGTGGAAACAACCAAATCAAAGGGTAAAGCAGACACAGATAACTTCAAACGATTTACACAGTCCATAGCAACGAAGGAATGGGTTGCCCCCGAATCAAATAGGGCAGTTAGAGTGTTACCTACAATCTCACAATCACGTTGAATCAGATTGCCAGATGGATTCCCCTCTTCAGCACTCACACAATAAATGCATCCTCTAGCAGTAGGACGAGTAGCTTTAGCTACATTCACAACTAGTTCCACCTTTGGAGCCGTGCAATCCCTTGCCACGTGCCCTGGTTTCCGACTATCGTAGCAGGTGGGAATATTAGAGGTACAAGCACTAGCATAATGTCCCTCTTCTCCACATCGGAAACACCTAAGTACTTGTCCCAATGGTCTTCCGAAATTCTAGTTCCCTGAGCGATTCTGCCCACTATTGTTACTTTGTGGTCGGTTATAGGGTTTAGCAACTTGTTTCCCCTTGTTGTTCTGATAATTCACCCGACTGGGTCCTCCTGCACCAAAGTTCCCTCCTCGGCTAGCCCTCTTATTCTTCATATCCTCAACTTCCCTGCATTTTTCCACAAGGGCTTGGAAACGTTGAATTCCCAAGGGCAAGACGGAGTCTTGAATCTCATACTTTAGTCCGTCTTGGAAGCGATGACACATGAATGGTTCATCAATCTCTTCACGGAAAAACCGGAAATGCCTCGATAGTGATTCAAACGTAGCCGCATATTCGCCCACGGTCATGTTCCCCTGATGTAGTTTCAGGAAATCATCACCTAGTTTAGTTATGGTACTCATCGGAAAGTATTTGTCCAAAAACTTCCTTTTGAATGATTCCCAGTTCACCTCCTCTTGAGCTGATCTCATCAACAATCTGGCACTCCTCCACCAGTATTCAGCATCTCCCAATAACATATAAGTGGCATAGTTGACCTTCACTGCCGCCTGACAGTTAATCATTTCGAAGATCTTCTCCACTTCTTGGATCCACTGATCCGCTTTCTCTGAGTTCTCATCCCCCTTAAACTTGGGAGGATTGTAACGACGGAAGTCTTCTAACCCTCTTGACTCCGCAGCACGGATCTCTCTTTCCCTCTTTTCGAGATCGCGTTGAGTCTTGGCAGCAGTCTGTGCAGCAACAGAAGCAGCCATGTTATTCATAGCCACCGCCATCCGATCATCCCTACTGGCGTTGGCTCTCGGAACGTCATTCCTTCTTGGCGGCATGGTTTTCCTATAAAACCATCATCAAGTAGAGTCTTAACACTACTTCGAATAATTCCAAAAATAACTTCCGACCACATCAGCACATAATAATTATTCTGAACTAGACAATACAAACCAACTAAACCGACACATGATCAGACAACAACTCCTACCCTACATTCTAGAAGTAAAGGTTCCACAGCCCGCAAAGAAAACCAAACCAAAGCTCTGATACCACAAATGTAACACCCCGTTTTTCTAAGCGAGGGTGTATTTTTTTTTTCTTTTCAAAAGAACTCAAATAAAATAGAGTAAGTACGTAAGGAAAAGCCTTTGGATACATAATTTAGTCATTATAATTTACAAACAGCGGAAAAGTTTTTCAAAATATGAATCCAAAGCATGTCCTGATATCAACACTAGTACATATACATCCTTCCAACTTCACATAAAAGTAGCCCAAAAGAAAGACATATGTGTCCTGGGTGACAGCCTAGTCTGATCATTCTATACATAACAAAAACTATACGCCTTGAGTAATCTCCACGCGCCCCGTGAGATTCTCCTAACGTAGCTCCAATCAAACACTTCCATCCACATTCCCATCCGGAGGGTACGAACCGGTAGGATCATCCTGACTCTCATCTGAGGGCAAAGCCCAGATTTCCACAATAGTTGTAAAGGGTCACCAACCGAAAATTAACAGTTAACACATAACATTTAAGCTTTTAAATGCACAAATAACCTTCTCAACTTATCATGCATCTTAGAAGGATTTTCCATATGCTAAAAGTTCATGCCATACTTGCCAAATAAAAAATGAAATCAAAATAAAGTTCTCAATTCATCAAGTAATATATAATTGACCAAAACATTGATAAATCACTTGAGCAATCAATTATCTAACTCAGGATAAGATTTTCCACAGAGCTAATCGATTGGGGAAATCAATTTCCTGAAAGTTTTTAGTGAAAATTGAACTCTGGGCTTAAATCAATCGATTGGGTAAATCGATTGACTCAATCGATTGGGTAAATCGATTGACAGACAGGACAGAACCCCTGTAATGAATCCAATCGATTGGACAAATCGATTTTTGGAAGAGAAAGCCCCTGACTTGAATCCAATCGATTTACCAAATCGATTTCTTAAATGATTTTGAAATATAACTTACAAAATCGATTGGGTAAATCGATTTCGTGCAAAACAGAGCCCCTGTAACTCATCAAATCGATTGGGTAAATCGATTTTCCTGTATATTCTTTCAAAAACACATAAACCAACTCAATCATATTCAAACACCACTCCAAACCTTAACACTTAGCAATACCCGTATAATCACCACGACATTACGAGTTTCGAAAACGTTTTACAATCTAACATACTATCACACAAATCCAAAACATAACTCTTAGTACAATCAACACAATCACAATTTGAATCAAACACACTTACACATAAGTTCAAACATAACACTTAGCAAAATCAACACAATCATAATTTGAATCAACCACGACTCGTGTGCCAAGCACCCTAATGCAATGCGTATATGCCAAAATGCATGGACTCGGAATTCCAAACCAAAACCCTCCTCGAAGGGCCGTAAATCATAATTGTACCGCCTATCACAGGCCAAAGTACCAATTACCGAGGTGCCACCTATCACGGGTCAGCACGATTTACTAAAAAGCGTAAATCATAAACGTACCACCTATCACGGGTCAGTACAGTTTACCGAGGTGCCACCTATCACAGGTCAGCACGATTTACTAAAAGAAAAAGCGTAAGTCGTAAGGGTACCGCCTATCACAGGCCAAAGTATAACTTACCGAGGTGCCACCTATCACGGGTCAGCACAACTTACAAAAAAGTAAATCGTAAACGTACCACCTATCACGGGTCAATACAGTTTACTGAGGTGCCACCTATCACGGGTTCAGCACAATTTACCAATGAAATGCATGAGCATACACTAACTCCATTCGCAACAATCGTTAAGTAAATGCAGCTATTAAAAGATTCCCCATTTTTAATACTCATTTAACTTAACGATTTTCACGCCAAACGTTAAGCAAACAGACATATTAAGAGATTCCCCATTCTTAATATACTTTTGACTTAAACGATTTCCACAACAAAACATTCAGTAAACAAGACATTAAGAGATTCCCCATTCCTAATGCTCATTTACTGAAGCGATTTTCAAAAACAAACATTAAGTAAACAAGACATTAAGAGATTCCCCTTTCTTAATTCTCATTTAACTTAAATGATTTTTCCAAAACAAACGTTAAGTAACCGAGACATTAAGAGATTCCCCATTCTTAACGCCCAGTTAACTTAAACGATTTTCAAAACAACATTAAGTAACCTAGACATTAAGAGATTCCCCATTCTTAACGCCCAGTTAACTTAAACGATTTTCAAAACAACGTTAAGTAACTAAGACATTAAGAGATTCCCCATTCTTAACGCCCAGTTAACTTAAACGATTTTCAAAATAACGTTAAGTAACTAAGACATTAAGAGATTCCCCATTCTTAACGTCCAGTTAACTTCAACGATTTTCAAAACAAACTTCAAGTAAATAAGATATTAAGAGATTCCCCATTCTTAATTCTCATTTAACTTAAAACGATTTTCCAAAACACACATTAGGTAAACGAGACGTTAAGAGATTCCCCATTCTTAATCCTCGTTTAACTTAATGGTTTTTTTTCAAATTTCCACACGAAACAAACTCAAACGTACTTCCACATTCAATCGGTAACTCACACAAAATCATTTTTCCACACAAACCACACAAAACACCTCTCAAACATGTTATCAAATTCAATCCAAATCAATCAATGATTCACACCAAATCACATCAATCAACAATCATCAAGTAAGAACACGCCATGTACGATGAACACAAATCAACGCAATCATAACACTCAAATACATCAAATTTCATTTTCTCAAAATTATACATAAATGAGTTAAATTCATTTTCCCCAATTCGATACACCAACCCTAATCAAATTCTTCTCCACACAACTACAGATAAGGCCCTAAATGCAAACTAAAAGTTTGGAAGGAGCCCTTACCTTCACTTTAGCTTTTTCGTCGATTATGGCATCGTGAGTAAATCCGGTAAATTTTCCGCTCGCAACGCCGCTTCCAAAATTGGCCCACTAGCACCGTAGCACGGAGGTAAGCAACCTTCCCTTCTATCACTTCTTGAAACGAAGCTTGGATCTAGAAGAAACGGAGGAGTTTGTGTTTGAATCTCAAATACCGTTTTTCTTCGTTTTCGAATCAAAGAGGGAGAGTGAGGTTGAAAAATCCTTGTCCTATCACCCACTATCAATTTCGAACTCAAAGGAAAGAAAAGAAAGCAAAAACGAGTAACAATGGAGGAAGGTAGAATGAAGGTCACGCGAGGCAGAGGAAGAAGATGAAGTTTTCTGTTTTTCTTTCCTTTGCTTTTCCTTTCTTCCTTTTTCTTTCCTTTCTTTTTCTTTTCTTCCCAATTCCTTCCTTTCCTTTTCTTTATATATTCATTATTTATATAATATAATTAACAAATATCTAAAATATCTAGATATTTGTTAAATTACCGTTTCGCCCATAACGCATTAAACTCTTCGCAAAAGATTCACCGCAGTTAATTTAATTTATTTATCGACGAGTAATTCTAATCAGGCATCAAAATATCTTCTTGGTCGTATAAACTCCAAAATATTAATAACTTTGGCTAAAAAGCCTCTGAGTTCAATACCGAAAATACACCAAAATATATAAAATACACTTAAAAATTATGGGTCTTACATTACTACCCCCCTAAAATTAGTTTCGTCCTCGAAACTATGCGTCGATAAATAACTCTGGGTGTTGTTCTCTCATCTTACTTTCCAGTTCCCAAGTTGCATCCCCAGTAATTGGGTTCCAAATCACCTTGACCAACGATACATCCTTGGTCCTCAATCGCTTGATCTTTCTGTCATCAATTCTCACTGGTGGTACTTCAAACGACAAGTTATCCTTTAGCTGGATTGTGTCTGGTTCGATCACATGAGATGGATCTGCAAGATATTTCCTCAACTGTGACACATGAAACACATCATGGATATTGGACAGTATCGGAGGCAATGCAACCCGATAAGCAACAGGCCCAATTCGTGCAGAAATCTGGTATGGTCCAATGAATTTCGGAGTCAACTTCTTCGATTTCAACGCTCTACCAACTCCAGTAGTAGGTGTGACTCTTAGAAATACATGGTCACCCTGTTCAAATTCCAAAAGTCTGCGACGCTTGTCCGCATAACCCTTCTGACGATCCTGTGAAGTCTTCATTTTCTCTTTGATCTTCCTTACCTTAGCTGTAGTCTGTTGCACCATCTCTGGTCCGACAATCATATTTTCTCCGTCCTTATACCAACACAAAGGCGTTTGACACTTGCGCCCATATAAGGCCTCATATGGTGCCATTCCAATACTCGCGTGGAAACTATTGTTGTAGGTGAACTCAATCAACGGAAGTACATCATCCCAACTTCCTCTATCGTCTAACACACATGCTCTCAACAGATCTTCAAGGGACTGATTCGTCCTTTCAGTCTGTTCGTCCGTCTGGGGATAGTAAGCTGAACTCAACCGTAGTTTCGTTCCCAATGCTTCGTGCAATGCTCCCCAAAAATGTGATGTGAACTTCGGATCACGGTCTGATACAATACTTGATGGTACTCCGTGTAACCTCACAATTTCAGCAATGTAAATCTCTATTAACTGATCTACCTTATAGGTGGTCTTTACTGGCAAAAAGTGTGCGGATTTAGTCAATCGATCCACTATCACCCATATAGAATCATTCTTTCTCCTTGTTTTAGGCAATCCAGTTATGAAATCCATAGAAATGCTGTCCCACTTCCATTCAGGTATATATAAAGGTTGCAACATCCCAGCAGGTCGCTGATGTTCCACCTTCGCTTTCTGACAAGTTAGACAAGTGGACACGTACTCCGCCACATGTTTCTTCATTCTTGGCCACCAATAATTCTGTCTCAAATCTTGATACATCTTTGTTGCTCCAGGATGAATACTCAACTTGCTCTTATGAGCCTCTTCTAAAATTGTCTTTCTCATATCTGTAATTCCTGGTACACAAATCCTACCATTACATCGCAAGATATTATCTGATCCAATCTTGAATTCAGTTGTCTTCCCTTGCACTATTAGGTTCCTCTTCTCTTGAATTAAGGCGTCATCTTGAGAATTTGCAATGTCTTCAAGCAGTCCACTCGAAATCTTAATCATTCCGAGTTTCAAAATCCCCGGTGCAAACTCTACGTTCAAGTGTAGGTCTCTAAAAGCCTCCCACAGTTCTTGTTGTCTAGCCATAATCGTGGAAGATACCGATACACTCCTTCTACTCAACGCATCAGCCACTACATTGGCCTTCCCAGGGTGGTACTGCAGTGTGAAATCAAAATCCTTGAGAGTCTCCATCCATCTTCTTTGACGCATGTTCAATTCCTTCTGATCAAACAAATATTTCAAACTCTTATGGTCACTGAACACGGTGAACGTGCACCCATATAAGTAGTGCCTCCAGATCTTCAATGCAAAAACAACCGCAGCAAGCTCCAAATCATGAGTAGGATAGTTTCTCTCATGAATCTTCAATTGCCTTGAGGCATAAGCTACAGCTTTATTATGTTGCATCAAAACACATCCCAACCCTTGGTGAGATGCATCACAATAAACTTCATAGGGTTCATCTGATCGCGGTAACACCAATACTGGTGAGGTTGTCAATTTTCTCTTTAGCAACTGAAAATTTTCCTCACACTTCTCCGTCCATGCGAACGGTTGGTCTTTTCTGGTAAGTTGTGTCAATGGGGCCACAATCTTAGCAAAACCTTCAATAAACCTCCTGTAGTACCCTGCCAGTCCTACAAAACTTCGTATGTCCGTGACAGTTTGAGGCTGTTTCCAAGCAAGAATCGCCTCAATCTTGGCCGGATCTACAGCGATTCCTTCCTTGGTTATTACATGTCCCAAGAAATTCACTTTTTCTAGCCAAAATTCACACTTCGATAGATTGGCATACAATCGTTTCTCGCGTAAAATCTCAAGAACTTGACGTAAATGTTCTCCATGCTCTTCTTCAGTTCTCGAATAAATCAATATATCATCAATGAATACCACCACGAACTTATCAAGGAATGGACTAAAGATTCGGTTCATATAGTCCATGAAAATTGCTGGTGCATTGGTAACCCCAAACGGCATAACAAGATATTCATAATGTCCGTAACGGGTTCGGAAAGCCGTTTTCTGAATATCTCCTTCCCTTACTCGAGTTTGATGGTAACCCGACTTCAAGTCAATCTTCGAAAATATCGCGGCCCCTCTCAATTGATCCATTAAATCATCGATGCGTGGCAAAGGATAACGATTCTTAATAGTTGCCTTATTAAGTTGTCTATAATCCACGCATAAGCGCGAGCTTCCGTCCTTCTTCTTAACTAGTAAAACTGGAGCTCCCCATGGCGATACGCTTGGTCTAATAAATTTCCTCTTCAACAAATCTTCAATTTGGCCTTTGAGCTCATTTAATTCCAATGGTGACATTCGATACGGTGCAATTGAAATTGGTCCGGTTCCAGGGTGCAAATCAATGAAGAACTCCACTTCTCTTACTAAAGGTAACCCTGGAATTTCCGTTGGAAATACATCCCGGTACTCATTGACAAGCAGCACATCTTCTGGTTATATAAGCCATGCATGTAATCTGAATTATTGTTGTAATCTGAATTATTGTTCTATTCTGGTTTTATTGTTGTAATATGAATTATTGTTCTATTTGGACAATTTCAATTCTTAAGAACTATGCATGTAAAAAAAGTGCATGCCTTTTACAGCGCTTTTTAAAACAAGCGTTGTAAAAGGCCCTTTTAAAAATTAAATAAAGATACCTTTTACAGCGCTTACATCAAAAAGCGCTGTAAAAGACTCTTGTAGTTTAAAAACGCTTACATTTACGAAGTTCACTTAATTCAGATTCGAACCTAGATGGGTATTTGACGTATAAGTATATAACAATTTTTACAATATATGACATTAAATGATTAATGTGTTAATATTTATAATTAATAATATTAATTAATAATTTATGGATTTCAAAAATATGTTAATATTTATAATAATTTACCTAATAAAGTAAAAAATAAAGGTTATATTTGTTGTTTGATGGAGACCTTTTACAGCGCTTATTTGGAAAAGCGTTGTAAAAGACTCTTTGAAAAAAAAATAAAGAGACCTTTTACAGCGCTTATGTGAACAAGCGCTGTAAAAGGCATCATGGGAATCCCCAAAAACACATTGTTAACAAAAACATCAGACCTATTGTTAACAAAAACATCAGACACATTGTTAAAAAACCCATTTTTCACAACATGGCAATGAACCTGAAGATCAAGTTACGATTTAAGAATGAAAGGGAATGTAAAGAGATAAAAAGGGTGTTGAGGTGGAGATTGAAAGAGTAAGCTTTGATGTTTGCGAAGAAGATGCATAAAAGGACTTTGAGGTGGAGTTTGGTGAAGAGGAAGATATTTTGGTGGGACTATGTGGGTTTTGCAGAGCTTGTTTAAAAAATAACATAACAAAACACAAAAATAACATAATAAGGCCTTTTACAGCGCTTCTTTGAACAAGCGTTGTAAAAGGCTTTTAAAAAAAACATTATATAACATACTAAAACAATGAGGTCACTTCATGTTTTCTATACTTGTCCTCGCCCACTCATCGGAAAGTGGGAAAAGGAAAATTGTACAATACTTTGGGAGAAGTATTGCACATTACTCCGATCCCAAAGGGCCATGTCAAGGTATCGCCTACTGTTGCTTTCGAACCAACTGCACCGTTGCCGATACCGGACAACGACGGAGATATGCAGACATTGGGCGAAGCTATTGGTAGTTACGTGGCATGGCCCACGAACCTTGTTGCCCTCATTAAAAGCCCTCCCAGAAACAAATCAGTTACGTCTCCCGATAAGGTTTGTCACATTTATTGCATAAGCTTTGTCAATTTTTTCAGATTCAATAAACTAACATTTAACCTCATTTTTGTAGGTCCAAATAAATAAACCACCCGCACATCCAAAAAAAGGCAGCAAACCTCAAAAATTGGAGGTTAATAGAGCTGCCAAATTACAAAGGCCAGAGGCCAATAAAGCTGCCAAATTTGCAGTAATATAAAAATTGGATCGTGGCAAATCAGTCGCTGCTGCTGCTGCTCCTAAAATAAGTCAGCCACGCCTTGGTAAATACGGGGCGTGTCTTGACATCCAAGTAAAAAAGAACCTGTGCAGCAGCGATGATTCGCGCATGATACACATGAATAAAGAAATATTCAGAGAGGAGTATGAGGAATTGTTCGACAAGGAGCACGTATACGAACTTCTCGAACATAAGGAGCTCAGTGCAACTGTAATGAGCTTATATATAAGGTAAAAAATACTTTTAATTGCATTTATTGGTAATTAATTAAATGTATTGGTAATTAATCTAGTTTAAAATTTTCATTGAATGTTTTTGCATGAGAAGGTCGTGTGCCCGAGGAAATTATCGAATAAATACTCATTCTTCTCTCCGCATAAAACGTCCATGTGGAAACTCGATGAAGACAATGTAAAGAAATACATTGTAAATATGTTTTTAGGAAATATTTCAAAGGATAAATTGTTCTTAGCACCATATAATTCAGGGTACGTAATTTTATCTTTTTTAATTGATGAGAATTTAATTTATTAGTTGTGTATAAACAAAATTGTTTAACCAATTTTTTGTTGTTGTAGGGCACATTGGGTGCTATTTGCAATCAAAGCCGTCTCTGAAGTTATATACTATTTGGATCCCTTGCATGGCGATTACAACAATCACTCCAAAATCAAGACTTTGTTCGACACGTAAGTAATATTCATTTATTTTTGTTACACATATATATAAATAAGTGTTTGTTCATGCTAAAATAATCACATTTATTCATTTAATAGTGCATTAAAAGTTTTTCAAGCTCAAAGAGGTGCGGTAGTGTCGAAGCAAAAGTCTAATAATATTACATGGATCCCAATAAAGTGCCCTCGTCAAACAAACAACATCGACTGTGGGTACTACGTATTGAGATTCATGAAGGAGATTGTTGACAAGAATAAAACTATTATCCCAGAAACGGTACGGTATTTTGATTATATGATTTTAATATATAAATTATCTATATATTTGATACTAACTTAATATAATATGTTCAATTTTTATATTGCAGTACTTTGAAAATTCCAGTCCATCATATTCTGAGCAAGATCTGATGGAATTAAAGGAGGAATGGTGTGAGTATGTGCTTGAAATGAAAATTATTTGATTTTCTGGGAAATAGCACGCTGCTGGGCAAGGGATCTGAATATTATATGGTGCATAGTTATTATATGTATATGATCATAGGACAGTATATAAACATGCATATGAATATGTTGTAAATTAGGTTCAATGTATATTTAATTACTTATGTTGTAAATTACTGTGTTACAGGATAATATATATGTATCATATTGTGTGAATTGATTATGTTTTAACTGATTATGGGCTCTGGTTCTGGTTCTGGTTGTGTTATTGATTCTGTTTCTGTTTTAACATGCACATGAATATGTTCTAAATTACTGATTCTGGATGTGTTGTGTTGTGTGAACTGGTTCAAACTAATTTTGGATAAAAAGATAAAAGACAACGCTTTATAAAAAAAGTGCCATAAAAAGCTAAAAAACGCTTTTAAAATATATATAGGGTTAAAAAAAAAAATAACACCTTTTACAGCGCTTGTTACAAACAAGCGCTGTAAAAGGTACCCCAAATATATGAAATATGGGTATACCTTTTACAGCGCTTGTTACAACAAAGCGCTGTAAAAGGCATTCCAAATATGAATTATGGGTATGCCTTTTACAGCGCTTGTTACAAAAAAGCGCTGTAGAAGGTACCCCAAATATATGAAATATGGGTATGCCTTTTACAGCGCTTGTTACAAAAAAGCGTTGTAAAAGGTACCCCAAATATATGAAATATGGGTAAGTCTTTTACAACGCTTTTTTGCAACAAGCGCTGTAAAAGGTGCATAATAAGCACGCGTTATAAAAGGTGTCTTTAAGAGCGCTTTTTAGCAACAAGCGCTGTAAAAGGTGCATAATAAGCACGCGTTATAAAAGGTGTCTTTAAGAGCGCTTTTTTAAAAGCGCTGTTGTATCTTTTACAGCGCTCGAATCCACAGCGTTTTTTTTTTTGAAAAAGCGCTGTAGAAGGCTTAAAAAAAGCGCTGTAAAAGGCAATTTTTGGTGTAGTGAACCTGCATCGATTAATAATTTTTTTGGCAATAATTTATATGTTATTCTATCTTGTATTATATTGTTAATACTTTTAATGTTGGTTTGGAATATTAAGCTATTTTTAAGTTGTATTTGTGGTATTTTCTTAATAAATACTTATAAGTTATTATTGTTAGGAAAAAAGTGGTTTTAACTTTCATTCTCATGTTGATATTTTGATGATAGCAAAACGAAAAAAGAAGAACAATTATCTTGTAACTATATTTATTAAGTGTGTAGATTAAATTAAAAGATAATAAAATATATGAACGATTATCTATTAAATAGTAGCATAATTTATTAGTAAATTAGATATAATAATCTACGTGTTTTAAATACAAAGAATATCATCACATCATCAACTAGTAATTATGTTTAATAATAAAGTAAGTCATAATATTGCAATAAGAAAAAAAATTCTTTCATTCTTTGCCTAAATAACTTAAAAAAAATAATTAATGTTATACATCTTACAAGGAATCGATTAAGTATGCATTGTCATATCTATTATTTTTTATACCAAATTGTAAACAGTAAATGAATTGCAGTGATTTTACAATTATTATTTATATATGAGGTTTGTTAAATTTTTAGAGAACTATTCAAATGTATGTTTTTACCGTAATAAAAAAAAGTAAATGCTGTAACAAAAAAAGTAAAGTAGGAAAATTGATTAAAAAAATAGAGTAAAACAATACTCGAGGAAGATTGGATAAAAATGTCACATTTTTGTTATTTTAAATTAAATAATTATGTTCTTTTATATTGTTAAAAGGAACACTTTAATTTCAATTAATTAACTTTTTAGCTATATGTTATAAGTTATTATCTAGCTTATAACTTAATTTTACGAAACGAAACCTTAAACAAATTGACAAAATTAAGCGACGACAATTTTATAAATATGTAAAATGCGTTTAATACATTTATATTGATCATACTCTGAATTGCATTTTATTTTCCCTAACCTTTGCGTTTCCCGATGTAGATAGAGTAACGGCATGTAGTCTTGTCATCACTCTAATAGGAGTGACCACATAAGAGATCTGAGAGGAGACCAAAAAGACTAGAGGTGCGCACTATAGACTCGATTGGTTGAAAGAGGACTTCAGAAAGTAGTGTACAGCAGAGAGGTTTGATTGTGCTGTTAGGGCATATCTGTTGAATTTAGTCGGGAGTACTATTTTTGCTAATAAGAGTCATACTCTAGTTGATGCGAAGTACCTTCCTTTATTCAGATATTTAGACGATACAGATAAATATGCATTGGGTACTGTTGCACTCGCAGCGCTTTATGACTAACTCTCAGATGCTTGCTGTTATGACACCAAACAACTAGGTGGATATATGACGCTGCTTCAAGTATCAATTATTTATTTAATTTTAATTGTTAAATATTATGTTAATTATGCTATTAGTATTAATTTTTAATTATTTATTTAATTTACTTATTTTATATTTAATTATTAGCATTAATTATTTATTATTTATTTTCATAATATATTTATTTTTATTTGCAACAGTGTTGGATTTAAGAATATTTTTTGAATATTTGTAATAGAGGTGACCAGGATGCTGACGTGGAATGTTTTGCCCGAATGAATAGATCATGCTACAAACAAGGCAAGCATAAGATCGATGAATACATACATATTATTGATGCATTGACACCTGTAGATGTTATATGGAGACCATGGGAGAATCGTAGGGGTGTCATTCTTTTTGATGATATCATGCTTTATACTGGTCACCTCCGATTATGCAGCACTGTAGTGAAATATCTGCTAGAGAGGTGTTTGAGACAATTTGAATATATCCAATATATTCCTTCACCACCATTTCCAAATCCTTCTAGATTATTTGATGTAGATGTGGAATGGTTGGGATATGTTACTCCAGTGACGGAGCTATTTCACAAGCTTAGTCCAGCTACATATCCATCTGAGTGTGAAGATGGATATTTGAAGTGGTTCTATCAGTTGTCTTATCCACTACTGGTGCGACCAGATGGTGTACCTCATGTCCCACATTATAGTGTACTGCCCAACAATGCAGATGCTTCTAGTTCACATTTGTCGCCTATCCTACAGCAGATCGATGATCTTATACAATAGGGGTTGAGTGAACATGAAGCTAGTCCAGATGATGAGTTGTATATTCACTTTTATAAAGCTTTGTATTTATCACGTAGTCACACTAATTAGTAGTAACACTTTTGATGAATTTTTGTTATGTCGGTTATTTTTTATGAACACTATATGCATTATTGTTATGTCAGTTACTTTTTATGAATAATTTATTAATTATTATTATGTCGGTTACTTTATTAATTATTGTGATGAAAAATAAAATTAAATAATTACAAGATAAAATCAATTAATAAAATGAACGACAAAAAACTAAAATTAATTAATAACATATGATTTTGTATTAATTTTAAAACATTAAGGTTCATCTAATGACATTGCATCTACGGATTCCGTAGGTGGGTTTTGGGTAACATGTGGCAACCGACCTAATAAATATCCCCAGTGTTATAGACGCCCTGTATATGCTATTACCCAAGAAGTTGCTTCATCGGTGCAATATTGCTTTCAACCTGGTGCAATGTCTAGCATTGGGAATTCATCTTTCATCTTTAACTACAAAAAATAAATAAATTAACAAAACAGAAGAATCTAATTACCGGAAGAAAACTTAAAAAAATAGAAGAAAATAATTATCGAAATTCAGTGATTTCCATTAACAAAACCAATACAACAAATGTGATCATTTTTTATCGGTCCTGAATGTGAACCCTTCATAGGAAAGAAAGTCATTGAAAATGTCTGACCAAACGTGATAAGAATAATATTATATGTTGACGCTATCACGTAACCCATATCAGGTATGGACAACCATTTATCCATGGGTTGAAGACCTAAGTCAAATATCTTCAACGAATCTCTTACTTCTTTAATGCGTCCTGTGAACAATCTATCATATGGAGTTACATGAGAAGCAATCTCCTGATCCAAACTATTGCAGACCAAAGACCAACACTCTTCACCATGTCCAAGCAATAATACAATAGCGCGAAAACCACAATTTTCATCTGCTGCCACATCAAATATGTCATCAATTTATGACTGAATAACATCAGAAAGTTGTCTCCATAACAAATTTTTGAAGATTGAGATGATTGAGATGTTTGTTTCTTTGATTGAGAGACTTGTCTCTCCTTTGATTTAAAATTTCTATAACATCACAAATTTTACAAAAATTACAATAAAATTGATATCGCCTCCAATACCACATTGTCAAGATTTTCTCACACGTATGGGAGTTTGACAATGCCTTCAAAAAAGTATGCATCGTCAAAATTCGGTATGTGTGAGAAAATCTCCACAATATGGTACTGGAGGTCATATTCGACATTAATTATCGTAATTTTTTCAAAATTGTGATGTAGTTTTATGAATGATTTATATACATATGTTAAAAAATTGAAAAGTGTCTAGAAAATATGGACTGTGTTTGTTGACTTATCATACTCTAAAACATTGTCCAAATATTATAGGAATCTCTAGTTAATCGATATAATTTAAAATTTGTGTTTGTATCTTTTTATGAAAAATTCCTTAAGGAAGTCGCCTTTGCAAACGCGAGCTTCCTTAAATAAGTCGCCATTTGCAAAGACGACTCGTAGGTAAGTTTAAAAATAGAGTATTTTGGTATATAATTTTGAAAAGAAAGTATTTTAGTAATTGTTTTTGAAAAATAGATTATTGAAGAAAAAAACTCTAAGTTTGTAGGTGCTATAAAAAAAGTATCATCCAAATTTAACAACTAAAGCTAATTTAAGCCAAATAATTAGTGTAGTCAAAATCAAAGTGCTAGTGCTTTATATACAAGTTAAATTTTAAGTAGACAAGAAAAAAAAATATAAATGAAATTAACACTTGAAAACTATGAACTAAATTAAGAGTAAAAATTAAAATAGGTTGTTCATTTAGTTTTTTACCTATTGGTAGTGGTGCTTCGGAAGAGGATGTGTATCATATTAACTAAATTAACAATACTTGTTTATTTAGTGTCTCAAGATTAAAATAATTGAATATTGATTGTCCGTCTAATAAAAATATTCACAATGATTCGAAATCAAATAACAAGAGATCCGAGTTAAGGATAAAAATTATATAATCAAAAGTGCCAACAAACTAGAGAAATATATTATTTATCATTTTTATTTATTTTAGTTATTTTATTTTAAGTTATATTTTTTCTCAAATCA
>JBBPBR010000002.1:24656241-24690688 GCA_037974775.1 Cicer pinnatifidum
GGTTTGCTAAACTTTTAGAGAACTATTCAAATGTATGTTTTTACCGTAATAAAAAAAAAAGTAAATGCTGTAACAAAAAAAGTAAAGTAAAGTAGGAAAATTGATTAAAAAAAATAGAGTAAAACAATACTCAGAGGGAGATTGAACAAAAATGTCACATTTTTGTTATTTTAAATTAAATAATTATGTTCTTTTATATTGTTAAAAGGAACACTTTAATTGCAATTGATTAACTTTTTAGCTATAAGTTATAAGTTATTATCTAGCTTATAACTTAATTTTATCAAACGAAACCTTAAACAAGTTGACAAAATTAAGCGATGACAATTTTATAAATATGTAAAATGTGATTAATACATTTATATTGGTCATACTCTGAATTGCCACTACGCGAAAAATAGGATTTTACAACGCTTTTTTTAATCCATTTACAACACTTTTTCAAAAAAAAAACGCTGTGGAATCAAGCGCGATAAAAGATACAACAACGCTTTTAAAAAAGAGCTATAAAACATGCACTACAAAAAAATTGACCTATCGTGACACACAAAATGTTTCACTAAAAGTTTAAAACTGTAGGTAAAAGTCAATAATACTTTGAGTGACACTCAAATATAGTGTCAACTTTAAGGGTGCGTCCTGCTACACTTTGAAGACTGTCACTACATGTTCTGAGGATTGTCACTACATGCTTTTAATTTCTACCTACAATAATTACTGTCACTAAAAACTAGATAAATATAAATAAAGAATTCATCTATTCCTACAGTATTACTCTATTCCTACAGTATGTTTGTCACTAAAACTTATTATTATTTATTAAATTAAATTTATTTTCTCTCCCTACTAATTGTAATTCTAAACTATTATAACCAGTAAATTAAATTTAAATTTTTAATTTATTTTTATTAACTAATGTCATTGAAACATACAATAAAATATAATTTAATTTTACTAATTCTATTAAAACATACAATTAATAATTATTTTGCTTTAAAAAATTCAATAAAATTTCAAAAGAAACTAGAATAAGTTCCTTACCATTTATTGTGAATAAATGTTAAGGAACTCATTCTAGTTTACCATCATTTTTTAATAAGTAACTTAAAATTAAATTGTCCTTACAAGAAGAAACTTATGTATCAAATCAAATATTGGAAAAGCATTAAATTACAAATAAAGGACTTGTTTTGTTGTTGAGGAAAACAAATGACATTCTTATATAATTGAGAGTACACTTCCTTATTTTATTGTTAAACTTCCTTCTTTAATAACTAAATATTATAATAGAACTCATTACCAATTTAACTTACAAACAAACTAATTTAAAATTATATTATTCTGCAAAATATACAAATTATAAATATCACGAACGCAGAAAGTATACTAACACAAGTTACATTAATACTCTAAAAATTAACTTGAATCAAATTATCATGATTTCTACTGTAGAAAGTAATAACCACTAAAAGCAAGTTAGTGGTATCATACCTCAAAGAGGTATTTTGACAAATTGGAATTGTAACATATCATCTTCAATGTCCTTCATTGACTTCAACTTTTTGTATTCTGAAATCATTATACCAAATGTAAGTTATAAGAAATAGGTACAAGATTAAGGTATTCAAAGAAAACAAAAATATAATTATTATATGCATAAGAAAAAATATCCCTTTAGGAATGTTTTCTAATTATGCTAATTTTAATTATTCTTCTTTGCTTAGAGGTTGTTCATCACCTTGTCAAATGGTGGCTCCTACTTCTAAACATATGCTAAGTTGATCACAAGAGATTAATGTTAAATGTGTTAAATTATGGAATTGTAATTTCTAAAACAGTTTCATGTTATTGCATTAATTAAATAAACTAATGGATGTATCTGTTCGCCAATTTTTCTATACTTTATTTGATTTTTGTTTTGTATATATAAAGAGTCTGAAATCTACACTACTTGATTTCACTACACCTCTGTTTCACTGAGAAAAATGTCAAAAAGATAAAATAAATGTTTGAATAATGAATAAGAAGCAAATCTTTTGGATGATATAATCTAGACTAGTACAACATGACAATCTTCTATGTATATAGTACTGTAAGATGAATGAATGATTTTTGTTGCCACGTGTTTTGTTACACATTCAGAACAAAACGATATATAGAAGGTTTCGCCAAAGGCAAACACTAACCATACCCATTAACAGTAGAAGACAGTCGCCAAAGGCAAACACTAACCATACCCATTAACAGTAGAAGACAGGAAGACCAAATATTGGCCAAGCAAATACTTCACTATAGGTAGTGGAATAGCAGCTGCTTCATCAATAACCAATAATTCAACTTGCGAAAGCTTTTCATTTTCATGTGGCAGTATATACCGAAAGAAATTAGGATGAAAAGCTAGGCCATAATTAATTTATAATTGATCGAACCTCACTGCAATAAGTTTGCCATCAACCGAAGTTAAAAAACAAAACTGCATGAATTTGATGTCACAATAACTTATCAGTCAAGCATTCACTACAACAGATTCTAGAATGCCTCAAAATAAAATAAAAATTCAAATGTAGAGAGAGGGTGATAGAAGAATTTAACCTGAATATGTTCTTTCTGACTCGGTAAAACAGAATAAACAGAAGCTACATGACCATATTTCCATTCAAAATAGAAAGTGAGAATCGATAGTTGTAGAATCTAGAAGAATCGATCTGAACTTAAATTCAATTCACCTTGGCAAGTGTGTCACCTATCAATTTCTTCAAAACACCTTGTCTCGGAACCTACTTTCAAAATATTTCCACGAACAAGGAATATTTAAAAACACAAATTAATAAGCCTCTTTTTGACAACATTTTATACTAAATTTGATATAGTCACTATTTAACAACACTGCTTCCAATTAGACAAAAGTTTGAGATAAATCCAAACTACCTTTTCGGCTCTCCATGTCAGATATCTATGTTGTGCTTCAAGATTGTCGAAAATTTGATATGCATCTGTCTCTTTTAATGTCGTGTCTATCAATTCCAACCATACCTGAAAGGATAATGGTCATCAAGATAAAAGAATTACAAAGTTACAAGGGCAATTATATATTAGAATGCTCGGAATTAATACCTTGTAATAATCTCGGAATGTTGAATACACACCATCATACTTTTGCGGGCTTGAAGTAAACTTTGTCCAAATGACAATTGGTGGAAAAAACTTTATAGACTCATTTGTGAGCTTACCTCCGCATGGAAAATGCTGCATTAAGTCTGTGTACAGTAAATACACTAAGTCCTTTGAGCAAGAACTACTCTAACTTAATATAAAAACACACAAGTTTGCACGAGGACCTTAAAGAATCAATGGAAGTTCCTTGTAAAAGCATGTCCAGTTTTTGAACAATTCATCACTCCTGTGGTGGTTAACGATGTCACTAAGAAGCTACTCGTTAACAAAACTTTAGACATTGTTACGCAGTTGTCATTAACTGTTCAAAAACTGAAAATACTCATTTTATTTCTTGTAATTTTCCACAAAATATTAAAACAGTTACCTCGGCATATTTCAGGCCAAGAGGAATTAAGCTTTTAAAGTACTTTTCCTTGAAGTCATCTTGATTGATGATATCATGCAAAGGGTTAAGGTCCCTGACAACATTAACATTTAACACAACTGGAGAGAAAAATTGGGACATCATATTCTGCTTTTGGAAAGACAGCAAAATCCAAAACCTGCATATGGTGTGAAAGATCATGAAAAAAACATCTAGCATATTATACACCAACCTTCTAGCAATGTAACAAAACAAACAACAACAAAAAAAAGCTTCTATCTTTGGCCACTTAGGGGCTGTTTACTTCTTATTTCTCATGTTTCCTGTTTTCATTTTCACTTCAACTAATAAAATAAGATAATACAGATTCAATGTTTCTCTAAAAATTTATTATAAGCTAGGACAGCTAGACATAATAAACAACAGTAAAAAAGGATCTCGTCTAAGCTAATGCTGAATTAAACAAATTCAAATTATGTCTTCTTACGACTAACAATATATTGATATAAATATGAAATCATGTATAATTGTATTCTTAAACTTGTTTGGTTTGATGACCAAAACTGCCATCAAGCCCCCAATTGGGATTCTAGTTAACACTCTGTAGCCAAGTTTTAACAAATTTATCTGCAATTGTGATTGTGACCACATCTAAGGCTTTTTTATGTTTCTCTAACCTTGTTCCTTAGCACACTGTTTACTTAAGATAAACAGTGTAAATTACAGCCATCTAACTTCTTCATTGCTGCAGCCGACCCATTTTTAAGAACTCCACAGTATACTCTTCTATAGGATTCCTCTCCAATAACTGAATCTTGTCCAAAGTTATCAGTAACTTCTTTCAGTTCATCTGCTTGTATCTCAGGAACTTCAATGGGCTGCACTTTAACAGCCTGTGCTCCCTGTTTTGCAGTCTCAGAAGCATGATAATTTCCATCATTCCCTGCAAAGTGGAATGTGTCAGAATAATTACATCAAACTCAAATCAGGTAAACATAAGAAAACCAATTAACCCAGTTAAGTGTTGTAAACAGCATCTCAATTGCATATTATGAGTTCAATCCAGTCAAAACGGAAACACCCCTCAAATATGCATGAACTCTTTTGAGTTGCAAACTATACATATCATCCCTAATGCACTCCTCCAACTTATATGAGTCAAATTGACGGCTGGATTTTTTACAACATATGGTCCACCACTTTCAGCAGCCTTATGGTACTCATCCTCTTCGCAACAGCTGAAACAACTCATGATTTTTTCCTAATAAAATTAATTCATAAACCTGTCATACCACACTAATAATAATTCACTTTTAAGTTTGAAGATATAGTCCATTCAAAAAATAACAATAACACTTCTACAGCTCCATGTAGATCCTCATTGCAAAAAAACTAGATACATCCTGGTGATATTGCAACATTGAACAATTCAAATATCATGAAATAAAGAAGGAAATAGTGTTTTTGTGTGGATTTTCTCCGCAACCACCTTGAGTGGTAATATGAAGTATTATGTCAACATAGCTTCATTTCATTCGCATAGTATAAAAACTTGAATAGACAAGATGTTTACACTCAATTTTTTTTTTTTTTTTGCAACAACCAATGTTACTAACAATTAGTTTTGTTAATCTAGTTAGTTTTTTTTGCTGAAAGTGGGGATCGAAAATGCGGCCTCCTTATCACTTTACTCCCTAACTCCCCCACCTAAGTCACCAAGCCAAACTTATATCCCCTAGATAGATGCTTACACTCAATTGATTTAATTATCAGCTAAAATTTGCAATAATTGCCTACCTCTCAGACATCAATGTCGTCAAATATTAAAAACTAAATATTATGTGATCCTTGAACAACAAAGGAAGGCAATTGAACCATGAAATCTTCACAGCATAATATATCAATGTTCGTCTACAATTCGATAAAACTCAACGCCTTAGTTACAAAACTCAAATCTCAATCGAATGAATCTAATGAAAGCGGATCGAGTCAATTTCCCCCAATCAGACAAAACTACTACCAAAATTCAAGCCAGTAGTCACAGATCGGTCCAAAGCAAAATCAGTTTTGTTGAAAACATTTGTTAAATGAAAAATAAAATAAAAAAGCTCATCCATAAATGAAATTATTGAACCAAAAAATTCAAACAATAGAATGAAAATAACAAGTACATGATTATTATTTTTTTGGTAAATCAAAAAGGTAAAGTGTTACGTTGAAGGATGTGATAGATCGATGAGTACCTGAAATGAGACGAAAGAGCGAAATTGTGGAGTTGAGACTCTTGAAGCAGTAGGTAGTTGTTAGAACAGGTTATATGTTTTGAGAGGAATTGGAATTGGAAGAAAAAGAGAAAGAAATGAAAAAAAGAAACTGAAAAGATTGATCTTCTGGTTTCATAAGATTGATCGTCTTCTGCTAAAAGATTGATCTTTTACACTGCACATCAATCTTTTGTTCTGCATTACAGCATTACACTTCTACTCTTCATGGATTGATCTTGGCCTTTTATAGCATTAGTTTGGAGACTGTTTTACATCAACCAACTTAACTAACTCTTAACCAAATCTTAACTTACTAATTACACATCATTTTGAATTACTCCAACATGCCCCCTAATTCAAAGTGATTCAATTGACATTAATACAAGATTGTTCCTAATCTATTTGAACTTCACCCTCTTCAAGCTTTTAGTTAGGATGCCTTCCTTTTGATCACTCATACTGCAGTCCTCTAATCTCATCCTTCCTTTCATCACTTGATCGCTTAATAAGTGAAAACTTGTTTCCAAATGATTGCTTTTTCTATGAACACTTGAATGTCTTGCGCATTTTTGAGCAAAATGTCCTTCTTCACCACACCGATAGCACATTTTCATGCACTTTGCAGATCTATTCCAGCAGTCTTTGATCTTCTTAGACTTCATCTTTATCTCAGCTCTTTGATTCAACAATCTCTCACAATCTGCACTTTTCACTGAAATCATGCCTTCGTTAGTCACGACACTCATGGTTAACAACGCATCAGCCTTTTTCCCTTTGCCGCCTTGACCAATTGCAGTCTTTAATGCTTCAGATTTCATCTTTGTTATCACCTTCATGTCATCTTCCAACAATATGTCCAGCTGCTGCAAATCAGCCTTGTTGCAAGCCAAACATTCAACAACTCTTGCCTTATTGCTATGAGCTGCAACATGAGTCCTAGTTGCATCTACTAGCTTTCCTTGGACCTCACTTTTACCATCATCACTATCATCATCTAGCCCAATCGCTTCCTTCTTTCTGCAAACAGAAATTGCAGGGATCTTTTTTCTGTTGCTTGGCACAATAGAAAGAGTGGCTGGAACATTAACATGCTTGTTCCCTTGCTCAACATCGCCTACAACAACTCTTGCTCTTACTTTGGGATTGATTGTTTTCCATTTATTTGTAGTTCTACAAGCTGTGTGAGGTTGAATAGCTGGGGTACTAACATCACATTCACTTGGATTCAACATCTCATCCAATCCTTCAACCTCCATCATTCTTAAGGATCTATTAGACAATGTTGTTTTAAAGGTTCTATTTTTGGACAATGGTGCCTTCAATACAAACCTGTTTGCACTATCAAACATCTTTATTTCACCATGCTTCATCCTCATTGAATATCCCTTTTCAAGTAGCTGTCCAAGACTTAACAGATTGTTCTTCATTCTTGGCACATACAACACATCACATATGAAATATTGCTTGCCAACTTTCCTTTGAATCAACACATTTCCTACTCCTTCTGCAGTTACTTTGCTGCCATCTGCAAATCTAATATCTCCTTTTGCCTTCTCATCAATGCTTACAAACCAATCTCTATGGAAAGTCATGTGATTCGAGCAACCGGTATCAAGAAACCAAAACTGATAAGAAGAACGTTCTTTACCTTTTTCAGAACGATCTTTGCTTTCAACACTTTTTCCAAAACGATCTTTGTTTTTAACACTTTTTCCGGAGGGATCTTCATTTGCTATTGCCATCAATAACACATCATCTAAATCTGAATCCTCAACTGCCATTTGAGCATCATCATCCTCTCTTTGGACTTTCTTGGATTTGCACTCATTTGCAAAATGCCCCCATTTTTGACAATTGTAACATTGGATTTCTTTCTTGTTAAATTTCTTCTTGCCATTCAAATTCTTGCTGCTGTTGTTACTTTTATCATGATCTCTTGAACTTCCAGACCCTTCATCGGAATCATCCGTCTCTTCATCATAATCATACTTCTTGTACCACTTGAAATTACCTTTTCCTTTCTTGTGCTTCACATCACCTTGATTGGTCTTCTTGCTAACTTGAGCCTGCAGGGCCTGCACTTGTGACATTGAGGTTGCTGCACACCTTTCTCTTAATCTCAGTTCATGAGCTTCAAGAGAGCCTTGCAAATCCTCCATCTTCATCTTATCAAGATCCTTTGATTCTTCAATTGCCACCACTATGTGATCATATGTTTGTGTTAACGTTCTAAGAATCTTTTCAATAACTGTCACTTCAGTTAATGATTCACCATTTGTTCTCATCTGATTAACAACAACCTGCACACGGTTGAAGTAATCTGCCACACCTTCATCTTCTTTCATCTGCAACAATTCATATTGCCTTCTTAGCATTTGGAGCTTCACTTTCTTGGTTCTTTCATCACCTCTGTAATACTTCACCAAGATGTCCCATGCTTCTTTTGCTGTAGATACCTTTGAGATCCTTTCAAAATTGTTTGAATCCACACTTTGCTAGATGTAAAATTGTTTGTTGTCTTTCGGTTGGATTCACACCAAGTTGTTCATAGCCACCTTGAACAATCTCAAACACTTCTTGAGCTCCCAACAACGATCTCATTGATGCAGACCACCTCTCCCAGTTCTTCCCATCCAGAATTAGCAAATTCGATGGAAATCCTCCTCCATTCATTTCTTCTTTTTTTTTCTTTCACTCACCCTTGTGTTTCCCAATTTTGATTTCCCCTCACACTTTTACTCGTGTTTCCCAAGGTCTATAACCCAAGCTCTGGATGCCATTTGTTAGAACAGGTTATATGTTTTGAGAGGAATTGGAATTGGAAGAAAAAGAGAAAGAAATGAAAAACAGAAACTGAAAAGATTGATCTTCTGGTTTCATAAGATTGATCTTCTTCTGCTAAAAGATTGATCTTTTACACTGCACATCAATCTTTTGTTCTGCATTACAGCATTACACTTCTACTCTTCATGGATTGATCTTGGCCTTTTATAGCATTAGTTTGGAGGTTGTTTTACATCAACCAACTTAACTAACTCTTAACCAAATCTTAACTAACTAATTACACATCATTTTGAATTACTCCAACAGTAGTCAGAGTGTGAAAAAAAAGGGCGAAGACGCGTAATTGAGGATTTGAGTCTGCGAAACGGGTGAAAGTAGCGCAGGATAAATAGAAAGGAGTGCGTAGAATAAAGGAGGTGCCGAACAACCAAGCTTTTGACTCGGTTTTGAGTTGGAATTAGAACTACAATCCTTGTGATGTACTGTTATTATTGTATTGTTGAATCTGAATCCTGAGCCTGAATCGCAAATCGTAAAACGATGAATCGTAAGAGAAATTATATTGAGATGAATAAGTATTGAAGGGGAAATCAATTAAAGAGGAAATTGAAGGAATCAAGGGAATCAAATTTTTTTTGATAATTTGTGAGATGAAATAGGGAGAAAAAAGTGAGAAGAGCTTCAATCATTCCTTAACCTTTTGAGCAAATTTGAATTTGAGAAGAAATATGGAACAAAAGTTTCTGAGATCGAAATGGGAGAAAGTTGAATTTTGAGCAAATTTGAGAAGAAATGAGGAAAAAAAATTCTGAGATCCAAACGGGAGGAAGGGAATACGATGAAGTGAAGTGTGGGTCAACCAAGAGGAAATATTCTTTTACGTGAATATTTGAATTTTTTTAAAGTGAATAAGATGCAGTGACATAAAGCAGATTAGGTGACACTCTGTCTGTAGCTAAAAGTAATTATAGTGACAAATAATAAGATATCACTAAAGGTTGAATGTCACAATAGATGTTTTTTTTTTATATATATGTATAGATATAATGCGCGCTTGTTATGCACATTTTACAGCGCTTTTTCAAAAAAGCGCTGTAAAATGCACACCCATAATTCATATATTGGGTGCGCCTTTTACAGCGCTTTTTTGAAAAAGCACTGTAAAATGCACACCCATAATTCATATATTGGGTGCGCCTTTTACAGCGCTTTTTTGAAAAAGCACTATAAAATGCAGACCCATAATTCATATATTGGGTGCACATTTTACGGCGCTTTTTCAAATAAGCGCTGTAAAATGCATCTAAATATATGAATTATGGGTGTACATTTTACAGCGCTTTTTTGAAAAAGCGCTGTAAAAGGTACACCCAACATATGAATTATAGGTGCATATTTTACAGCACTTGTTCAAAAAAGCGCTGTAAAATATCCACCCGATGCACATTTTACAGCGCTTTTGCAAAAAATTGCTGTAAAATGTGTTTTTTTTTTTAAATGTTGTAAATTAAATTTTTGAAAAACGCTTTTTAGCTTTTTATGGCATTTTTTTAGAAAGCGCTGTCTTTTATCTTTTTATCCAAAATTATTTTGATCCAAAATCAGTTCACACAACAACAAAACATATTCAAATACCATAAGCAATTCACACAATCAGTAGACAAAAAATAGAACTCTGTAACTTAATTAACATATATGTAACTCTGTAATTTACAACCTAATTAACTACATTCAGATACATATATATAACCTAATTTGCAACCTAATTAACTACATATTCATATGCATGTTCATATATTGTGTCCTATGATCATATACATATAATAACTAACAGAATATACAGAATATGCACTAGCTACCATATAATATTCAGATCTCTTGCCCAGCAGCATGCTATTTCCCAGAAAATCAAATAATTTTTATTTCAAGCACATAATGACACCATTCTTCCTTTAATTCCATTAGATCTTCCTTAGAATATGATGGACTGGAATTGTCAAAGTACTGCAATATAAGAATTGAACATATTATATTAAGTTAGTATCAAATATATAGATAATTTATATATGAAAATCATATAATGAAAATACCGTACCATTTCTGGGATAATAGTTTTATTGTTGTCAACAATCTCCTTCATGAATCTCAATACGTAGTACCCACAGTCGATGTTGTTTGTTTGACGAGGGCACTGTAAAATAAAACATATAAGTCAATAAAATATTTGTACATTAATCGTAAAGGCATATATTTGTAAATGAAAATTTAAAGGCATATATTTCAAACCTTTATTAGGATCCATGTGATGTTATTAGACTTTTGCTTCGACACTGTAGCACCTCTTTGAGCTCGAAAAACTTGTAAGGCATTATCGAATGAATAAATGTGATTATTATAGCATGAACAAACACATTATTTATATATATATATATATATGTAAGAAATAAATGAATATTACTTACGTGTCGAACATAGTCTTTATTTTGAAGTGATTGTTAATTGTAATTGTCATGCAAGGGATCCAAATAGTATATAACTTCAGAGACCGCATTGATTGCAAATAGCATCCAATGTGCCCTACAACAACAAAAATTTGGTTAAGCAATTTTGTTTAACACAACTAATAAATTAAAATCCAATCAATTAAAAAAGATATAAATAATAATATATAATTACGTACCCTGAATTATATGGTGCGAAGAACAATTTATCCTTTTCTATATTTTCTAATAACATATCTACAATGTATTTCTTTACATTTACTGGATCGAGTTTGCACATCGACAGCTTATGCGGAGACAAGAATAAGTATTTATTTGACAATTTGCGCGTGCACACGACCTTCTCATACAAAAACCTTCAATGAAAATTTTAAACTAGATTAATTAACAATGCATTTAATTAATTACCAATAAATGCAATTAAAAGTATTTTTTACCTTATGTACAAGCTCATGACACTAGCACTAAGCTCCTTATGGTTGAGAAGTTCGTAAATGTGCTCCTTTTCGAGAAATTCATCATACTTATCTCCGAATATAGCTTTATTCATGGGTATGATGTGCGAATCTTCGTTGTTGCCCATGTTCTGTTTTACTTGGATGTCAAGACACGCCCCATATTTAGCAAGGCATGGTTGACTTATTTTAGGAGCAGCAGCAGCGACCGATTTTCCCAGATCCAATTTTCTTGCTGCAATTTTGGCAACTTTATTACCCTCCAGCCTTTGTAGTTTTCCAGCTCTATTACCCTCCAATTTTTGAGGTTTGCTAGCTTTTTTTGGCTGTACGGGTGGTTTATTTAATTGGATCTACAAAAATGAGGTTAAATGTTAGTTTATTGAATCTGAAAAAATGACAAACCTTAGGGAATAAATATGACAAACCTTTTCGGGAGATGTAACTCATTCGTTTCTAGGAATCTTTTTATCATTCCCTTTAGGCTTTTTCAGCATCTAAATATAAATGTGAAATTAAAGTTAGGAGCGGAAAAAAATCAGCAATTAAATATACATATTAATTAAACATACATTTCATTTAATTAAATATACCTTATCGAGGGCAACAAGATGTGTGGGCCATGCCACGTAACTACCAATAGCTTCGGCCAATAACTACATATCTCCATCGTTGTCCTGTATCGGCAACGGTGCAGTTGGTTCAAAAGCAACAACAGGAGATACTTTGACATGGCCTGCAGGGATCGGAGTATTGTGCAATACTTCTCCCAAAGTATTGTACAATTTTCCTTTTCCCACCTTCCGATGAGTAGGCGAGGACAAGTATAGCACGCATGGAGTGACACCCTAAATCAATAGTTAAAACATAATTATAGTTAACATATAAGTTTGTTTAATACATAAGTAATTACATAGCAAGTAAGTAATTAATTACCTCGGGAATACTTTTGAGACCGACGTTGCAACTCGCGGTTTCACTCTCCATTTGTATTTCATGTTGGAGCAGATCCGGGAGTTGCTTGTCTTTGTTTGTATTCACCAAAAGTGCCACTTGCTCTGTAAGGATTTTGAGCTTCTCTAATACTTCCTCGTTGGAAGGTTTTTGGCGCTTCTCTTGAGAAAAATAGCTTTTGGGAGTTACGCCAAATCCTTTCCCCTAACCCGACTGGAATACTCAGGGACATTAAACACTTTACCCAGAATGTCCTTGCAAGTATCCTTGTTGCCCTCTTAATTTTCAGAACTTTGTTCGATAATCTCCTAAAATACATGTAGGATTAAAAAGATAAGTTCAATAGCATTTTTAAAATATAATATTAAAAAGTATTCAAGTGATAAAATACAATATTAAAAAATATTAAAATGATAATATACTTACATAAAGTTCTACTACTTTTTGGACATTTTCATTGTCAACCACTCCGTCTTTATTAACACGCGCTTCCTTCCATAATATATGATGACCCAACGGTTGATCTGATTGGGTGTCTTTTCGCTATTCGTTAAGATTATAAACAAAATAATACAAATTACTTCATTATATAAAAGTGATGTTTAATTACTTACAAGTTGTTGATCAAGGCGTGCATATCCCATACGTGATTTTTCGTATGGGTGGGTTGGATTGTTTGCCCTTTAGCGATTTGCCTTACTAATATTCTATATAAAAAAAAATAGCAATTGTGTAAAAATTTAAAATACACTACGAATATGAATAATAAAACACAAATGCTATTAAATTAATCACTTACGACAAATGTGGGGTCCGAACGTTTGGATACAAATGCACTCCATTCATCATTTCATATATAATGTTTATATATTTTGGAGCTTCAGCATTTGTATTTCTTTCTCTATCTTTTAGATAGAAATTAGAGAGATGAGATCTAAATCCCCGATGGATTTTCCCAGCAACTCTCAAAACATAACTCTTTCGTCCCTCATCAAGAACAAAAGTAGTCTGCAATGAAAAAAATTATAAGTAAAGTATATCAATGAAAAAAATTATAAATGACAAAATAGTGGATCAAAAAAGTTACTTGAATGTCATTCCATATTATATCTTTGGCATCCTTCAACGCCTTATCTCTCCAATCATCAATTGTAATTGGGATATTTTGTCGAACAACAGCCCCAATGTAACTTACAAACATTGAGCTGTTGGGGTCAATTGGCTGACCACTCTCATTCCAGCCAACCTAATAAACTCATATAGTAAGTACATGCTATTAAAAAAAGATAAAAAAATACACAGCAAATAGAGTATAGTATAGTATAACCTCAAACTTGATGCCATTGCTCCTTGCTTTAATGACTTTTTGCATGATAGTTGCACCACATTTGACTTCATTTTCATAAGTCTTAGTGGTGCCAACTTCTTCATTTTGACATTCTAAATCTTTGTTTGTATCCATTTAACTACAACAAGTTCAACAAGCAGTTTAGTATAACATCAACAAGCTCAACATGCATCATGCATTATTCTAAGTACATATCAGTATCAGTATATCTTAAACAAGCTAAACATGCATTTTAATGATTACAAAAAATTAATAACATAAATACCTGAATAATGAGGGTTCGAAGAAAGACGAAATGCAAAGAAAAGAGGATTCGCAGAAAGTTCACAGAAATATGGCTCACAGAAATACGGTTTGAAGAATACGTAATGAGGGTTACGTATTTCAATAAAAATATATTGTGTGCAATGGGAGAGATGATCTTGGATGGAAATAAGGTTCGAAATGAAAGAGATGATCATGGAAATAAGGTTCGTAATGGACAGGATGATAGGGTTTGCAAAAGAAGAGAAGAACGATGAATGTTGAGATGATAGTGAAGTTTACGTAATGAAGAGGAAACTGAAGCGGTTACTGTTATATATAAAACCCTTTTACTGCGCTTTTTTATAAGCCTTTTACAGCGCTCGTTCACAAAGCGCTCTAAAAGGCCTAAGCCTTTTACAGCGCTTATTTGAAAAAGTACTGTAAAAGGCGTCTTTATTTAATTTTTTAAAAGGCTCTTTTACAACGCTTCTCCCAATAAGCGCTGTAAAAGACCTCCGTGTTTTATTATATTATATGAATTTTTTTTAAAGCCTTTTACAGCGCTTTTTCAAATAAGCGCTGTAAACGGTCTCTTTATTTTATTTTTAAAAGGGTCTTTTACAGCGCTTATTTGAACAAGCGCTGTAAAAGACATCCTTGTTTTATTATGTTATATGAATGTTTTTTTTAAGCCTTTTACAGCGCTTTTTCAAATAAGCGCTGTAAAAGGCCTCAATATGTTATTTTTGTGTTTGGTTTATTTGGGTTCAATATGGGATGACATTGAAAACATTGTTATCATTGTTTATTGGATTGAATGTTTGGACTCAAACTCCCGTCTTTATCACAATACTTTAGGAGATGATGAATTATTAGAAATGAGAACTTCTGAAGAATCTATGCACTGAGCAAAAGAGAATCTCTTTGTACCCCAAAACAATGAATGGTTAAAAAACATTGTTATCATCATGCAAAACTTCTTCCTCTTCACCAAACTCTTCTCCTTTTATGTTATTTTCTTTTTGATGCAAAACCTCGAGTATTACCAAAATCCTTTTTCTCTCAAACCTCTTCTCCTTGTTTTTTTTAAAGCCATTTACAGTGCTTTTTCAACAAGCGCTCTAAAAGGTCTCATTGTTTTGTAATGTTATACGAATGTTATTTTTACAGCGCTTTTTTACAACGCTTCTTCAAATAAGCGCTGTAAAAGGCCTCATTGTTTTATTTTTATATTTAAGGCTCTTTTTTAGTTCATTCAGTTCAGTTCATGTAAATCAAGCTAAATATAAAACACTCATTGTTACATGAACTTAGTATAAAACACTCAAATCAAACTAAATATAAGCAGAAAATAAATTAATCAGAATATAAATTAATCCGAACTTAGTATAAAACACTCAATTCAGATAACATGTATAGCTTATATAAAACAATTAAACATGTACATTAAGATGCCCTTCTTCTTTTCCTGGTGGAATTCACATTTGTTTGTCCATTTACAATACGAAACGATGGATTAATCCAAATTCCCTCATCATGATCATCTCTAAGATATAAACCATCATCAGTTGAATCAATTTCCTGTGGTTGTTGTGATGTTGCAAATAAAAGATCATTACCAACATCTTCATCATTGTTGTTATCATCACTTATTTTATTGGTCGATAGGACAACATACCATTTATCATCAGAAGGATCAGTGACATAAAACACTTGTTGAGCTTGCGACGCTAAAATAAAAGGCTCGTCTTTGTATCCCACCCTATTAAAATCGACAAGCAAGAATCCTAACTCATCAATCCGAATGCCATTATTATTATCGACCCACTTGCAATCAAATATGGGAACACGAAACATTGTGTAGTCTAACTCCCATATGTGCTCGATAACCCCAAAATATGATAGATTTGTATATATTGGGTTTTTGTCTTTTGCACTTGAGACATGCATCGCTTCAGCTACGAGAGTGACTCCGCTATTTTGCATAGTGGTCTGATCATCTTGTTCTTTGGTACAAAATGTATAGTCGTTAATAACATAACTAGTGTAAGAAAAGACATGTAAGCTCTGACCATTTGCTAGCCACCTCAATCTCTGTGAAATTGATCCGTGGTCTATATCAAACTTTGACTTTATGTGATTTTTTAACCATGTTATAAAACTTCAATTGTGCTCTCGAGTTATCCAATTTTGATTCCTATTCATGTTCAAACGAGATAACTGATCCATGTGTACTGTAACATACAGTTGAACCTCATCATCATTGTGCAGAACATACAATTGTGTCTGCTCTCATTCTGTCCTTGATATAGTCAGTAGTCTCTTTCCAATTATCCCTTCTCCTGATATTCTTCCCAAATGACGAGACATGGGAAACCCTATGGATTCAACATTGGACAGATATTCAGTACAAAATTCAGCAGCCTCTTCAACAATGTACCATTCAACAATACAACCTTCTGGTCGACTTCTACTTTTTACGTACCCTTTTAATATTTTCATATATCGTTCTATCGGATACATCCATCTCATATAAGCTGGCCCACAAAGTTGTGTCTCCTTAACCAGATGAACAGTAAGGTGAACCATTATATCAAAAAACGAGGGTGGGAAATACATTTCAAGCTCACACAAAGTAACAACAATTTCCCTCTGCAATGTCGGTAATTTCTGCGGGTTGATCACTTTACTACAAATTTCCATAAAGGAGATTTACCTTCCTCTGATTTTCCATTGAATGCATTTCTCCACCCACGATACTGATGACTATAAGGTAAAAATCTACGATGTCCAAGAAACACATTCTTCTTACAATGTTTCAACTGCATCCAATTTATACTCTCTTCACATATAGGACATGCACACTGACCTTTAATGCTATATCCTGATAAATTACCATATGCTGGAAAATCATTAGTTGTGCCGAACAACATAGCCCTCAAATTGAAACATTCTTTCTTATACCCATCATAAACTTCCACACATGTCTCCCACATACGTTTTAAATCTTCAATTAAAGGAGTCAAGTATACGTCGATATCATTCCCCGGTTGTTTGGATCCATAAATCAACAGAGACAACATCATAAACTTACGCTTCATACATAACCATGGAGGTAGGTTATATATTACCAAAATCACAGGTCACGTGCTATGTGAGATGCTTTGAAGACCATGTGGATTCATTCCATCAGTAGAAAGTGCAAGCCTTAGATTTCTTAACTCTATCCCGAATTCAGGATACTCGTGATCCGTTGAAGCATATGTCGAACTATTCTCAAAATTAATGTTCCCTTTTTTTTCTCACCATGTCTTATCCAACATGTGTAGCTTTGATCAATTCCATTACATACTAAATGTCCTTCCAATCCATCTTCTCTAACGCGTTTTCCAAAACAATATTTTAAACAAGGACAAACGACTCTATTTGGATCTTTTGCATTCTTCACTGCAAACTCAACAAACTCTTTCACTCTATTTTCATACTCTTTTGACAATCGATTGGCACACATCCATTTCCTATCCATATTATACGACCTATATAAATGCAGTTACAAAAATAATAAGCTTTCAAAACATATCAACAAGTTTCAAAAAGAAACCAATATCAACATATCTAATAACAATTTCAAAACAGAAAAGATTTTAAAACAGAACAGATCCACAAATTTCAAAAAAAAAGAGATTTATTATATATAATAATTTTTAGTTTTCAATTATTAAAAAACTAAAGATTTTTTGACAAAAACAAATTAAAAAATACCCGAGACAACGTAGATGGCCGCACAATACGTAGAGGATATGAGGGTTCCCAGAGTAGAGGTGATGAGGGTTCGTAAATTTGTTTTAAATTTGTTTTTATTTAATTAAAAGTAAATGATATTTATTTGAAAGTGCATGTCTTTTACAGCGCTTGTCCAAAAAGTGTTGTAATAGGTAGTTAAATTGATTGAAAGCGCATGTATTTTACAGCGCTTGTGAAAAAAGCGCTGTAATAGGTAGTTCAATTATTTGAAAGCGCATGTATTTTACAGCGCTTGTGAAAAAAGCGTTGTAATAGGTAGTTCAATTATTTGAAAGCGCATGTATTTTACAGCGCTTGTGAAAAAAGCGCTGTAAAATAATACGCGAAAGCGCTTCATTTTACAGCGCTTGTGCGAAAAACGCTGTAAAATCCTTATAACATTATGTCCAAACGCTATATGACCCTACAATAGCGCTTTTTTCACAGCGCTTGTCAAAAAAGCGTTGTAAAAGGCTCCGTTATTTTTAAAATATATTTACAACAACGCTTATATTTAGCAAGCGCTGTAAAAGGAACGCTATTAAATGTCATTTTTGACGTAGTGTGCATTTTATTTTTCCTAACCTTTGCGTTTCTCTAAACCTCCTCATTGCTTTCCTCTACCCTCAACATCATATTCCTCTAACAACAAATAAAATTTTGAACTACGATAAAGTGATACTAACAATTTATACATAATATTCAATATTTCCAATAAGTTTTCGAATTATTATATTTACAAAATAATAACTCAAATGAATTATTAAAATAACAACAGGTTAAATAACAAAACTTATAACATATTGGGATATCACATCTCTAATCTAATAAATTTTAAGGAATAAATTAGTGACATAAACTACTTAAATATCATGATATAGGAAAATTTGAATATTAATGCAGAATCATATGGTGTAATATACTACCAATCAAGTAATAATTTTGTTTTCTTACTACAAAAGAAAACAAAGTGCATGTGAAATCAAATTTACAAATGAATCTTTTGATGGTTTATAATAATTGACAAACTAGTGATAATATAGTCAGCATAATAGAACAATAACAACTCCAAACATGTAGAAAAGAAATGTATATAAAATATTGTTGGAAATAATAATAGAATAATAAGAATTAATTGGTGTGGTTTAGAAAAATAAAGTAGTTTTATGTAATAAATATGAGACATACTAATATTTATAAAGTGGTATACCAACTAAGTGTTTTACAAGAGATATTCAATTTTTTTAATTCGATATTTTCTTACCTTCTCCACTTTAGGAATATTACCTTTTAATCTCCACTTTAAGAGTTTATTCTATTAAAGAATCGCAAAATCTCAACACTTTATCATTTGAAAAGTTACAAGAGAATAGAAAGAGCTTATGAATTTTGCCAAACATGAAGATAAATTGAAAAGGAAGGATAAGAATAAGGTGAGGGAAAAGGAAAAGAAGAAGAAAAAATAAATAGATGAAATTGTAATCCCAAGCCCAGTCCACAAAACCACGTTCTTTTAAAGTGGCCCATCATCATCACCATAATCATTCCCTAAACTACATTATTATATTGAAATTTTTACTCCATGTCCCCTTATTATATCGATACCTCCAAATTAAGAATGAAATTATTTTTTTCCCTCGTTTAAATAAAAAAACCTACAAAAATTTATCATTTCAACATTTCCAGAACTCAAGAGTGAGTTTTTTTTCTAAATTTCCAGAGAATTTGAATACAAGTTTTCCGGTACAGAAGCTACTATCTGAAAACATTTTTGAAGTTTTCCAATATAGAAGACTCTGTCGAAAAACATTTTTAACTTATCTGGTTTAGAGTCTTGTTCCGAAAAACTTGATGCTCAACACTTCCAATAGTTACCGGAGAACTTGAACATCAAGTTTTCCGGAAGTTATATATATATTATTTTAATTAATTATAATTTTATAAGTAATTATGATTTATTTCTTTTAATTTTTTAATTTTTCAGTGGACGCACGAGGAAGAGACGGCAAAATCATATGAATTATATGTGACATTGAGACTTCTACATCGTCTGCAATGAATCCCCTAGAGAGGATTCGACAGACAAATGATTATTAAAGACGACGATGAGGGGCATCATGATCAGAGGGAGCCTTCTATAGTGCATGAGGAGGATGTGGTACATGAGAAGGTGGATGTACATGAGCAGGAGGAGGTTGCACCTGCTCATGAGGGAGAGCATATGCAGGAGGGACATGATGGAGCTGAGGGACCTGGTGAGCTGTCACGGTATCCTGGAGGACCTTATGATTTGTCTGTCCTTACACGATATCGTTATCATGTTTCAGCTAGAGTATGGTTTGGTGAGATATATTAAATTAATTATTACTTATAATATATTAAAAATATTAAAATTAATTATTATTTTTGGTCTATATTTAATTTTAATGTCATATATTTTCTTTGTATACATGATCGACCATTGCTGAAAATTATTGCGCATGGAAAGAAAATGCAATAATTTACTCCACCAGTACTTCCGCGACCCATAGAGAATTGAGTGAATTTGTCAGGTTTGAACTCATTACAATAGGATAGTTTGAAGACGATCGACAACAACCTGATATATGCGTTTGTTGAAAGATGGCATTCCGAGACATCGTCATTTCACATGCCATTTGGTGAAATGAGGATTATTTTGGATGATGTTGTCAATCTTCTAGGATTGCCTATTAGGGGTGAGTTCTACAGTCCACCCGATGTAGATAGAGTAACGACATGTAATCTTGACATCACTCTAATAGAAGTGACCACATAAGAGATCCGAGGGGAGACCAAAAAGACTAGAGGTGCGCACTATAGACTCGATTGGTTGAAAGAGGTCTTCAGAAGGTAGTGTGCAGCAGAGAGGTTTGATTGTGCTGCTAGGGCATATCTGTTGAATTTAGTCGGGAGTACTATTTTCGCTGATAAAAGTCATACTCTAGTTGATGCAAAGTACCTTCCTTTATTCAGATATTTAGACGATACAGATAAATATGCATGGGGTACTGCTGCACTCGCAGTGCTTTATGACTAACTCTCATATGCTTGTTGTTATGACACCAATCAGCTAGGTGGATATATGATGCTGCTTCAGGTATCAATTATTTATTTAATTTTAATTATAAAATATTATGTTAATTATGTTATTAGTATTAATTTTTAATTATTTATTTAATTTACTTATTTTATATTTAATTATTTATTATTTATTTATCATAATATACTGATTTTTATTTGCAACAGTGTTGGATTTATGAATATTTTTCGAATATTTGTAATATAGGTGACCAGGATGCTGATGTGGAATGCTTTGCCCGAATGAATAGATCATGCTACAAACAAGGCAAGCATAAGGTCGATGAATACAGACATATTATTGATGCATTGACACCTGCAGATGTTATATGGAGACCATGGGATAATCATATTCTTCATCATTGAATGACTCATTTGATGTCCTTGATAGACGAAGGTCTAATGTGATGTGACATACAAACAATTGCAGGTGTTTTAATGTTAACTCTAAATATATATTGAGTCAAATAATATCTAATAGTATCAAGTGGACTTTACTCTAAATATATATTGATTAAAATAACATCTAATACTATCAAGTGGACTTTATTGTTAAAATTCAACTCATGATTTGTATTGTTTCTATTGGATATAAATATTTATTATCTGTCATTTTCCAATTAGAACACCCTCTAAAGACTCTTTTTGACATAGAACTTAGTAGCAGATATATCTGAGATTTCTTCAACTGTTCTTGTGGTCGTGCGATTTGATACATTAATTTGTTAGTAATTTGATAAATTATCAGGATTTATTTATTGTCAAGAGAGCACATAAGAAAGCTCTGATATTGGATATACATATATATATATATATATATATATATATATATATATATATATATATATATATCCAATATCAGAGCTTTGATGTCTTTGATGTTGGAATTCAATTATAAGTGGTTAGTCCCACATTGACCAGGAATGGAGGCTATATTGGATATATAAGGAGAATGATCCATAAAACTAATTCCTTAAGGTTTTGGGTTGAGATGTGGTGTCTAAGTCTCTTATGAATCCTTGAGAGCCATGTACTAAAGTTTTAGTGAAAACTATAGGAGTATAGCGATAGTGTATGCAGTAAAGTTTAACTTATATGTGAATTATATGTGAAGGCTCACCCAATATATGAATTATATGTGCACATTTTACAGCGCTTTTTCAAATAAACACTGTAAAATGTGCATAATAATGCATATTATGTGCGCGCATTTTACAACGTTTTTTTGAAAAAGCGTTGTAAAATGTGCATAACAAGCACGCATTGTATCTACATGTTTTATAGCGCTTTTTTTTAAATAAAAAAACCGTTGTTGTATCTTTTACAACGCTCGTTTCCACAACGCTTTTTTTTTATTTGAAAAAGCGCTGTAAATGGATTAAAAAAAGCATTGTAAAATCCTATTTTTCGCGTAGTGTTATTTTGTGTTCAAGGTCCAACACTTCACTTTTAACTATTAAGATTGGAGATGTATTTCAAGTTTAACTTTTTTAGATTTATAGTATTGAATCTCATCTTATTCTAAAAATAATTCGTTTTTTATATTGTTGCAGTGTCTTCAAATTTTGAAGGCGTTATTGATCTCGTCAAATGCATCAAAAGATGACATTCGTGACATTTTATTCTCTTTTATAGTTTTTATAATTTGGCAGGTAGACCTAATTTTAACAGCGAGCAGTGTAACTATGAAAATGACTCTTTTTTTTAGTTTGATTATATGAGCAAATGCCATAATCTAAATATGTTATTGCTATGTGAGTCTGTACTATTACAGGATGAGTTATATTCACTACCGATTCTTATAGTACTGTTTCGTTGATAAACTAATTCCCGTGGATGTCTATTTGTCAGTATATTTTCCACATTCATAGGAGTACTTTTATGTTTTTGTTTTATGAATATGATTTTTTTTTAACATTTATAATAATATCGATCTTGATTCCTATTTTGACATTTCTAATTTTTGAAATTTTAGCTCTCATTAAAAAAGGGCCTGAAAAACCTTCTAGATATGAATCCGGAATAGAACCATGGGCGATGCTTGGTTACAATTTCAAGGAAATATTCATGATATTTTATTCTTTTACGGTTGTGATAATTTGGATTGCTTATAATTCATTTTAATGTCTCCATCATCTTACAAAATAATTGAATCTCTAGAAAGTTTTCTTGAGAATCACATGTAAATGGAGGTAACACTAAAAAATTATTGTTGCATTCTATAGATGTTTTTAAAATCTTCAATTAAAGCTATCTAATATTTAACATTGATGATATTCAAACACAAGGTCATTGAGCATTTACATTTAATACAACTGAGGATCACAATTATTTATCAAATTTGGTGTATTTTTCTTTCGTATTTCTATTTTTTAAAACTTTGACGGCTCTTTATTACATATGGATGATATGATCTTATCAAATGTTGCTTGTTCTCAAAATCTCTTTTGACAACTTTTTTCCATCAAACAATTAAAATATACATGAATATGTGGTATATGCAAATGTAATAGAGCGGTTATTATATTGTAGTTCTTTCGATTTTGAATTGTCTTAATACCACTAGCTTCTTAGAGTAGTATTTATGTCGTAGTTTCGTCGATTTTTTTAGTAGTCTTAATACTACAATAAGTAGTTTTTTTTTGTCGTGGTCTTTTAGAGTAGTTTTTTGTGCCATAGTCCTTTTGATTAATGAGTTGTCATAGTAAAATATTACGAGTGATAGTCACTAGACTATCATATTGATAGTGTAATTCTAAAACAGTTTTCTATGGTACAGTGGGACTTCGATGCAGTGAATCTAAGTTGTTTCATTTATGAACTACGTGGTTAATAGTTTGATTTGTACAATTTAGATAGTGCCGCAAAACTCCTTAAAGAGAGCTTTACTCCGCAACTCAACCTCGTAATATTTTTTATGGCATAAATTGTGAATCTTATACCGTTTTTGAAATTCAAAAACAATTTATATTATAATATCTCTTCATTAAAATGATGTAATATAATAAAAGATATAAAAATCGCAAGGGTTGATGATGTCCAAACTTTTTGGTTTGTTGTGTGAAAATGAATTAAGCAATTAGCGATATGCTTTTTTTATCATTCTTTAAATTATTATTTACCATAAGGAAATAAAATTTAAATTGAAGCTCAAATTTTAAAAAATCAATTTAGCTCCTTTTAAATTCTTTTCAGTATGTAATTTATTCCAAAAAAAAAAAAGGTTATGAGTTACTTTTAAAGAACCAAAGACTAAGTGAGAGAACGCTAGTTTTTCACAATTTGCAACTGCTCATATAAAAATACTTCATTTTCAAAATAATTGAATATTCATTGTCTCATGATTGTTCTATTTTTCTTGCATTATATCCTAAATAGAACTAAGATTAAAATAATTGAATATTCATTGTCCGTCTAATAAAAATATTCACAATGATTCAAAATCAAATAACAAGAGATCACTACAACATTTTTAACTTTTAACCACACTTATCATGGCAACGGCTAAATAAATGTGGCTAGAAACGAGAATAGACAACAGTTTTTCAAGTGTTTTTTTATAACATACATATAAAATACACTTTCTTGCTTGTTAACATAAAACCGTTGCATATGCGTTTTTCAGGGACGGGTTAAAAAATGTGGCCGGTTTAGACAACACTTTTAAACCATTGTCTGAGAAGATTTTAAAACAACATATTAAAAATGTGGCCTTAATATAAAAATTTTTGCCTAAACTATGTTTAAACCACAATACATAACTGTAGGATAAAATAGAAAAAAAAATTACTAAATCAAAACCCTTAATTGTTTGCCTAAACTTAATTCCTAAACCAAAACCATTCCTAAACGAAAACCCTTACTCTCCACATTAAAACCCTTAGTTCCTAAATCAAAACCCTTACTTCCTAAACCAAAATTCTTCTCAATCTCTGTTCAATCGCATTTGTTCTCAATCTCTATTCGCCTCCATCTCATCTTTGATTTGTCCTTGTTTCCTTGCCTCTCGTTTGAACCCAATACCGTCTCAATCGCATCTGCATCTGTATCGTCCATCTTGGTGTTGCTGGAACAAAAGCCCCTTTCTCGCCATCTTGCTTGCCGCCGTCGTAGCTGTGTTGCTCGCCGTCGTCGTCGCTGTCTTGCTCGTCGCCGCCGTCGTTGTCTTGCTCATCGCCGCCGTCGCCGTCTTGCTATCGAGTAAGTCAATAAGTAAGTCATTTTGTTGGATTTATTATTTTTACTTTGAGCTTGTTTAAATCGATTATACTATTGCATATTGATATGATCATGTCCTTCATGTTTCAAGTGTTGTTGAAAACATATATATATTACTCTGTTAAGGACTTTTAAAAAATGTGAATTTATATTTTGGAAGAGAGAGAGAGAGAGAGGAGTGGCTGGATTTTTTTGTAAAGAACCGAGTTGTTATTTTAACAGGTGCAGGAAGCTAAATCTATGGTAGAACTAGAATTTCAAACACTTCATTACATGCAAGAGAGCTGTGGTACTGGAGGATCAGAGGAGGAGTAGGGGAAGTGAGAGAGAGAAAGGGATGGAGGAGTGAGGAGGGGTATTGAAAAATAATTTCCTAAAGATGGTATTGGAAAGAAAAAAAATTGAAAGGAATTCATGTAAGATATAATGTGAGAGTAAATAAAAGAGTAATGCAACAATCATGCGGAATAGAGATGAAAATGCTACCGAAATTTATTTTAAATACAGAAAAACATATACCATTTCATAGCATGATCCACAAAAGAAAAAGAAAAACTCAACCACATGAAATCAAAACATAATATATGTCAAGTTTCCATTCATGTTTTACTTCATATGAGATTAAAAAAAAAACTCAACATGCAATCATAGTATTATAGATCCATTAAACCTTTTCCCATTGTTAAAAACCAGCCCATCCAGCAGGTTGAGTATTTGACTTGCTCTCAAAAGCCTTTGCCTCACCAAAAACATGAGCTTTACTCCCTTCACCAAGTCTTGGAATCTGTTGGCTACCAGCATGAACAGCACTAAATGTATTTGTGCCGAAACCCCATGAATCGAACTCGGCATCATCAACCCTTGTGTCAGGATTAGATACACTTAGAACAACCTTATTCGCGTCAAGAACAAACTACTCCATTTGGTGGCTAAGCACACCCTCAACAATTTTACAATCATAAGCAGCAACAACCTTCTGAATTGCATCAGTTACGTCCTTGTTCTGTCAGGGAAAGAACCACATTTATTAAATATTTATTACCGCTTTTGCATATATACATAACTGCAACAACAAAAATAAAAACATAGCTTTACAACATTCAACTGCATAAATTTCTATCATCATCCAAACAGAACTAGTTTAACAAATGAAAATTACTGCATACCAAGTCATCACAACATGATGCCAAATACATGCTTAGACTTTTACAAAAAGGGTTAAGATCCTCTCAATTTTTCACTATTTTCATTTCTTCAATCACCAAAAATTTTGTGAATAAGTAATAGAAGCATCAGTTTGTGAATTGTTCCAATAGGCACCTTGCCAATTTCCCAACTGTTTTCAATTACTTATTGAATTGTTTGTGATATTATGCTAACCAAGAGCAGCAATGAGTTATTTAATTGTTTGTGATATTCTGCTACTCAATTGTGAATTGTTTCAATTACTTATCGGCACCCTGCCAATTTGTGAATTGTGAATTGTTCCAGAATTGTTCCAATAAGTCTCAAAGAAGCATCAATTACTTATTGGTCTCAAAGAAGCATCAGTTTGTGAATTGTTCCAATAGGTACCTTGCCAATTTCGCAACTACTTTCGATTACTTATTGAATTGTTTGTGATATTATGCTAACCAAGAGCAGCAATTAGTTATTTAATTGTTTGTGATATTGTGCTACTGAATTATGGAATTTAATTGTTAATTAGGAATTGCTGCTAATTTGAATATTTGGATTTATTATGAATTTATTAACCATAGTTATCATTGTGTTTAATATATTTGGATTTATTTTAATAGAATCTACATGTTTGTGTCTGCAATATTTCACTATTATTTTTATTTGATTTGGTTAGTTTTTGTTGTTATATTCCACTTGGTTCACTGTTTTAATGTCTTAATCTACATTTAGTTGTACAAATCTACTTTTAGTTGCATTGATATTATAATTTCATTTGTGTTAAACTTCAATTGTATGTTATTATTTTTGTTATTTAGAGTGATGGATAAAAAGTGGACTACACTTCATAGACTTAATTCAGAGTATCGAAAAGGTGTAAATTCTTTTTTAGATTTTGCCTTCACCAAAGGAGAACCTCAAGGTTGCACAATTTTATGTCCTTGTGCCAAGTGTAGAAATCTTTGTTGGAGAAGAAGAAACGTGGTCCGCGATCACCTAATAGGATTCGGTTTTGTACAAGGCTACGACATTTGGGTAAACCACGGAGAGCAAATATCATTGACTAAGGAAATTGATGATTATATGGAAGATCAAGTGGATGCACGTGATGACATCAATGGTTTACTTTATGACACATTTAGGCACGTTGAAAAAGAAGAGGAAGGCAACAAGGGACCTAATGAGGATGCTAAGAAGTTTTATAATTTAATTAATGAGGCGAAGCAAGAGTTGTATCCGGGATGTGAAAACTTCACTATTTTATCATTTACAATTCGACTTTATTTGTTAAAATGTCTTTATGGGTGGAGCAATGTATCATTTAATGCCCTTTTGGAGTTATTGAAAGAAGCCATGCCTAATCTGAACATTCCCGAATCTTTTAACAAAACAAAAGCCATAATCAAGGATTTAGGCCTTGATTATAAAAAAATTCATGCTTGTCCAAATGATTGTATGTTGTATTGGAAAGAGCCTGAAAATGACGATACCTGCAGCATTTGTAAAGCTTCACGATGGAAGGAATTTACTCAAGTAGATTCAGAGTTTGACGATCCAAAGTATGAACATAAAGTTCCTGCAAAGGTTTTGAGGCACTTTCCATTGATTCCAAGACTTCAAAGACTATTTATGTGTTCAAAAACTGCTGAGTCAATGAGATGGCACGAAGAAGGTAGATCAAAGGATGGTAAATTAAGGCATCCTGCTGATGGCCAAGCATGGAAGGACTTTGACTTGCTTCATCCTGAATTTGCTTCTGAGCATCGTAATGTAAGGCTTGGCTTATCAAGTGATGGTTTCAATCCGTTTAGAACTATGAGCATATCGCACAGTACATGGCCTGTAATGATGGTGGTATACAATTATCCACCTTGGATGTGTATGAAATCTGAGTATACAATGTTGTCGTTATTGATTCCTGGACCACAATCGCCAGGAAATGATATCGATGTGTACCTTCAACCATTGATTGAGGAGCTAAAGGAATTGTGGGAATTTGGAGTAGAAACATATGATGCCTCAAAAGATCAAACATTTCAATTGCGAGCATCTCTGTTATGGACTATTAGTGACTATCCTGGGTATGCTATGTTGTCAGGATGGAGCACCAAAGGAAAGTTGGCATGTGCGTGTTGCAATTATAACACTAATTCTACCTACTTGAGACACAGTCACAAAATGTGTTATATGGATCATCGTATTTTTTTACCGGCTAGTCATGCTTGGAGGGCCAATAAAAGGTCGTTCAATGGAAAGAAAGAACATAGGTCTGCACCACCTATGTTAGAAGGTATAGAAATCTTGGAAAACTTAAAAGATTTTGAGAATGAATTTGGAAAGAAGATTAAGAGAAAAAAAAATGATGGTCCATGGAAGAAGAAATCAATATTTTTTGAGTTGTCGTACTGGGCTCAAAATACTTTACGTCATAATTTTGATGTAATGCATATTGAGAAAAACATATGTGATAGTATTATTGGGACTCTTTTGGACATATCAGGAAAGACAAAAGATCATTGAATAATGAAGAAGTTCAATCACATATCATTGAATAATGAAGAAGTTCAGGAAAGACAAAAGTTCATTGAATAATGAAGCATCAACATCCATTATGAATCAAAGAAAATCACCCTTGCAAATTCAAAAAGCCAAAAAAAGTGTGAATAATGAAGAAGTTCAATCACCATTGAGAAAGGCATCAAAAGAAAATGACATTTCAAGAACAAAACAAAAGGTCAAAAAAATGGTGCAAAATGAAGATGACGAGGAAATGAAAAGTCAACAAAGTGCAACAAAGAAAGCCAAAAGAATTCCCTTGTGCAAATCAATGTTAATTGAAGATTTTCTTAAGGAAAATGATGAACTTGATGATGAAGAAGAGCTGGGAAATGATACAGGAAGTGAAGAGGAAGAATATGTCATGGAAGAAGAGAATGAAGATCAAGATGAAGATGACGAACATAATGGTAATGATTAAATATTAATTTCTTATATATTTTATATATAATTGTGATTCATATTTAGGATTTTATCTTATCTTATGTAAACTTAATATCAAAATAGGGACAACTAAGAAAAAAACCAGGGGACCAACTCAGTGCTTGAATATACATGGAAGAAAATTCCGTGTAGAAGTCACATTAGACAATGACGGAGAAGTGATAGGACCTGATGACAAAGTTTTAACTGACTTAGGGTATTTCCTTGGGACTATTGCAAGGAATTCAGTCTTTTGTCCCTTGATTTATACAAACTTTAAGAAAGTGTACAAAAATCATGAGGAACGTATATGGCCTTATATTCAGGTATAAGAGTTTAATTTTCATACTTTATTTGATCATCAATTAGTTATCACATATTGATCACAACAATGTTTTTCAGAGTAAATTTATCATTCCAGAGAAAGGAAAGAAAGCTGTTTTTTCTCGAATAAATGATGCATGGAGACGTTACAAATGTTATATCAAGAGGACGCATTTTTTGAAATACTCAACCTTCAAGGAAAGGTTAAAAAACAGGCCTAAAAGCATACCAGAACCTCATTTCAAGAAATTGTTGAAATATTGGAATAATAGTATCATCCAAGTAAGTTTGTACATATTTTACATTGTTTTTACTCACTTTGTGTTGTGTAGAATCTTTTGCATATATATCCTACTTTAATTTTTTTTTGCTTACATTGTAGAACATTAGCAATAAAAATATTGTCAATAGGGCTAAACAGAAGTTTATGCATCGAATGGGGCCAACAAATTTTGCTAGAATTCGTGCTAAAGAGGTACAATATTTATTCTTATTTATGTGTGTTTGTTATATATAAATAACAAGTTATTCTAATAAGTTTTAATTACCAACTTTACCAATAAAGCGTGCAAAGAAGGAAAATGGGGAGGAAGTCACTCAAGCTGAAATGTTTGTCATAACTCGTCAGCGAAGAAAAGGAAAATTTGATGAAGAAACAGAAAATGCCATTGTATGTTTTTCCTTCTCATTATATATTTTTAATGTCTAAATTTTCAAATTTTAACGTTGATTTTTTTTTTTCCTATCAGGCAAAACTTCAAAATTCAATTGAAAACTCTAGTGAGCCTCCTGACCAAGCCTTCCAATCATTGTTCGGCAAAGAAAAGCCCGGTAGAGTTCGTTGTTATGGAAGAACAGCTACACCAACAATGTTAAAAAAAAATGAAGAAATTGCTAACATTAAGAAATATTATGAAGGTGAAATTAGTAGCATGAAGGAAAGGATGGAAGAATATGAGTCATTTACTAAGAAAAGGATGGAAGCATATGAGGAACTTCTAAAATGTGTGTTGAAGCAGCAAAATCCAAGTTTAAGTGAAACTGCTGTTGTAACATGATGGGACATGCTTTAGGTATTGCAAATAGTGCGGCACTCCATTCTTCTACATCAACTCATGTTCTTGAAAAGGTATAAGTATATTAGTTTGATTAACTTAACTGTGAGATAATTAAGTTGATTTATTGTTATGATTAGGTATCTTGTAGACTTATAAATTGTTGGTCTTTAGTAGTTGTGATACGTTGCTAGTTTTTTCTTCCAATAGGTAGTTTAACATACCTAAATAAAACATTAATTTTGTTGTTGCGATAAAAATTTGTGATTCATTTTTTTAATATTCATAACTATAATTGTATATTATTCATTTTATTTATATTAATATAATAACTTTCCTGGTTGGACTTGAAGATCATCACCAAGATACATGAAGCTAATGGAATGTATTGAAGACTTGGTTGTTTTTTGGCAATGCAAATTTTGGTTGTTGCATTAGGAATAAAAAACTTGATGGTTTTTTTTTTATCTAATCATGTATTGGTTTTTTTTTTTGGATATCTAGTAATATTTATGTTACATTATTTTGATGAGACAATTATTTTTCTTCGCAATATATACTTTAATCAAGACTTGATTATGTTTAACTCTTTTGTGTTTTGTTCAATAGCAATTGGTTAATGTTCAATTATGAATTACAAGCAATAATAATTAATTATCAATGTTTGCCAAAAAATTGAGAGTGTATGATAAACCTATAGGCAACATTTAGAAAAATGTAGACTAGATAAATTGAATATTTATGGTTGAAAAATATAGAGAACACATAAAAAGTATGGTTTAAAACATTTTCATCACTGTGGCCTAAACAAAAAGGCAACATTTAAATTCTTTTGACAACGTTATAAATGTGTTGCCTAAAACATCCAAATATATTGTATTAGACCAAAAAATGTTGCCTAATCTTTTGACAACATTATAAATGTGTTGCCTGAAACATCCAAATATATTGTATTAGACCAAAAAATGTTGCCTATTCTTTTGACAACGTTATAAATGTGTTGCCTGAAACATAAATACTTTACACAAAACTGTGGTCTAACTGTATATGCAACATTTATAAACTGTTGTCAAAACTAGTTCATAAAACCGTGGCCAGAAACAATCAAACAAACCGTGGCCTCTTTGAGTGTATTCACCAACGGTTTTTTAGACTTCGTGGGCAAAAGTAAAAAACCGTTGCCTTAAAGAATAGGCCACGGCCACCTACGCCACATTATATAAACCGTTGTCAAACCGTTGCCTAACCTTTAGGCCACAGATATTTTAATTTACGCCACACTTTTTTTTATAATAATATCGATCTTGATTCCTATTTTGACATTTCTAATTTTTGAAATTTTAGCTCTCATTAAAAAAGGGTCTGAAAAACCTTCTAGATATGAATCCCAAATAGAACCATGGGCGATGCTTGGTTACAATTTCAAGGAAATATTTATGATATTTTATTCTTTTACAGTTTTGATTACAAAATAATTGAATCTCTAGAAAGTTTTCTTGAGAATCACATGTATATGGAGGTAACACTAAAAAATTATTGTTGCATTCGATAGATGTTTCTAAAATCTTCAATTAAAGCTCTCTAATATTTAACATTGATGATATTCAAACACAAGGTCATTGAGCATTTACATTTAATACAACTGAGGATGACAATTATTTATCAAATTTGGTGTATTTTTCTTTCGTATTTCTATTTTTTAAAACTTTGACGGCTCTTTATTACATATGGATGATATGATCTTTTCAAATGTTGCTTGTTCTCAAAATCTCTTTTGACAACTTTTTTCCATCAAACAATTAAAATATACATGAATATGTGGCATATGCAAATGTAATAGAGCGGTTATTATATTGTAGTTCTTTCGATTTTGAATTGTCTTAATACCACTAGCTTCTTAGAGTAGTATTTATGTCGTAGTTTCGTCGATTTTTTAGTAGTCTTAATACTACTTTAAGTAGTTTTTTTTTGTCGTGGTCTTTTAGAGTAGTTTTTTGAGTCATAGTCCTTTTGATTAATGAGTTGTCATAGTAAAATATTACGAGTGATAGTCACTAGACTATCATATTGATAGTGTAATTCTAAAACGGTTTTCTATGGTACAGTGGGACTTCGATGCAGTGAATCTAAGTTGTTTCATCTATGGATTACGTGGTTAATATAGTTTGATTTGTACAATTTAGATAATGCCGCAAAACTCCTTAAAGAGAGCTTTAGTCCGCAACTCAACCTCGTAATATTTTTCATGGCATAAATTGTGAATCTTATACAGTTTTTGAAATTCAAAAACAATTTATATTATAATATCTCTTCATTAAAATGATGTAATATAATAAAAGATATAAAAATCGCAAGGGTTGATGATGTCCAAACTTTTTGGTTTGTTGTGTGAAAATGAATTAAGCAATTAGCGATATGCTTTTCTATCATTCTTTAAATTATTATTTACCATAAGGAAATAAAATTTAAATTGAAGCTCAAATTTTAAAAAATCAATTTATCTCCTTTTAAATTCTTTTCAGTATGTAATTTATTCCAAAAAAAAAGTTATGAGTTACTTTTAAAGAACCAAAGACTAAGTGAGAGAACGCTAGTTTTTCACAATTTGCAACTGCTCATACAAAATTACTTCATTTTCAAAATAATTGAATATTCATTGTCTCATGATTGTTCTGTTTTTCTTGCATTATATCCTAAATAGAACTAAGATTAAAATAATTGAATATTCATTGTCCGTCTAATAAAAATATTCACAATGATTGAAAATCAAATAATTCACAATGATTCAAAATCAAATAACAAGAGATGCGAGTTGTTTTCAATATTATATTATTACTCAAAGTTGATTATCTAGATATATTCAACATCTGAAAATCGAACACTTATTGAAGTCCCAAATTAAAAAATATAATCCTTAACATTCTTCTCTTCTCTTATATAATGAATAAACTGCAACGGATACTTGAGTCAATTAAGAGTAATGAGAAATTGATCTAAAAAGATTGATTAAAGAGCATAGTTTAATTATATGAGTTTTAGTTAATTTTTTTGTATTTTTTTATTAGTTTGTATTAATATTTTAACGTAAGGAATATTAAACATGATATAATTGAGCAGAATCTATGTTCAAAAAATAAAAAATATTAAAAAATCGAACAGAATCTGTAATTAATTAGGAAATTGATTTGTTTTATGTGCTAATAAAAAAAATCAAGTTTACACTATAAATATGAAGCTGGCAAACGATAATACCAAGTGTAATACCCAATTTTTTCTTTGGTTCGTTTGTGTTTTTCTTGTTTATTCACAACATTATGGCTTTTACACAAACCACACTTATAATGTTCTTAACCTTATCAATGATAATAGCGATGGCAAATTCTAAGGTTGGGGCTCCAATCAAGGTATAAAAGATTCTAAAACATTCAACAATCTTTATTGGAATTTATTTTTTTGTTATAAAATTAAAAAGATTTCCCACCCCACCTACACTTTGAAACAATATACTTTTAGAAGAAAACAACACTCTTTTCTTTGTTATTCAAAAATATACTTTTGGAGGATAAACACTTTTTTTTCCATTCAAATGTATAATTTCAATGTGGTTTAGTTCTTAAGAAACATAATGGAAATAAAAGTAGTTCTCTATTTTATTTTAGGCTAAATAATATACGCGATTTTTTAACTTAATTTCAGTTAACGTTTTTATTTTTTTTT
>JBBPBR010000002.1:24695481-24720208 GCA_037974775.1 Cicer pinnatifidum
TTTATTTTTTATACCAAATTGTAAACAGTAAATGAATTGCAGTGATTTTACAATTATTATTTATATATGGGGTTTGTTAAATTTTTAGAGAACTATTCAAATGTATGTTTTTACCGTAATAAAAAAAAGTAAATGCTGTAACAAAAAAAGTAAAGTAGAGTAGAAAAATTGATTAAAAAAAATTGAGTAAAACAATACTCGAGGGAGATTGGATAAAAATGTCAAATTTTTATTATTTTAAATTAAATAATTATGTTTTTTTATATTGTTAAAAGGAACACTTTAATTTCAATTGATTAACTTTTTAACTATAAGTTATAAGGTATCATCTAGCTTATAACTTAATTTTACCAAAGGAAACCTTAAACAAATTGACAAAATTAAGCGATGACAATTTTATAAATATGTAAAATGCGTTTAATACATTTATATTGGTCATACTCTGAATTGCATTTTATTTTCCCTAACATTTGCGTTTCTCTAAACCTCCTCATTGCTTTCCTCTACCTTCAACATCATATTCCTCTAACGTGAGTTCCTGGCGTTCCTCTAACATCGCAACAATTTTGTTATAACAAAACAAATAAAATTTTGAACTACGATAAAGTGATACTAACAATTTATACATAATATTCAATATTTCCAATAAGTTTTCGGATTATTATATTTACAAAATAATAACTCAAATAAATTATTAAAATAACAACAGGTTAAATAACAAAACTTATAACATATTGGGATATCACATCTCTAATCTAATAAATTTTAAGGAATAAATTAGTGACATAAACTAATTAAATATCATGATATAGGAAAAATTGAATATTAATGCAGAATCATATGGTGTAATATACTACCAATCAAGTAATAATTTTGTTTTCTTACTACAAAAGAAAACAAAGTGCATGTGAAATCAAATTTACAAATGAATCTTTTGATGGTTTATAATAATTGACCAACTAGTGATAATATAGTCAGCATAATAGAACAATAACAACTCCAAACATGTAGAAAAGAAATGTATATAAAATATTGTTGGAAATAATAATAGAATAATAAGAATTAATTGGTGTGAATTAGAAAAATAAAGAAGTTTTATGTAATAAATATGAGACATACTAATATTTATAAAGTGGTATACCAACTAAGTGTTTTACAAGAGATATTCAATTTTTTTAATTCTATATTTTCTTACCTTCTCCACTTTAGGAAGATTACCTCTTAATCTCCACTTTAAGAGTTTATTCTATTAAAGAATCGCAAAATCTCAACACTTTATCATTTGAAAAGTTACAAGAGAATAGAAAGAGCTTATGAATTTTGCCAAACATGAAGATAAATTGAAAAGGAAGGATAAGAATAAGGTGATGGCAAAGGAAAAGAAGAAGAAAAAATAATTTTAAAGTGGCCCATCATTCTTTTAAATTGTAATCCCAAGCCCAGTCCACAAAACCACATTCTTTTAAAGTGGCCCATCATCATCACCATAATCATTCCTTAAACTACTTTATTATATTGAAAATTTTACTCCATGTCCCCTTATTATATCGATACCTCCAAATTAAGAATGAAATGATTTTTTTTTCCCTCGTATAAAATAAAAAAAAAAGCTACAAAAATTTATCATTTCAACATTTTCGGAACTCAAGAGTGAGTTTTTATTCTAAATTTTTAGAGAATTTGAATACAAGTTTTCCGATACAGAAGCTACTATCTGAAAACATTTTTGAAGTTTTTCGGTATAGAAGACTCTATCGAAAAACATTTTTAACTTATCTGGTTTAGAGTCTTGTTCCGATAAACTTGATGCTCAACACTTCCAATAGTTACCGGAGAACTTGAACATCAAATTTTCCGGAAGTTATATATATATATATATATATATATATATATATATATATATATATATATATATATATATATTATTTTAGTTAATTATAATTTTATAAGTAATTATGATTTATTTCTTTTAATTTTTCAGTGGGCGCACGAGGAAGAGATGGCAAAATCATATGAATTATATGTGACATTGAGACTTCTACATCGTTTGTGATGAATCCCCTAGAGAGGATTCGATTGACAACTTCAAGGAAAAGAAGACAGATGATTATTAAAGACGACGATGAGGGGCATCATGATCAGGGGGAGCCTTCTATAGTGCATAAGGAGGATGTGGTACATGAGCAAGTGGATGTACATGAGCAGGAGGAGGTTGCACCTGCTCATGAGGGAGAGCATATGCAAGAGGGACATGATGGAGCTGAGGGACCTGGTGAGCTGACACGGTATCCTGGAGGACCTTATGATTTGTTTGTCCTTACACGATACCGTTATCATGTTTCAGCTAGAGTATGGTTTGGTGAGATATATTAAATTAATTATTACTTATAATACATTAAAAATATTAAAATTAATTATTATTTTTGGTCTATATTTAATTTTAATGTCATATATTTTCTTTGTATACATGATCGACCATTGCTGAAAATTGTTGCGCATGGAAAGAAAATGCAACAATTTACTCCGCCAGTACTTCTGCGACACATACTGGGTGAATTTGTCAGGTTTGAACTCATTACAATGGGATAGTTTGAAGACGATCGACAACAACCTAATATATGCGTTTGTTGAAAGATGGCATTCCGAGACATCGTCATTTCATATGCCATTTGGTGAAATGACGATTATTTTGGATGATGTTGTCAATCTTCTAGGATTGCCTATTAGGGGTGAGTTCTACAGTCCATCCGATGTAGATAGAGTAACGGCATGTAATCTTGCCATCACTCTAATAGGAGTGACCACATACGAGATCTGAGAGGAGACCAAAAAGACTAGAGGTGCGCACTATAGACTTGATTTTTTGAAAGAGGTCTTCAGAAGGTAGTGTGCAGTAGAGAGGTTTGATTGTGCTGCTAGGGCATATCTGTTGAATTTAATCGGAAGAACTATTTTCGCTGATATGAGTCATACTCTAGTTGATGCGAAGTACCTTCCTTTATTCAGATATTTAGACGATACAGATAAATATGCATGGGGTACTGCTGCACTCGCAGTGCTTTATGACTAACTCTCAGATGCTTGCTGTTATGACACCAAACAACTAGGTGGATATATGACGCTGCTTCAGGTATCAATTATTTATTTAATTTTAATTATTAAATATTATGTTAATTATGTTATTAGTATTAATTTTTAATTATTATTTAATTTACTTATTTTATATTTAATTATTAGTATTAATTATTTATTATTTATTTATCATAGTATATTTATTTTTATTTGCAACAGTGTTGGATTTATGAATATTTTTTGAATATTAGTAATAAAGGTGACCAGGATGCTGACGTGGAATGCTTTGCCCGAATGAATAGATCATACTACAAACAAGGCAAGCATAAGGTCGATGAATACAGACATATTATTGAAGCATTGACACTTGCAGATGTTATATGGAAACCATGGGAGAATCATAGGGGTGTCATTCTTTTTGATGATATCATGCTTTATACTGGTCACCTCTGATTATGCAGCACTGTAGTGAAATATCTGCCAGAGAGGTGTTTGAGACAATTTGAATATATCCAATATATTCCTTCACCACCACTTCCAAATCCTTCTAGATTATTTGATGTAGATGTGGAATGGTTGGGATATGTTACGCAAGTGACGAAGCTCTTTCACAAGCTTCGTCCAGCTACATATCCATCTGAGTGTGAAGATGGATTTTTGAAGTGGTTCTATCAGGTGTCTCGTCCACTACTGGTGCGACCAGATGGTGTACCTCATGTCCCACATTATAGTGTACCGCCCACCAATGCAGATGCTTCTAGTTCACAATTATTGCCTATCCTACAGCAGATCGATGATCTTATACAATAGGGGTTGAGTGAACATGAAGCTAGTCCACATGATGAGTTGTATATTCACTTTTATAAAGCTTTGCATTTATCACATAGTCACACTAGTTAGTAGTAACACTTTTCATGAACTTTTGTTATGTAGGTTATTTTTTATGAACACTATATGTGTTATTGTTATGTTAGTTACTTTTTATGAATAATTTATTAATTATTATTATGTCGGTTACTTTATTAATTATTAATTATTGTTATGTCGGTTACTTTATTAATTATTATGATGAAAAATAAAATTAAATAATTACAAGATAAAATCAATTAATAAAATGAACGACAAAAAACTAAAATTAATTAATAACATATGATTTTGTATTAATTTTAAAACATTAAGGTTCATCTAATGACATTGCATCTACGGATTCCGTAGGTGGGTTTTGGATAACATGTGGCAACCGACCTAATAAATATCCCCAGTGTTATAGACGCCCTGTATATGCTATTACCCAAGAAGTTGCTTTATGGGTGCGATATTGCTTCCAACCTGGTACAATGTCTAGCATTGGGAATCCATCTTTCATCTTTAACTACAAAAATTAAATAAATTAACAAAACAGAAGAATCTAATTACCGGAAGAAAACTTAAAAAAATAGAAGAAAATAATTATCGGAATTCAGTGATTTCCATTAACAAAACCAATACAACAAATGCGATCATTTTTTATCAGTCCTGAATGTGAACCCTCATAGGAAAGAAAGTCATTGAAAATGTCTGACCAAACGTGATTAGAATAATATTATATGTTATCGCTATCACGTAACCCATATCAGTTATGGACAACCATTTATCCATGAGTTTAAGACCTAAGTCAGATATCTTCAACGAATCTCTTACTTCTTTAATGCGTCCTATGAACAATCTATCATATGGAGTTACATGAGAAGCAATCTCCTGATCAAAATTATTGCGGACCAAAGACCAACACTCTTCACCGTGTCCAAGCAATAATACAATAGCGCGAAAATCACAATTTTCATCTGCTGCCACATCAAATATGTCATCAATGTATGGCTGAATAATATCAGAAAGTTGTCTCCATAACAAATTTTTGAAGATTGAGATGATTGAGATGTTTGTTTCTTTGATTGAGAGAATTGTCTCTCCTTTGACTGACATGGCTGAGAACCAAAATCTTCACAATGTGTTGCATTAACATGCTCAAAGTAAGAAGGGTCTCGATATACATCATATCCATCCGGCTTCTTACCCTTACCCTTCTTCACTCGTCCTTTGGTTTTGACTTTTTCAGGTGGTGGACACATTGAACTTGTACTTGGATAAGCAAGTTCACGCACTTTACTCTTCAACACTCGTTTTCCTATAACATCAAGTGATCGAAAGTGTTTCCATAAGGCATTCATCTCAGTAGACATATCCAACTATGATTCATCTTCTGTGTCTTGGGTGAGTCCACAATCCATGTTTAATTTTCTCCATTGAATATACACAAAATCTAGAGGAATTGGTTCACCCATCAATTTATATTGTCCCAATTCACAAGCACAAGGTAATCTGTATGTCCTTTTGAAAGAGCACCCACATACAGATTTGTCAGTACCCACCCACTCAACTTTGTCGTATTCTTCAGCAATACGTCTTTCAGCTTATGTTGATACAAATATTTTCAATCTCTGATAAAATGGATTTATGTGCTCATGCTCTTCATCATAAAAACTTTTTTGAAACGATGCCCTGATTTTTTTATGTTGCAACTTTATCATGTTGTTCATAGCCTCCCAACATTTACACATATCACTCATACTATTTTCCAACATTAACTTCAGTTTTCAATGAGCTGGCTCAACCCTATAATAAAATTTTGCAGTCATATTAGAAAATATAATACAATTCAACAATATATAATAAAATTACATTAAATACCTGTTAGTCGTTGTGTTCTCCAAATGCATCACTTGATTTGTCTATGCTTCAACAAATCTTTCCTTATGTGGAGTCAACCAAGTTTCTTTCACATAATCAACAAACACTTTAATATCAACACATGATTGCTCAAACATGTGCAAGCGCATGATATACTCCTTTTCATCACTACAATACATAATGTCTTTCCACATATTCAATAATGACTCTTGTCTATCCTTTAAGACATATTGCTCCAACATTTTTGTGGATATGAAATCAACAAAGTAAATTAACATCATTTGGAAATACAATGCCAACTGCATTCATTAACGCAAGATCTCTGTCTGTCACAATTACTTGAGGGAATTTATTTTGTGTAACAAACAAATCTCTTAGTCTCTCTAATGCCCAACAAAAGTTTTCTTCCCACTCACATTCCAAATAAGTAAATCCAACTACAAATGTCTTCTATGTTGATGTTATACAAACAATTTCAAGTAATGACATTCTATATTTATTGGCTTTGTAGGTACTGTCCATAATCAACACAATCGGAAACAAATTCAACAACTTCACTGAATCTGGATGCGCCCAAAAAATATCTCTCATAACATCGGAGTCTTCACGCTTTATGTTCCAACACACATATTTTGCATCTTCAATTAACTTGAATAAATGTTGCATCTCTGTTCTATTACCTCTCACGGGCAATTGAATGATACTCCTATATAGGGATGGGAATAGGCTAGGCTGTCCGTAGGGGCCTATGGCCTGGCCTACTTATAGCCTGGCCTGGCCTATTTAATAAAAAGGCTAGGCTCAGGCTGTTTTTAAAGCCTATTTATTTAAATAGGTCAGGTTCAGGCTTATAAAAAAGCCTATTAGGCCTGACAGGCCGGCCTATATATATTTCTTATTTATTAATATTATATTTTATTATTATATTAATAATATTATTTTCTATTTTAAATTATATCAATTAGGCAATCACTTAGTAATCATTCCATATTCAGTAGTCGTTCCATATTCGGTAGCGGTTCTATATTTGGCAGTAGTTTCATATTCGGTAACCGTTCAATTAGTCAATCACTCAGTAGTTGTTCCTTATTTGTTTAAAAGGTAATAATGGTTGTGTTTAAAAAGGCTTTTAAAAAGGCTTATTGGTCAGGCCAAACTATTAAAAAGGCCAGGCTTAGGCTGAAAAAAAAGCCTATAATAGGCCGTAGGCCAGGCTTAGGCCGAAAAAATAAATCGTAGGTCAGGCTCAGGCCTTTCAAAGCCTGGCCTGGCCTGGCCTATTCCCACCCCTACTCCTATATTTATATATTTTTGAGATCTTAGTAATATTACTCTTATCTCGGTCTTGCAATAAGAGTAATATGTGTCTCGGTGCAACATTATATTTTGTTAAGTCATGAACATATTTTCTTTCTTCTTCATCTAAGCGTCCAACATATGCATCCCCTCCAAAGTATCAGGTAATTCATGGTTGTGAATTCCACAAATTACTTTAACTATCCATCATGAACCATCTTTTAATAGTTTTGATCTAAGTTTGAAAGGACAATCACACTTTTTTGTTGAACTTCGGGTAGAACTAGCAGTACACTTGTACTTTTCCCCTTTGTCACAATCTAATATTAATTTATTTCTCTTTCATTTCTATCTCGTCTCTATATCTGATCTTCTAACAGTAACTTTATTTTTTATACCAGTTTCTTTTGCCCAATTCACAACTGCATCACTTGTATCAAATATATGAAATATAATAAATTATAATTAATCACAATAATATATTTTTACAATATTAATATTAATTATATTTAATCTTACTTGATCGGTGTAAATCGATGTCAAAAATATTTGTAGTATCGACGCATCTTTTATTCATTAATAGTAGCGGTTTATCTATATCTCTTAACATTTAAAAAAAAAATTAAAAAAACTTAAAAAATAAATTTTAAAAAATTGGTCTTTACCAGAAAACTTAGTTTTAACGTTTTCGGAAGCCACTCCTATATCGGATAACTTGTCAATTAAGTTTTCTGGTACACAACTTTTCTCTTTTGTACCAAAAAACTTAGTTTTAACGTTTTTGAAATATGTCTTCTTTACCAGAAAACTTTAAAAAAAGTTTTCCGAAACTATACTATGTATTGGAAATCTAAAATTTAAAAAAACGTTTTCCGAAACTATACTCATTACAATTACTTACCAAATTGTGTATGTTTCCTCCTAATTTCTAGATTTTAATAGTTATTTTTCATTGTTTATTCTTTTTTTTCTTTAGTACATATGGATGATTTTTTTAAATATTGTTTGTTGTAAAAAAAAAATTTCCATTAATCTTTTAAATAAACAAGATATACATGAACATGTGACATGCGAATATGATTTAGAAAACGATCTCAATATACAATTGAACCTCTTATTAAATAAATATGATGGAACAATTGTTGGGAATGATGACCTCTAATTACTAAAACTTAGATGAAATTCCTATACTAAGTTTCACAAGATAATCAAACACGTTAACAAGGATCGTATACAAAATTTATTCAGAAATAAAGATTCACAATTGCATGTATTAACAATACCAAATTACACATACAATGCTTATTCAATATATCAATCAAGACAGAATTTTCCCAACAGATACATTCAAGATTAAGCTTTCATGCAATGTTAAAATAAAGAGTAAGGATAAGAGAATGATAGACCAATATTTATACTGGTTCAGCTGTCAGTTTGACAGCCTACGTCCAGTCCTGAAATCAACTCGATTTCAGCCTTTTTCCAATAGAATCGTCTAGAGAATGTTTTACAGATTGTCGAGCTACCTTGCAGCCTATCTATCCAACTATCTTTATTCTATTACACAGCCACTGTATCCCTCGACTTAATCAGCAAACTCTCCCAAGATAACGATGAGATTTCTTCTTGGAAACACCCTTCCAACGAAGATAATCACCAGTTTCAATACTGGGTTTTTACAGAACTTTTCTTTACAGTTGTTGTTTACAAAGGATGATAAAAGATCAAAAGATCACTAACTATTGCGACTCAAACACACTATGATATTCACACAATAAGGATTTGCCAAAAGGTTATTCTGTGTGTGTTTTCAATTCTTTTTCTCAAAGTATTTTTCCAGATTCGAGTGGTATGAAAAAGTGTATTCAAGTGTGTGTATTTTCTATGTTCAAAAGTTATGAGAAAAAGGGTTTGAGTCAATTTATATATGTTCAGAAAAACACAGCAAAATCGATTCCTCAATTGATTTTATAAAGGTTTAAAAACAGCTTAATCGATTGCCCAATCGATTATCGCGTTTCTTGTTTTTCTTGAAACTTGAACATATATGAATGAATCGATTTGTCAATCGATTGTTTTAATGCATAAATCAGAAACCAGAAACAAGTTCATATCAGCATCGATTGAGTAATCGCTTTGAGGTGTTTTGTTCAAAAAACGAGATCAAAACAATCGATTACGCAGTCGACTGATATTCAATCATAATCGATTTGGAAATTGGTATGTAACTAAAAAAATTACTCCAATCGATTTGTCAATCGCTTGGACTGATCACAGTGACTCCAGTATTTTTGCTCCAATCGATTCGTAAATCGATTTGCTTTGTCACAATGATTCAGCTGTTTTATTCCAATCGATTTACCAATCGATTCGAATTGTTACAGTGACTTAGCTGTTTTGAAGATATTTATTTTCCAATCGACTAGTAGCTTGTTTTCTGATATATGATTAAACATTTCAATATCCCAATCGATTACCTAATCAATTAGTATTTATCTTGCAAGTTAAGAAACAAAATTCAATTGATGTCTCAATCGATTTGATTGATCATAGAGGTACATACTTATGAAAAGCTTTTACCCAATCGATTTGCCAATCGATTTGGCTTAGAAAATGGTTGTCTCTGTGACTTACACAATCGGTCATCAATTGATATCTCAATCGATTGTCCAACCGATGTGTTTAAATCCAGAACTCAGGTTTCACCAAAACCCTTTGAGTAAATCGATTTACCAATCGATTACCTTTGTAAAAACTTTGGTTCTGAGGCAAACAATCGATTTCCCAATTGATTGATCTACTTTCTTATTTTATGATTTCAAAAATAACTTTGGCAAATACTTAAGCGTGAAACCATATTGCAGAGTCTTATAATTAACACCTATAATCACTAATCACACTATATATGTATTTGCATCTTTCTCAAGCGTATCCTCCAATTTTGGTTGATTCCTTGAGTTCCAAGCTTTTGCTCAAGTGTGTGATGTGTGATTGTGTATCCTGAAATGTTACTCAGTTCAACTTGTTAGATTTATCAAATGATGCATGAACATTGTATGTTTGTTAATTAAGTCAAAATCATGAACAAGGAGACTTATGTCCAACAATCTCCCCCTTTTTGCTTAAGTGACAAACATACAATTTTAACTTGAGTTTAATATTTCAAGGTTTAACAAAATGATTACAGTTATTTAAAGGCTCCCCCTGAGTTTTTGCATGCATGATTCATTTAAGTTGCAACAACACAAAACACATGCAAAGCATCAGAGTAATAGTGTACTATGATTACTATCAGAATATCAGAGCTATAGACGTTTTCACTTCAGTAATATAGTATCAGAGCTATAAACATTATTAGCAACAACCAGTTCTATAAAAGTTAAAAAAACTGGTATTAGAACTAACACATGCAGGTAAAAAGAATGGTATTAGAGCAGAAATAACTGGTATTTGAACAACTAATACATAGCAACTGGTATTGAAATAGAAATCAGAACAGAGCTCAATTAACTTTGTTAGCACATGGTATCAGAGCTAGCAAATTAGCATCATAACAGTACAGGAAACACAAGAAAACACAAGTTTAAATTTGTACACTTTTCTCCCCCTTTGTTACTGAATGCAAAAAGGCATATAATAAGAGAGAATAGTGAAAATAATATTCATTTAAACAGAATAGTACAATGCAATACCAAAACATTTACAAAACAACACAGAACCTAAAATCCTAATCACCTAAACTGAGCTGTTCCTCATTATTAGCTAAGGGAGAGGTAGAGACCGGTGTATTATCCTCAGCAGGTGTCTCCTCACCATGAGGTACATGACTATCTAAGGGTGTGGGATTTGGTTCTCCTGTTGCTTGGCGGCCAATCTCAGCAACATCGCTAAATGATAGTTTAAGGCCTAGATGTTCTTGGATTGCAGCGACGTCCTGCGCAACCGTGTGTAAATTCTCCTGGAGCTTGCTCAGAGCTGCTTCCATCTTTGCATTGGAAGCTTCTACTTTAGCGTTGTGAGCTGCTTGAGCTTCCATAAACTCCAACACCTTGGCTGAGAACTCAACATTGACTGCAACAGGCTCAGCTCGTTCCATATTTGGCTGAGCTGGTTCAGCATTTGGCTGCGCTCTAATCCAGATACCGTTCACCCTCTTCAATTGCATTTGATTGACAATTGCTTCTCGAAAAGAGAGGGTGGTTTTCGAAGATTCTTCATTGACTATTGACACTTTAAAGTGTCTCAGAATCTTGGTGATTAACTGTGGATAGGGAAGCACCAGTTTGCCTTGCGATGCTTCCATCATGTGCTCCAGCACTATCCATGTCCAGCTCATCTTGAGCTCTTTGGACAAACCCCACAACAGAACTATGTCCAGCTTCTGGATGACGACATGGTTGCCGGATCGGGGTACGAGCATCCAGGTCAAGGCGTACATCAGCATCTGATGATGGACCTTCATTTGACCGATTGGCAGTGAAATCGTTTCCACGAAGCCATCGACCATCAAGTCATGTACAGCTGTGTTGATCTAATGAAGCTTCCCAGCCTTGATCAGCCGACTCGGCTTCAGAGCTTCCGTCAATTGATTTTCCATGAAATGGCAGTCCCGACAGTTTGGAGAACTCGTCAAAAGTCATGGAAATTCGCTTGCCTTTAACTTCTGCCTTGAATCAGTTGTCAGTGAGTTTGTATGTTGAATAGAAGGAGCGAACCAGGTGCGGATAAGTGTTTAAGGAGCAGGAAAGAAATCCTTCTAGTCCATGAAACCTTAGATGCTCTTGGAAAGTGAAACCATCTGAGTCCAAGTACGCAAAATCCAAAGTGCGTGCTTCATGGATTTTCCTTTTAAGAAAAGCAGGTGGTAGCTCAAAATCTTCAGCCTGTTTATCTTTTGGAGGTTGAGCTTTCTTGGGTTTAGGGAAAGGAAGATGTTTCTTCTTCTTCGGAGCAGTGTACTTCATGGCATCAGCCATTAGCTTGTCAGTGGGGGGGGTCTTTTCGTTTCTTGGACTTCCCTTGATCTACCGCAACAGCCTTTCCTTTGTCTTTGGCGAGTATTTTATGGGTAGGAATGGGAACCCGTTTTGACGTTGGTGGAGGGGAGTTTGTTTGCCTACTTGAAGATGAAGAAACTGATGGTGATGGTGTTCTTGGGTTGACTTGTTTCACACGAGCCATAGTAAGAGAGATGGTTTGGGAGAAGAGAGTAGTGAGAAACAGCAGTGGGTTCTTGAGAGAATCTGGAAATTTTGAGATGCAATCGATTTAGGGTTTAACAGGGTTTAAATACACCTATTTCAGAATCGACTTGCCAATCGATTGTTTTAAACCCTAGGACACGTAAATCGATTGGTCAATCGACTATGTTACCGTTGCTGGGGAATTGTAAACGATTTGGTCATAATTACCCTGTAACGGCTAGTAAAAAATCTGGCAACGGTTATATTTCAAATCGATTGGCTTTAATTACTGCATCGATGTCCAAATCGATTGCCATACCAGTTTAGAAAATTCCTCATATCAGTTCAGACCATTGATCATCTCAGCATCGATTTCCAAATCGATTCATTTAAGGTGTAGAATTTGAAAAATTGAACCAATCGATTTTCAAATCGACGCTCGGGCTAGAGGTCTGAAGAATTTTCTCAATTTTGAAGTCTGGGGAAAAATGAATCGATTATACAATCAATTATTTAAACCATTATCCAAAACATCAATCGATTTAGCAATCGATTGTCTTGATGACTACTTCAGCAGATATAGAAGTCTGGGTGTATAAATCGATGTTGCTATCCTTGGGTAAAGCCTTGGTGAAAATGTCAGCTAACTGATCAGTTGTGTTGACATATTCAAGCTTTATGTTCCTACTTTGATACTGATCTATAATAAAGTGGTGCCTTATTTCTATATGCTTAGTTCTAGAATGCATAACAGGATTTTTGGTGATGCTGATTGCACTTGTGTTATCACACATGATAGGCACAATTCCTAGATTAACACCAAAATCACAGAGGTGCTGTTTCATCCAAAGAATTTGAGCTCAACAGCTTCCAGCTGCAATATACTCAAGTTCAGCTGTGGATAATGCAATGCTGGTTTGTTTCTTGCTATACCAAGATACAAGGGAGTTTCCTAGCAAATAACAAGTACCAGATGTACTTTTCCTGTCTAGTTTGCATCCAGCAAAATCAGAATCCGAAAATCCAACTAGAGTACAAGTAGATCCCTAAGGATACCACAATCCTAGATTTCTAGTTCCTATGAGATATCTAAATATTCTCTTCATTGCACTAAGGTGTGACTCCTTTGGATTGGATTGGTATCTTGCACACATGCAGACACTGAACATGATGTCAGGTCTGCTTGCTGTAAGATAGAGCAAGGATCCTATCATACCTCTATACCTTGTTACATCTACAAGTTTACCTTTCTCATCTCTATCTAAGTGGCATGCTTGGCTCATAGGAGTATCAATGGACTTAAAGTTCTCAGAACTGAATTTCTTTATCAAATCATTACAGTATTTAGTTTGACTAATGAAAATGCCATGCTTGCTTTGGTTAATTTGAAATCCCAAGAAGTAAGATAGCTCTCCCATCATTGACATTTCAAATTTCCCTTTCCTTAAGTTTTCAAAATCTTTGCACAGTTTATTGTTTGTGGATCCAAAGATTATGTCATCAACATAAACTTGGACCAGCAAGATGTCATTTCCATTTGTCTTTATAAAAAGTGTCTTGTCAACATTTTCTCTTAAAAAGTTTTGTTGAATGAGGAAATTGCTGAGTTTCTCATACCAAGCTCTTGGAGCTTGTTTCAACCCATAGAGGGCTTTTGTTAGCTTATAGACATGATTAGGAAAATCAGGATTTTCAATACCAGGTGTTTGACTAACAAAAACTTCCTCTTGGATATCACCATTGAGAAAGGCACTTTTCACATCCATTTGATAAAGTTTAAAGTCCATTATACAAGCATAAGCTAGCAGGATTCTAATAGCTTCTAGTCTAGCTACAGGGGCATAGGTTTCATCATAATCTATTCCCTCTTCCTGATTATATCCCTTGGCAACTAGTGTAGCTTTGTTCCTAGTTATGACTCCATTTTCATCCATCTTGTTCCTAAACACCCATCTGGTTCCTATGATGTGTTTGTCTTTTGGTTTGGGAACTAGGATCCACACCTTGTTTCTCTCAAACTGATTTAGCTCCTCTTGCATAGCAATGATCCACTCATCATCTAATAGAGCTTCCTTTATGTTTTTGGGTTCTATTTGAGAAACAAAGGCTGTAAAGTTACATAAATGTCTAAGGTTCTTCCTAGTTGCAACTCCTTTTGAGATGTCTCCTATAATGTTGTCAATGGGGTGGTTTTTGTTAAACTTCCACTCCTTAGGTAGGTCATCTATCCTAATAGGTTCAACATAGTCAAGGTTAGTTGGAGGTGCTGGTTCAGTAGGTTCTAATGGATCAGATTCTACAACTTCATCCAAAGAGGCATCAACCATAGGAGGGGTGTTGTTCAAGTTTTCAGCAAATAGTTCATCAAACTTTACATGAACTGACTCCTCTATGGTTTTTGTTCTTTTATTGTAGATTCTATAGGCCTTACTAGTTTGGGAATAACCTAGAAAAATACCCTCATCAGCCTTAGGGTCAAACTTTCCTAGATGTCCTTTGCCATTGTTTAGAACAAAGCTTTTGCATCCAAAGACTCTAAAGTATGAGATATTTGGTTTTCTACCCTTGTATAACTCATAGGGAGTTTTTCTAAGTACTGGCCTAATCAAAACTCTATTAACTACATGTGTGGCTGTACTAATAGCATATGCCCAAAAATACTTAGGAAGATTGGAATCACTAATCATAGCTCTAGCTAGTTCCTCAAAAGACCTATTCTTCCTTTCAACAACTCCATTTTGTTGAGGAGTTCTAGGGGATGAATACATATGATGTATTCCATTTTGTTCACAGTAGGTATTAAAGGAATCATTTTGGAATTCACCTCCATGATCACTTTTGATGGAGATTATTTTCTGGTCCTTCTCATTTTGAACTAAAGTAGCAAATTTTTTGAAAATAGAGAAGGCCTCACTCTTGTGAGTTAGAAAAAATGTCCAAGTATACCTAGAGTAATCATCTACTAGCACAAAACCATACAAGTTACCTCCAAAGCTTTTCACTTGGGATGGACCAAACAGGTCCATGTGTATCAACTATAAAACCTTAGTGGTTTTAACTGAATCTATTTGGGGAAAAGAAGACTTAACTAGTTTGTTTTTCTCACAAGAATCACACAATCTATCCTTAGTAAACTTCTTGTTTGGGAGTTCTATAACTAATTGTTAACTAACTAGCTTATTCATGTGATCTATATGAATATGCGCCACCCTTTTGTGCCATAACCAATTCTCATCGGCATTGGATAATAAACAACATATAGTACTTGCAGGAAAAGCATTAAAATCAAGCATATAAATGTTATTGATTCTATCACCTACCAGTTTCATACCTTTATCCTCCTTATGCTCAATTATACAAGATTGAGAAGTAAAGTGTACCTGAAATCCTTTATCACATAATTGACTTATACTCAGCAAGTTATGTTTAAGTCCTTCTACGTATAAGACATTATTGATTACTGCAGTTGACTCACTGCCTATGTCTCCAACACCACAGATCTTACCTTTATTATTATCGCCGTATTTCACATAACCTCCTTCTTTTAATGTTAGGGACAAGAACCTTGACTTGTCTCCTGTCATGTGCTTTGAACACCCACTATCTAGGTACCAAGATAGCCTTTTGGATGTCAAGCACACCTGCACAATGAAATCAAAGTTTGGTTTTAGGTACCCAATTTAAATTGGGTCCTGGGGGGTTAGTTTCAAATACAGATTTCTTCACTTTCCAAATCTGTTTCCATCCTTTGTTGGCAAGTTTTTTTAATTTGCAATTAAAGACCATATGTCCCTTTTTACAACAAAAATAACATGAAACAACAGAGGATGGATTCAGATCTTGTTTAGTGAAGAAGTCATGGGTATGCTTAGATCTGACAAATTTCAGACTATTATTGGCATTCCTAATTTGCTTGTAACCAAGTCCAGATTTAACATGCACATTTCTTTGGTTGCTAAGAAGAACATTCAGTTGGTTTTTACTACTAGTAAACTTTACTACATCAGATTTCAATGATGCAACAGTTCTTTCAAGTTCAATGCACCTAGCAGATTTGTCATGTAATTCTTTTTTGAAATGCTCATTCAAGTCCTCAATCTCATTATGATTCTTTTTAAGTTCATCACACATCATGCATTGTTTCTCAAGCAATTTCTTAGTGCTAATTAACTGTTTGATTGTATTAACATACTCATCATGCAGTTCACTAAATGCATCATGCAGTTCATTATAAGACGGATTGTTTGAAGAGCTTACCTCACTTTCAGATTCAGAATCTGTGTTGGCCATAAGACAGAGATTGGCTTCTTCTCCTTCTGAAGATGAAGAGGATTCTTCATTATCATTCCAGGCTATGTAAGCCTTTCTGGTTTTAGGAGCAGGCTCTTTGCCTTTAGCCTTTGCAAATTTGTTCTTATTCTGCAATTGGAAGCATTCAGATTTGATATGTCTGGTCTTCACACATTCATAGCTAGTTACTTTGCTATCATTAGTCTTTGAACTTGATGGCTTTATGAACTTATTTTCTTTCTTTCTTAGAAACTTTTTGAATTTCTTTACCAGTAACCCAATTTCTGGTTCTTCATCATCTTCTCTTTCAGAATTGTCTGTGCAAGCTTCTGGTTCAGACTTAGATTTTTGAGTTTGAACTTTCAATGATAAGCCTTTTGTTTTCTTCTCAGTTTGTTATGTCTCTCTCAGCCTGTGTAATTGCATCTCATGCTCTCTTAATTTTCCAAATAATGTAGCAATTGACATGCTGCCTAGATCTTTAGATTCTGCTATGGCAGTGATCTTTGGCTGCCATTCTCTGGTTAAGTATCTCATGATCTTGTTGATTTGCTGCTCATTATCAATTATCTTACCAAGAGCATTAAGATTGTTTACTATGTGAGTGAACCTTGTCTACATGTCATTTACTAATTCTTCTTTCTTCATATTGAACAACTCATACTCATGCATGAGAGTATTGATTCGGGCCCTTTTCACGTCAGTTGCTCCTTCATGCGTTTGCTGTAATGTGTCCCACATCTCTTTAGCAGATTTGCAGTTAGACACCCTGAAAAATTCATCATGACTTAAAGCAGAGGTTATAATATTCTTAGCTTTGGCATTATACCCTACTTTCTTTTTGTCATCCTCAGACCAGTCAGATTTCGGTTTTAGGATTGATGATTCACCAGTGCCAGCTATAGTTGGCACAAAGGGTCCATTTTCTACAGCATCTAGAATATCAATACCACTAGCTTCAAGAAAAATCAGCATACGTTGTTTCCAGTACATGTAGGCAGCCCCATTAAATGCAGGGGGCCTAGCCAATGATTCACCTTCTCCTAGGAATTCTATAGAAGTCATTTTCTTTTATTAGAGTTACTCTAAAAATGAACAGGCTCTTGATGCCACTTGTTGGGAATGATGACCTCTAATTACTAAAACTTAGATGAAATCCCTATACTAAGTTTCACAAGATTATCAAACAGGTTAACAAGGATCGTATACAAAATATATTCAGAAATAAAGATTCACAATTGCATGTATTAACAATACCAAATTACACATACAATGCTTATTCAATATATCAATCAAGACAGAATTTTGCCAACACATACATTCAAGATTAAGCTTTCATGCAATGTTAAAATAAAGAGTAAGGATAAGAGAACGATACACCAAGATTTATACTGGTTCAGCTGTCAGTTTGACAGCCTACGTCCAGTCCTGAAATCAACTCGATTTCAGCCTTTTTCCAATAGAATCGTCTAGAGAATGTTTTACAGATTGTCCAGCTACCTTGCAGCCTATCTATCCAACTATCTTTATTCTATTACACAGCCACTGTATCCCTCGAGTTAATCAGCAAACTCTCCCAAGTTAACGATGAGATTTCTTCTTGGAAACACCCTTCCAACGAAGATAATCACCAATTTCAATACTGGGTTTTTACAGAACTTTTCTTTACAATTGTTGTTTACAAAGGATGATAAAAGATCAAAAGATCACTAACGATTGCGACTCAAACACACTATGATATTCACACAATAAGGATTTGCCAAAAGGTTATTCTGTGTGTGTTTTCAATTCTTTTTCTCAAAGTATTTTTCCAGATTCGAGTGGTGTGAAAAAGTGTATTCAAGTGTGTGTATTTTCTGTGTTCAAAAGTTATGAGAAAAAGGGTTTGAGTCAATTTATATATGTTCAGAAAAACACAGCAAAATCGATTCCTCAATCGATTTTATAAAGGTTTAAAAACAGCTTAATCGATTGCCCAATCGATTATCACGTTTCTTGTTTTTCTTGAATCTTGAACATATATGAATGAATCGATTTGCCAATTGATTGTTTTAATGCATAAATCAGAAACCAGAAACAAGTTCATATCAGCATCGATTGAGTAATCGCTTTGAGGTGTTTTGTTCAAACAACGAGATCAAAACAATCGATTACATAGTCGACTGATATTCAATCATAATCGATTTGGCAATTGGTATGTAACTAAAAAAATTACTCCAATCGATTTGTCAATCGCTTGGACTGATCACAGTGACTCCAGTATTTTTGCTCCAATCGATTCGTCAATCGATTTGCTTTGTCACAATGATTCAGCTGTTTTATTCCAATCGATTCACCAATCGATTCGAATTGTTACAGTGACTTAGTTGTTTTGAAGATATTTATTTGCCAATCGACTAGTAGCTTGTTTTATGATATATGATTAAACATTTCAATATCCCAATCGATTACCTAATCGATTAGTATATATATCTTGCAAGTTAAGAAACAAAATTCAATTGATGTCTCAATCGATTTGATTGATCACAGAGGTACAGACTTATGAAAAGCTTTTACCCAATCGATTTGGCTTAGAAAATGGTTGTCTCTATGACTTACACAATCGATTCATCAATTGATGTCTCAATCGATTGTCCAATCGATGTGTTTAAACCCAGAACTCAGGTTTCACCAAAACCCTTTAAGTAAATCGATTTACCAATCGATTACCTTTGTAAAAACTTTGGTTCTGAGGCAAACAATCGATTGCCCAATTGATTGATCTACTTTCTTATTTTATGATTTCAAAAATAACTTTGGCAAATACTTAAGTGTGAAACCATATTGCAGAGTCTTATAATTAACACCTATAATCACTAATCACACTATATATGTATTTGCATCTTTCTCAAGCGTATCCTCCAATTTTGGTTGATTCCTTGAGTTCCAAGCTTTTGCTCAAGTGTGTGATGTGTGATTGTGTATCCTGAAATGTTACTCAGTTCAACTTGTTAGATTTATCAAATGATGCATGAACATTGTATGTTTGTTAATTAAGTAAAAATCATGAACAAGGGGACTTATGTCCTACAATAATTGATTTCCCTGATGCTATGAAAGACTTCATGATTTAAGGAGCATAGATACATTTTACATGTAATTAAATAGAATGAAGAGATGTCTTTAATGTCAAAGAGTGTTAGGAACTACCTCGTTTAGCCTCTAGTAGCACATAAATTGTTTTATGATATATTAATTCTATAACATCTCTTCATCTAATTTAAATTAGTGAAGTCTTCTATAGCATCAGAGAAGATGGTTGTTCCATCATAATTCTTCAATAAGAGTTTCAATTGCATATTCAAATAGTTTTCATAGTCATATTTTGGTTGTTTGATGGAAAAAAGTTGTCAAAAAAGATTTTGACAACAAACAACATTTAAAAAAATTATATCATCCATCTATAATAAAGAACCATCAAAGTATTTAAAAATAGAAATAGGGAATAAAAATACACCCAGTTTGATAAGTAATTGTCAACCTCAGTTTTATTAAATGTAATAGTATGCTTTTATAATAACCTTTGTCTTTGGATATCAACAATGTTATTAAACGTAGAAGTATGCTTTTTCAATGACCTTGTGTTTGGATATCATCAATGTTAAAGTTAGAGAACTTCAATTGTAGATTTTAGAAACAACAATAATTTTTTACTATCTTTTAGTATCACCTCCATTGAACATGTAAGTCTCAAGAAATTTTTTTAGAGATTCATTTATTTTTGTAAGACGATCGGGACATTAAAACGAATCATAAGCAAGTCACACAAGTCAAGCCAAATTATAAAAACTCTTAAGAGATTAGAACGTCACGAATGCCATCCTCTACTAAAGCATTTGATGATGCCTTCAAAATTTGAAGGCACTATAACTATATAGAAAATGATTTATTTTAAGAATAGTATGAGATTCAATACTATAAATCTAAAAAAGTTAAACTTGAAATAGCTCTCTCGTGCTAATAGTTATAAGTGAAGTGATCGACTTTGTACACAAAACATCAAATTTTTATGCACTCATTACATAGTTGACTATTTTAGAAAACAGTTGTTGATTTGTTATGTGGCACTTTTGAACAAATGACATTTTTTTTTATCCCATCCTGGTTTTCCCATTCTCTCTCGTGACATAGATGTAATAGAGATTCAATGATAGACATTGTGGGTTGACGTTGTAGTAGTAATAAAGCTTCCGTTGTCTTCTATTACACGATATAGTTAAGATGGTAGAAAACAATTTATGTACTACAATATGTAAAACGAGATAATTCCTCACACTCTTTGACATTAAAGTCATCTCTTCATCTCATTTAAATACATGTAAAGTGTATCTATCTCCCTAAAGCAGTAGTCTTTTATAACATCAATCACATATTTAGATCGTTTTCTAAATCATATTCGCATACTACATGTTCATGCATATTTTGTTAAATGAGATTTTGACAACAAACACATTTGAAAAAATGATCCATATGTAATAAAGAAAAAAGGAGAATGACCCATAAAACTAATTCCTTAAGATTTTAGGTTAAGATGTGTTGTCTAAATCTCTTATGAATTCTTCAGAGTCATGTACTAAAGTTTTAGTGAAAACACTACAGGAGTATAGCGATAGTGTATGCAGTAAAGTTTAACTTATTTTGTGTTCAAGGTCCAACACTTCACTTTTAACTATTAAGATGGGAGATGTATTTCAAGTTTAACTTTTTTAGATTTATAGTATTGAATCTCATCTTATTCTAAAAATAATTCATTTTTTATATTGTTGCAGTGTCTTCAAATTTTGAAGGCGTTATTGATCTCGTCAAATGCATCAGAAGATGACATTCGTGACATTTTATTCTCTTTTATAGTTTTTATAATTTGGCAGGTAGACCTGATTGTAACAGCGAGCAGTGTAACTATGAAAATGACTCTTTTTTTAGTTTGATTATATGAGCAAATGCCATAATCTAAATATGCTATTGCTATGTGAGTCTGTGTACAATTACAGGATGAGTTATGTTCACTACCGATTTTTATAGTACTGTTTTGTTGATAAACTAATTCCCGTGGATGTCTATTTGTCAGTATATTTTCCACATTCATAGGAGTACTTTTATGTTTTTGTTTTATGAATATGATTTTTTTTTAACATTTATAATAATATCGATCTTGATTCCTATTTTGACATTTCTAATTTCTGGAATTTTAGCTCTCATTAGAAAAGGGCCTGAAAAACCTTCTAGATATGAATCCGGAATAGAACCCATGGGCGATGCTTGGTTACAATTTCAAGGAAATATTCATGATATTTTATTCTTTTACAGTTTTGATAATTTAGATTGCTTATAATTCATTTTAATGTCCCCATCGTCTTACAAAATAATTGAATCTCTAGAAAATTTTCTTGAGAATCACATGTATATGGAGGTGACACTAAAAAATTATTGTTGCATTCGATAGATGTTTCTAAAATCTTCAATTAAAGCTCTCTAATATTTAACATTGATGATATTCAAACACAAGGTCATTGAACATTTACATTTAATACAACTGATGATGACAATTATTTTTCAAGTTTGGTGTATTTTTTTTTTCGTATTTCTATTTTTTAAAACTTTGATGGCTCTTTATTACATATGGATGATATGATTTTTTCAAATGTTGTTTGTTGTCAAAATCTCTTTTGACAATTTTTTTCCATCAAACAATTAAAATATACATGAATTTGTGGCATGTGAATGTAATAGAGCGGTTATTATATTATAGTTCTTTCGATTTTGAATTGTCTTAATACCACTAGCTTCTTAGAGTAGTATTTATGTCGTTGTTCCGTCGATTTTTTTAGTAGTCTTAATACTACTATAAGTAGTTTTTTGTGTCATAATCCTTTTGATTAATGAGTTGTCATAGTAAAATATTACGAGTGATAGTCACTAGACTATCATATTGATTGTGTAATTCTAAAACGGTTTTCTATGGTACAGTGGGACTTCAATGCAGTGAATCTAAGTTGTTTTATCTATGGACTACGTGGTTAATAGTTTGATTTGCACAATTTAGATAGTGCCGCAAAACTGCTTAAAGAGAGCTTTACTCCGGAATTCAACCTCGTAATATTTTTTATGGCATAAATTGTGAATTTTATACGGTTTTGGAAATTCAAAAACAATTTATACTATAATATCTCTTCATTAAAATGATGTAGTTTAATAAAAGATATAAAAATCGCAAGGGTTGATGATGTCCAAACTTTTTGGTTTGTTGTGTGAAAATGAATTAAGCAATTAGCAATATGCTTCTCTATCATTCTTTAAATTATTATTTACCATAAGGAAATAAAATTTAAATTAAAGCTCAAATTTTAAAAAGTCAATTTATCTCATTTTAAATTATTTTCAGTATGTAATTTATTCCAAAAAAAAAATTATAAGTTACTTTTAAGGAACCAAAGATTAAGTGAGAGAACGCTAGTTTTTAATAATTTGCAAATGCTCATACAAAAATATTTTCTTTTCAAAATTATATACTAAAATATCCTTCTTTTAAACTTATCTACAAGTCGCCTTTGCAAATGGCGACTTCCTTAAGGAAGTCCGCGTTTGCAAAGGCGACTTCCTTAAAGATGTTTTTCATATTAATTTTTATTTTATTTTCTTTCAAATTAAAAAAAAATAAAAAAATAATATATATATATATATATATATATATATATGTATAATTAAAAAATTCATAAAAAGCCACAAACACAAATTATATAGATTGACTAGAGTTTCCTGTAACATTTGGACAATGTTTCTGAGTATGACCAGTTATCCTACATAGTCTGTATTTTCTAGACACTTTTTCCATTTTTTTAACAAATATATATACAATTCACTCATTAAAAAATAACATCACAAATTTTACAAAAATTACGATAAAATTAATATCGCCTCCAATACCACAATGTCGAGATTTTCTCACACGTACGGGATTTTAACAATGCCTTCAAAAAAATTTGACAACGCCTTCAAAAAAGTATGCATCGTCAAAATTCGGTACATGTGAGCAAATTTCAACAATGTGGTACTGGAGGTCACATTCGACATTAATTTTATTGTAATTTTTATAAAATTTGTGATGTATTTTTATGAATGAGGTCACATTCGTCATTAAATATATATATATATATATATATATATATATATATATATATTTGTTAAAAAAATTAAAAAAAAGTGTCCAGAAAATGTAGACTATGTCTGTCAACTGATCATACTCTAAAATATTGTCCAAATGTTACAGGGAACTCTAATCAATCTATATAATTTAAATTTTGTGTTTGTATATTTTTATGAATTATTTTAACTATATATAATTTTTGTAAATTTAAAAAAACAAAAATTTGAAAATTTCCTTAAAGAAGTCGCTTTTGCAAACGCGGGCTTCTTTAAGGAAGTCGCCATTTACAAAGACGACTTGTAGGTAAGTTTAAAAATGGAGTATTTTGGTATATAATTTTGAAAATGGAGTATTTTGATAATTTTTTTTAAAAAAATAGATTATTGAAGAAAAAAACTCTAAGTTTGTAGGTGCTATAAAAAAAAGTATCATCCAAATTTAACAACTAAAGCTAATTTAAGCCAAATAATTAGTGTAGTCATAATCAAAGTGCGTGTGCTTTATATACAAGTTAAATTTTAAGTAGACAAGAAAAAAAAATATAAATGAAATTAACACTTGAAAACTATGAACTAAATTAACCAAACATAAAAAGAGTAAAAATTAAAATAGGTTGTTCATTTAGTTTGTTACCTATTGGTAGTGGTGCTTGGAAAGAGGATGTGTATCATATTAACTAAATTAACACTACTTATTCATTTAGTGTCTCATGATTGTTCTGTTTTTCTTGCATTATATCCTAAATAGGAATAAGATTAAAATAATTGAATATTCATAGTCCGTCTAACAAAAATATTCACAATGATTCAAAATCAAATAACAAGAGATGCGAGTTAAGGATAAAAATTATATAATCAAAAGTGCCAACAAACTAGAGAAATATATTATTTGTCATTCTTATTTATTTTAGTTATTTTATTTTAAGATATATTTTTTTGTCAAATCAACTATTTTCAGTAATCATATTTTTAGTTAT
>JBBPBR010000002.1:24727370-24738510 GCA_037974775.1 Cicer pinnatifidum
AAAAAAGTAAATGCTGTAAAAAAAAAAAAGTAAAGGAAAGTAGGAAAATTGATTAAAAAAAAATAGAATAAAACAATACTCGAGGGAGATTGGATAAAAATATCACATTTTTGTTATTTTAAATTAAATAATTATGTTCTTTTATATTGTTAAAAGGAACACTTTAATTTCAATTGATTAATTTTTTAGCTATAAATTATAAGTTATCATCTAACTTATAATTTAATTTTACCAAACGAAACCTTAAACAAGTTGACAAAATTAAGCGATGACAACTTTATAAATATATAAAATGCGTTTAATACATTTATATTGATCATACTCTGAATTACATTTTATTTTCCCTAACCTTTGCGTTTCTCTAAACCTCTTCATTGCTTTCCTCTACCTTCAACATCATATTCCTCTAACGTGAGTTCCTGGCGTTCCTCTAACCTCAACATCGCAACAATTTTGTTATAACAACAAATCAAATTTTGAACTACGATAAAGTGATACTAACAATTTATACATAATATTCAATATTTTCAATAAGTTTTCGAATTATTATATTTACAAAATAATAACTCAAATGAATTATTAAAATAACAACAGGTTAAATAACAAAACTTATAACATATTGGGATATCACATCTCTATCTAATAAATTTTAAGGAATAAATTAGTGACATAAACTAATTAAATATCATGATATAGGAAAATTTGAATATTAATGCAGAATCATATGGTGTAATATACTACCAATCAAGTAATAATTTTGTTTTCTTACTACAAAAGAAAACAAAGTGCATGTGAAATCAAATTTACAAATGAATCTTTTGATGGTTTATAATAATTGACAAACTAGTGATAATATAGTCAGCATAATAGAACAATAACAACTCCAAACATGTAGAAAAGAAATGTATATAAAATATTGTTAGAAATAATAATAGAATAATAAGAATTAGTTGGTATGAATTAGAAAAATAAAGAAGTTTTAGGTAATAAATATGAGACATACTAATATTTATAAAGTGGTATACCAACTAAGTGTTTTACAAGAGATATTCAATTTTTTTAATTCGATATTTTCTTACATTCTCCACTTTAGGAATATTACCTTTTAATCTCCACTTTAAGAGTTTATTCTATTAAAGAATCGCAAAATCTCAACACTTTATCATTTGAAAAGTTACAAGAGAACAGAAAGAGCTTATGAATTTTGCCAAACATGAAGATAAATTGAAAAGGAAGGATAAGAATAAGGTGATGGAAAAGGAAAAGAAGAAGAAAAAATAAATAGATGAAATTGTAATCCCAAGCCCAATCCACAAAACCACATTCTTTTAAAGTGGCCCATCATCATCACCATAATCATTCCCTGAACTACTATATTATATTGAAAATTTTACTCCATGTCCCTTTATTATATCGATACCTCCAAATTAAGAATGAAATGATTTTTTTCCCTCGTATAAATAAAAAAAACCTACAAAAATTTATCATTTCAACATTTTTAGAATTCAAGAGTGAGTTATTTTTTTAGATTTTCGGAGAATTTGAATACAAGTTTTCCGGTACAGAAGCTACTATCTAAAAACATTTTTGAAGTTTTCCGGTATAAAAGACTCTATCGAAAAGCATTTTTTAACTTATCTGGTTTAGAGTCTTGTTCCGAAAAACTTGATGCTCAACACTTCCAATAGGTACCGGAGAACTTGAACATCAAGTTTTCCGAAAGTTATATATATATATATATATATATATATATATATATATATATATATATATATATATATATATATATATATATATATATTATTTTAATTAATTATAATTTTATAAGTAATTATGATTTATTTCTTTTAATTTTTTAATTTTTCAGTGGGTGCACGAGGAAGAGACGACAAAATTATATGAATTATATGTGATATTGAGACTTCTACATCGTCTCCGATGAATCCCCTAGAGAGGATTCAACTGACAACTTCAAGGAGAAGAAGATAGATGATTATTAAAGACGACGATGAGGGGCATCATGATCAGGGGGAGCCTTCTATAGTGCATGAGGAGGATGTGGTACATGAGCAGGTGGATGTACATGAGCAGGAGGAGGTTGCACCTGCTCATGAGGGAGAGCATATGCAGGAGGGACATGATGGAACTGAAGGACCTGGTGAGCTGACACGGTATCCTGGAGGACCTTATGATTTGTCTGTCCTTACACGATACCGTTATCATGTTTCAGCTAGAGTATGGTTTGGTGAGATATATTAAATTAATTATTACTTATAATACATTAAAAATATTAAAATTAATTATTATTTTTGGTCTATATTTAATTTTAATGTCATATATTTTCTTTGTATACATGATCGACCATTGCTGAAAATTGTTGCACATGAAAAGAAAATGCAACAATTTACTCCGCTAGTACTTCCGCGACCTATAGAGAACTGGGTGAATTTTTCAGGTTTGAACTCATTACAATGGGATAGTTTGAAGACGATCGACAACAACCTGATATATGCGTTTGTTGAAAGATGGCATTCAGAGACATCGTCATTTCACATGCCATTTGGTGAATGACGATTATTTTGGATGATGTTGTCAATCTTCTAGGATTTCCTATTAGGGGTTAGTTCTATAGTCCACCCGATGTAGATAAAGTAACGACATGTAATCTTGCCATCACTCTATTAGGAGTTACCACATAAGAGATCTAAGAGGAGACCAAAAAGACTAGAGATGCGCACTATAGACTCGATTGGTTGAAAGAGGTCTTCAGAAGGTAGTGTGCAGTAGAGAGGTTTGATTGTGCTGCTAGGGCATATCTGTTGAATTTAGTCGGGAGTATTATTTTCGATGATAAGAGTCATACTCTAGTTGATGCGAAGTACCTTCCTTTATTTAGATATTTAGACGATACAGATAAATATGCATGGGGTACTGCTACACTCGCAGTGCTTTATGACTAGCTCTCAAATGCTTGTTGTTATGACACCAAACAGCTAGGTGGATATATGACGCTGCTTCAGGTATCAATTATTTATTTAATTTTAATTATTAAATATTATGTTAATTATGTTATTAGTATTAATTTTTAATTATTTATTTAATTTACTTATTTTATATTTAATTATTAGTATTAATTATTTATTATTTATTTATCATAATATATTTATTTTTATTTGCAACAATGTTGGATTTATGAATATTTTTCGAATATTTGTAATAGAGGTGACTAGGATGCTGACATGGAATGCTTTGCCCGAATGAATAGATCATGCTACAAACAAGGCAAGCATAAGGTCGATGAATACATACATATTATTGATGCATTGACACATGCAGATGTTATATGGAGACTATGGGAGAATCATAGGGGTGTCATTCTTTTTGATGATATCATGCTTTATACTGGTCACCTCCGATTATGCAGCACTGTAGTGAAATATCTGCTAGAGAGGTGTTTGAGACAATTTGAATATATCCAATATATTCCTTCACCACCACTTCCAAATCCTTATAGATTATTTGATATAGATGTGGAATGGTTGGGATATGTTACGCCAGTGACATAACTATTTCACAAGTTTCGTCCAACTACATATCCATCTGAGTGTGAATATGGATATTTGAAGTGGTTCTATCAGGTGTCTCATCCACTACTGGTGCGACCAGATGGTGTACCTCATGTCCCACATTATAGTGTACCACCCACCAATGCAGATGCTTCTAGTTCACAGTTGTCGCCTATCCTACAGCAGATCGATGATCTTATACAACAGGGGTTGAGTGAACATGAAGCTAGTCCAGATGATGAGTTGTATATTCACTTTTATAAAGCTTTGTATTTATCACATAGTCACACTAGTTAGTAGTAACACTTTTGATGAACTTTTGTTATGTCAGTTATTTTTTATGAACACTATATGCGTTATTGCTATGTCAGTTACTTTTTATGAATAATTTATTAATTATTATTATATCGGATACTTTATTAATTATTAATTATTGTTATGTCGGTTACTTTATTAATTATTGTGATGAAAAATAAAATTAAATAATTACAAGATAAAATCAATTAATAAAATGAACGACAAAAAACTAAAATTAATTAATAACATATGATTTTGTATTAATTTTAAAACATTAAGGTTAATCTAATGACATTGCATCTACGGATTCCGTAGGTGGGTTTTAGGTAACATGTGACAACCGATCTAATAAATATCCCCAGTGTTATAGACGCCTTGTATATGCTATTGCCCAAGAAGTTGCTTCATCGGTGCGACATTGCTTCCAACCTGGTGCAATGTCTAGCATTGAGAATCCATCTTTCATCTTTAACTGCAAAAATTAAATAAATTAACAAAACAGAATAATCTAATTACAGGAAGAAAACTTAAAAAAACAGAAGAAAATAATTATCGGAATTCAGTGATTTCCATTAACAAAACCAATACAACAAATGCATTCATTTTTTATCGAACCTGAATGTAAACCCTTCATAGGAAAGAAAGTCATTGAAAATGTCTGACCAAACGTGATAAAAATAAGGTTATATGTTGTCGCTATCACGTAACCCATATCAGGTATGGACAATCATTTATCCATGAGTGGAAGACCTAAGTTAGATATCTTCAACGAATCTCTTACTTCTTTAATGCGTCCTGTGAACAATCTATCATATGGAGTTACATGAGAAGCAATATCCTGATCCAAACTATTGCAGACCAAAGACGAACACTCTTCACCGTGTCCAAGCAATAATACAATAGCGCAAAAACCATAATTTTCATCTGCTGCCACATCAAATATCTCATCAATGTATGGCTGAATAACATCAGAACGTTATCTCCATAACAAATTTTTGAAGATTGAGATGATTGAGATGTTTGTTTCTTTGATTGAGAGACTTGTCTCTCCTTTGACTGACATGGTTGAGAACCAAAATCTTCACAATGTGTTGCATTAACATGCTCAAAGTAAGAAGGGTCTCGATATACATCATATACATTCGGCTTCTTACTCTTACTCTTCTTCACTCGTCCTTTGGTTTTGACTTTTTCAGGTGGTGGACACATTGAACTTGTACTTGGATAAGCAAGTTCACGCACTTTACTCTTCAACACTCGTTTCCCTATAACATCAAGTGATTGAAAGCGTTTCCATAAGGCATTCATCTCAGTAGACATATCCAACTATGATCCATCTTTAGTGTCTTGGGTGAGTCCACAATCCATGTTTAATTTTCTCCATTGAATATGCACAAAATCTAGAGGAATTGGTTCACCCATCAATTTATATTGTCCCAATTCACAAGCACAAGGTAACCTGTATGTCCTTCTGAAAGAGCACCCACATACAGATTTGTCGGTACCCACCCAATCAACTTTGTCGTATTCTTCAGCAATACGTCTTTGAGCTTATGTTGATACAAATATTTTTAATCTCTGATAAAATGGATTTATGTGCTCATGCTCTTCATCATAAAAACTTTTTTGAAACAATGCCCTGATTTTTTTATGTTGCAACTTTATCATGTTGTTCATAGTCTCCCAACATTTACACATATCACTCATGCTACTTTCCAACAATAACTTCAGTTTTCAGTGAGCTGACTCAACCCTATAATAAAATTTTACAGTCATATTAGAAAATATAATACAATTCAACAATATATAATAAAATTACATTAAATACCTATTAGTCGTTGTGTTCCCCAAATGCATCACTTGATTTGTCTATGCTTCAACAAATATTTCCTTATGTGGATTCAACCAAGTTTCTTTCACATAATCAACAAACACTTTAATATCAACACATGATTGCTCAAACATGTGCAAACGCATGATATACTCTTTTTCATCACTACAATACATAATGTCTTTCAACATATTCAATAATGACTCTTGTCTATCCTTTAAGACATATTGCTCCAACATTTTTGTCGATATGAAATCAACAAAGTAAATTAACATCATGTGGAAATACAATGCCAACTGCATTTATTAACGCAAGATCTCTGTCTGTCACAATTACTTGAGGGAATTTATTTTGTGTAACAAACAAATCTCTTAGTATCTCTAATACCCAACAAAAGTTTTCTTCCCACTCACATTCCAAATAAGTAAATTCAACTACAAATGTCTTCTCTGTTGATGTTATACCAACAATTTCAAGTAATGGCATTCTGTATTTATTGGTTTTATAGGTACTATCCATAATCAACACAATCGGAAACAAATTCAACAACTTCACTAAATATGGATGCGCCCAAAAAATATCTCTCATAACATCGGAGTCTTCACGCTTTATGTTCCAACACACATATTTTGCATCTTCAATTAACTTGAATAAATGTTGCATTTCTGTTCTAGTACCTCTCACGTGCAATTGAATGATACTCCTCTATTTATATATTTGTGAGATCTTAGTAATATTACTCTTATCTCGGTCTTGCAATGAGAGTAATATGTGTCTCGGTGCAACATTATATTTTGTTAAATCATGAACATGTTTTCTTTCTTCTTCATCTAAGCGTCCAACATATGCATGCCCCTCCAAAGTATCAGGTAATTCATGGCTGTGAATTCCACAAATTACTTTTACTATCCATCATGAACCATCTTTTAATGGTTTTGATCTAAGTTTGAAAGAACAATCACACTTTTTTGTTGAACTTCTGGTAGAACTAGCAGCACACTTGTATTTTTCCCCTTTGTCACAACCTAATATTAATTTATTTCTCCTTCATTTCTATCTCGTCTCTATATCTGATCTTCTGATAATAACAGTAACTTTATTTTTTATACCAATTTCTTTTACCCAATTCACAACTGCATCACTTGTATCAAATATCTGAAATAAAATAAATTATAATTAATCACAATAATATATTTTTATAATATTAATATTAATTATATTTATTCATACTTGATCGGTGTCAATCGGTGTCAAAAATATTTGTAATATCTACACATCTTTTATTCATTAATAGTAGCGGTTTATCTATATGTCTTAACATTTAAAAAAAGAATTAAAAAAACTTAAAAAATAAATTTTAAAAAATTGGTCTGTACCAAAAAACTTAGTTTTAACGTTTCCGGAAGCCACTCTTGTACCGGATAACTTGTCAATTAAATTTTCCGGTATACAACTTTTCTCTTTTGTACCAAAAAACTTAGTTTTAACATTTTTGAAATATGTCTATTTCTCTTGTTACAATTATTCCAGTAGTTACCAGAAAACTAAAATCTACCGAAAATCTTTTTTTACGGTTCCCAAAAATGAGAAAATAATTAAAAAAAAATTACCATTAAATTCTGTGAAATAGAAGAAGAAAAAAAATTGAAGATATTTTTAGTATTTTAAATTTTTTTTTTTTGGAGTACAGGTTAAATTTTTCTATTATATTTTAAACAATTTTACGAATTAAAACCCTTATGTATCTGAAACGGTTTGGATTAGAGTCGCATTCAACTCACTTCCAGGAAAAGCCAAATCTGGCCGGAAGACGTAGAGTCGTCCTGGAAGACCGCCGCCAGAGTCCTCGAAGGTGAAAGATGAAAACAATTTCTGGAACTTGTGATTCATCCAAAGAGATATCACTTTCAAAAGCTACCAAAATTCTCTCCAAATTTGTCTCTGCTGACAACGGTGCTTCAAATGTCATCAATGCATATCTCCACCGTGCTTCCGAAGCTTTCACCGAGCTCAACCACTTCCACAAGGATCTTAAACCGTTGCGCTCTCATAGGAAGAATCGCCAAAGCCATACAACAGACGACAGTGGCAGAGTTGTTGGAAATTCTGTTACGAGTGTTGATTTGAAATCCAAAAACGAGTTTGGAAAAATACCAAAGAAGGAACAAAATGAAATTGAATCAGGTCATGGATTCCATGAAGGAGAGATGGAGGAGAGAAAACAAAAAAAGGAGAAAAAGAAGAATATGAATGTAGAAGGTGAGAATGCAAAGGAACAAAAACAATGTGAAGAGATTGAAAGAAAGATAAGTAATGGTGTGAAGGATGAGAATTTAGGGATAGGTAATCCTCAGGAGATAGAAATTAGGTCAAAAAAGAAATACGAAGCGGCGAGTGAGAATGTGAAGGGACAAGAACAAGGGAAGGAGATAGAAAAAAAGATAAGTAATGGCGTTGTTGAGGGTGAAAATGGAGGGCTAGTTGGTTCTCGGGATATAGAAATTAGGTCGAAAAAGAGATACGAAGTGGGGAGTGAGATTAAATTAAATCCTGAAGAGGTGAAGATGGAGCAAAAGAAGAAGAAGAAAGAAGGTGTCGAAGAGAGAAGTGAAGATAGATCCGGGGAACATTCTAAGAAGAGAATGAAAAGGAAGCATGAGAGTCATGCTTAAATTCAGGTCATTGTTAAATTCACTTGATAGTTGTTAAATTCAGGTCATTGCTTATATTGTGGCATCACTTTTTGTACTATAGTTTGCTTACATTGTTTTTGACATACTAGGGTTATGCCTAAGTTTATGTGTTTACTAAATTCACTTGATAGTTGTTAAATCTTTTTGAAAATTGATGATGAATTTTGACTTGTAAGGTTGCTTACATTGTGGTCTCACTTTTTGTACTCTCATATAACATCAGAGGAACTTTCTTTTTGATTTCTTTGTAGTCTTTATAACTGTTACTGCAGGAATGAAATGGAGTTTTTGTATTGATTGCAACCATTAGTTATTGGTGATACATAATTCTTCATGTAGATAGTTTATAGAGCAATCACCAGATATCATGGGTTATGGGAGTTTTACATAACTACTTTTGTTTCATTGGGAAAAGAATATACAATGTTATTTGAAATCCAGCAGGTTCCTTTACAAGGTATAACATTAGTTGTTTATAGATCTAATTTTGCTGCTACTGATGCACAGAGAACTTAGCAATGTAAATTTTTACTTATTTGGCTTTTGCTTTGCCATTAACTACATCCTGGAATTAAAACAAAATATATGAAGCACACATATCGTGTATACATTGACATAAGTTCTGAAATGTATTAAAGTTATCAAGCCAGATAAAACAACTTTAAAGTATAGCATAAAGATGGTATGGAATTACTTTAGTGAAGTTGTATAAAAAGACATTACAATTAGATTATCGTATGAACTCGAAATATTTCTGCAACGCACTTGGAAAACATCAGAATTTCCCTATCTATGGCTGAAACTCTTGCACTCAGGTGGTGCCTTGATTGGTTAGCCTCAAAAAATCATCCTGGCCAGTTTACAATTGTGACAGATTCTGAAACTACTGTCAAATGTTTGCAGGGTAATCTAAAAGTGGCAAATTTAGAATTAGTCATCCTTGATTGTATTGATTTGCTTGCTTTACTTCCCAATGTATCTGTTGTTTTTATTAAAAGATCTAGGAACAATGCTGCCCATGGATTAGTTAAGGTTGCTGTAAATTTAGGATCTAGATCATGGGTGGGTTGTAACCCTAAATCTAACTAAATATATTGACATTGGTTTAGGATTTAGGGTATAAGAGAGGTTTTTGCGAGTACAGTATGCAATTTCCACTATACATTTTTTTTGAAGAAGCAAATTTTGTTTTTTATATTTGAATGATAACATTTATTTTCATTTCAAGGCTGAGAAATTCAGTAAGTCAATGAAGATTGCAAGCTTAAATTCAGAAATCATCTAAATCTTAATGCTTTTTTGAAGTTTTAGCTCTTTATTTGTCTGTAAATAAAATAATAAATGTCACCTAAAGTTCACATGCTGCTGCAAAATTTTGAAGTTATAGCTTTTTTACTTTGGACAAATAATTCCCATAAGTTAAGTTGTCATTAATCAACTATAGAAATCGTGCATGTTGTCAAAGACATTCAACTTTGTGAATCAATTTTCCAAGTTCATATGTAAAGTCTCAGATGATATATGAAGTCTTGATGCCACTAAATAGTCGAATTCTTTTAAAAAAAAAACTAAATAAGTTTCTCCTTTGATTATTGTTTGGTCTAAAAACAGAAAAATGGGGATTGAGAGAGAAAGAGAACAACCAGTGAAGAAAATGACCATGGAGGAACAACTTTTGTATTATTTTCTTTTCTGTTCTGAGTTTCATTCTGATAAATAATCCAAAATTGGAATGACCACAGTATCACTCATTTACAAAACCAAATATAAACATAAAATACAACATATTAACTAAAATTTTGGTATATAAAAATAATGAAGAAATTCAAACACAGTACAACAAGGCACGTGGCTGATAACTATTGTTAAAACACTTAGCACCATAAACCTCACATTCTTGATAACTTGTACAAAACTATTAATCCAAAAATCAAGGTCTTAACACATCTTGGATTATTTGACACCAAAAGTATCATGTAACTATAAAGCCTTTTAGCTTTATTTAAGATATTCATTTTTGCATTAGGTCATGGATCATTCCAATTTCTTAATTTGAATTCAACTAAAATATTTTAAATTTTAAATATAATAATGGAAATGCTAACAAGTATATATAAGTTAGGCCACTTATTAAACAAATAAAATCTTAAAAGTCATGTACTTAATACTTTGAAATTGTAACAATTGTAAGTTTACACTCAAAAGTTATTTTTTATTCAAATATTTTGTTAAAGGAGAGATGCAACGGTACTAATGAGAGGTGCTGAAGTGTTATAGGAAAGGGGAAACAATGTGCTACTGTTTACCAAAAAAATGAGTTAGGATCATTTTTCTTTATTTCTTCTTAATTTATGATTCATTTGCAGAGAAATAGATAGAGTAAATTAAAAATATTAAGAAATTTAATGATAGTAGGATCCATAAAACCTTAAACGGAGATGAAAGAAATGAAGAGCATCTCAACTCTCAAAAGCTCATGGGAGAAAGAAGTAATGGAAAATTAACACATAGACACATTGAAATGCAATACATAACGGATATAAAATTATGTCAACTTGCAATAATTCGTGTGAAATAACAACAAATTGAACAAATAAAAGAACACAAAGAACACTCATTTTTTAACATAGAAATCCTCTCAAAGAAAATGTAAAAACTACAATCTTTCATACAAAGAAATAGTTATACTATAATTAAATAAAGGCACAAGATAGTATTAAAATAGTGCACAAATTGTGCCAACAACCACAAAA
>JBBPBR010000002.1:24741653-24760715 GCA_037974775.1 Cicer pinnatifidum
AAAATAAAAAATCAATTAAAATAAAACAAATGTTATACAATAAAATATATACAGAAACTCATAAGTTGGTTTGGTACAAAACTTTTATGCCCTTCTAGATAACTGAATCATAATGAGTACAAAAGTAAGATAATTGAATCTTAACCTCAATTTTAATATTACTACCTGAAATGAATGATTATTTCAGACTAAAAGGAAATAATTGGAATTATATGCACTTTTGTTGTCTTGGACTCTACATAATACTATTTCTATTAATAAGAGACAATTAACTTAATAAAAATTAATATATTTAATAAATCCATTCTTATTAATAATAGAGGGACTATATACTATATAGTATGACCATAACTTATCTTACTTTCATACTCACACAAAATCCTCATCATCGTCTATATAATATTCATGGATTTTCTAGGAATGATCCACTTGTAATAAATTATAAGTCATAAATAGAAAAATTATACTTCTTCAAAGAACTAAAAGAGGGGATCCACTAAAGTATAACTTAACAAAAAAACATATTTTTTAAATTTGATTTGAAAGGAAATTTTCAAAAGTATAATAGTTCATCACAATCAAACAAAATTGGACAATTCAAGAATGATTGGCCAATGACAAAATATTCTTAATTTTAATAGGTCAACCTTGCATACTATTGTAGACAAAGTCCACATTGTGCTATATGACATTTTTGGTGGATCTTACAAGGCCGTATTTAGCCAACTATAATCCAGACACAAAAGAATTATTTCTTTAGTCTATATATATATATATATATTATGGTCTCTTTATTCTATAACATAATGTTTATGATGTTTTGCATATAGATTAAGAGTCACTTAATTGATGTATATAACACCAAAATACTTCTATTCAAATCACTTAATGTTTTACAAACACTTACAAATATTTCATAAAAAGTCTTATAAAAAGTTAGTGATGTTAATTATATTTAAACGAAAAATATCAACTATGTTTTTTATTTCCATTTACTTTTTTTTTTGGAATAATTGATTTCTATTTCCTAAAACATTCAAAGTCTTATAAAAACTAAAATATTTAAAGAATCAATTTTTTTTAATTATCAAAATTTTGGAATGCAAATAGTAGCAATCTATACTTCTAAACTTTTATTAATACAAAATCCTTTTATATGACACGTGGCAACATCTTTATGTATCTTTATTTATACCGAAGATAAACCATTAATTAAAGTTACGTTCACCTCTTATACTGATTATTAGTTTTTTTTTTTTTTTATTGAATTTAATTTATTGTTACAAAAGTAAAATGACATGTGTGTCATTTTTTGTTTTCGGGTCAAAAGACAATTTAAAAAAAATAAATTTCAACTATTAAAGATATTACTAAATTGAATTGCAGATTACATCGCTCTAAAATATTTTGCAACACTACTTAAACTAGTGCATGTAAACTATCAATCACAATGTCTCCTAAATAAAACAAATTAGTTATAAACTTTATCGGTGTTCTACTATACGGTTGAAAATCGTTATAGGATTACACATTTAATATGATTATTACGACAACTTAAAAGGATGGTACTAATGACACTCGAAATCTAATGAGATAATTTATTGAAAAGGGGCATTATAAAATGAGAGAGGTGACTCGAAAATGTGTCGTATTGAGGAGGGAGAAGGGAGAAAACTCAACAATGGATAAATCGTGGAACCAAACGTTAGTGGATGACTCAATATAAACGTGGAGAAACATTAAAAATAAAATAAAAAAATAATTTTTTTTATTACTAAAAGTAATACACAACACAGCCAAGCGGCTCCACATACACGTACAATAGTCGATCTAAGTATTTTATCTCTTGTTCATAAAAATAACTTACTCCTTATAAAACTCCCCAAACACTATACCTCCATCTTATAAAAACTACCATTATATAAAATGTCTCCTCTTTATAATTTCCACATTTTTTTGAATTCACATAATCCTAGCTATATCTCACAAAGTTCCAACACTTTTTATAAACTATTTATAATTTTTCAATGAATGTGGAAGTTGAGATTATCTTTCCAATATGCTAGTTGGAAACAAATAGATATTAAATTGCTTTCAATATGAGATTTTTTTTATTGCATGCCGGTTGGCAGAAAACAGCAAGAAATCTATTAGCTGGAGAGAAAAATATAAAAATAAAATTAATAATACATATAATTATATAAATATAAACAAGACTTATCTCAAAGTATAGAAAAAGTGGAAAAAAACCAAAAAGAATGGAAACCATATACCAAAATGATTCCTCCCAAACATGTCCTCAGTGTTGTTGCAAAGTCTCAATTTTCAACTCACCAAATTCACAAAACACAAAACAAAAACACAGAAACAGTTCTTCTGAGTGTAGACACACATTTGCATCAACAACAACATCATCAATCTTTCCAAACACACATTTCACAAACCATGAATCTCTTCCATCTCTTCATGAATCATTCATTGAATTCACCAAAGTTTATCCTCAATATTATGAGACTGAAAAAATTGACCATGTTAGAGAAAATGAATATTCTCATCTCTCATTTTCTAATCAAACCTGTCTTGATTATATTGGTATTGGTCTTTTTTCTTATTCTCAAATGCAGCAACAACAACAACAACATGATTTGAAGACCAAACTTTCTTCAAAAACTTATCCTCAAACACAGCAATCTCTACCTCAATTTTCTGACATGCCCTTTTTCAGCATATCAAGCAAAAATGGAAATTTGAAGACTTTACTACTTCATGGTGGAAAAGATTCTGAATTCGAGTCTTCGATGCGAAAAAGAATCATGAGTTTCCTTAACATATCCGAAGCCGATTACTTCATGGTTTTCACAGCAAACAGAACATCAGCTTTCAAACTAGTGGCTGATTGTTACCAATTCACAACTAGTAGAAAGCTTTTAACCGTTTATGACCATGAAAGTGAAGCCGTGGAAGCGATGATTAGTTCGTCGGAGAAAAGAGGAGCTAAATCTATGTCAGCTGAGTTTTCATGGCCAAGGCTAAGAATTCAATCAACAAAGTTGAAGAAAATGATTGTGAGTAAAAGAAAAAAGAAGAAAAAAAAGGGTCTTTTTGTTTTGCCTATTCATTCAAGAATAACAGGTGCAAGATATCCTTATATTTGGATTAGCATAGCACAAGAAAATGGTTGGAATGTTTTAGTTGATGCTTGTGCATTAGCACCAAAAGATATGGATTGTTTTGGACTTTCTCTTTTTCAACCTGATTTTTTGATTTGTTCATGTTATAAAGTTTTTGGTGATAACCCTTCTGGATTTGGTTGCCTTTTTGTCAAGAAATCTTCTGTTTCAACTCTGGAAACAACTTCTTCTGCAGGAATTGTTAACCTTGTTGAAGAAAAACAGATTCATCAACCATTAGAAGATTCTTTTGGTTATAAAGACAATGAATTTGAAGAAAAGAAATCAATACTTACCTTACATTTACATGAAAATGAACCATTTTATTTGTCATCTTTTTCTAAAAAATTTGAAGAAGGAGAACCATCTGAGTCAAAACAACAGCATCAAAGTAGTGAAATCGAGGAGGTGGAAAAGCCGGTTGAAATCGACGAAAAGGGTGTTAAAGAAAGTGAAAAAAATTTGAGCTTTGATGTTGAATGTAGGTGTTTAGATCAAGTGGATTCATTAGGATTGATAATGATCAATGATAGAGCAAGGTATCTTATAAATTGGTTGGTTAATTCAATGTTGAAGCTTAAGCATCCTAACACAGAAGGGGTACCTCTAGTAAAGATTTATGGTCCAAAAGTTAAGTTTGATAGAGGACCTGCAATTGCATTCAATATATTTGATTGGAAAGGTGAAAAAGTTGAGGCTGTTCTTGTTCAAAAACTTGCTGATAGAAGCAACATTTCTATAAGTTATGGATTCTTGAATCATATATGGTTTTCTGATAAGTATGCAGATGAAAAGGGAAGAGTTTTAAAGGATAAAGTAGATGGAGGAGAGAAGAAAAAGAAGAAGAAAGATAAAGAAAAAGTTGGAATAACTGTTGTTACAGCTGCATTAGGGTTTTTGGCTAATTTTGAAGATGTTTATAAGCTTTGGTGTTTTGTTGCTAGGTTTCTTGATGCTGATTTTGTGGAGAAGGAAAGGTGGAGATATACTGCTCTTAATCAGAAAACTGTTGAAGTTTAAATTCTTCCATTTTGTTTCATTCATTCTAGATTGCGTTTTAGGTGAATCTGTACTATGGTTTTAAATTGCAATCCGCACTTACAATTGTTGCTGCAATATAACAGTTGTATAAGTCTTTACCATTGTAATTGCGGTCACATTGACTGTATTTTACCGTGATATATATGTTCAATCTTAATTGCAATTGCAACTGCAATTTAAAAACATGGTCTATAGAGTGTGAATTTGGCTGAAATTTCATGTATATGGAAATTTAATTCTCCTAGGACCCTATTCATTCATTTGTTTAATGAGTTCAGAAACTATGTTGATTATTCAAATTATGTCAAACATACTTACACTCCTTTTTACTTCTTTTTTCATAATTTGTTCACTATTAATGTTCCTACTATTAAAAACCTACTTCATATTATGATGCTATTAATGATTCTAATTAGAAACCCTTATCCAAAAGAATACTTAGACCTTGGGGTTGTTAAAATTAAGTTTCATGCTAATGGCTCTATTGATAGATAGAAGGCTACCAAGGCCTTTCATGCTACTACCAATTCTACTGGTTTTTCTACTCCTACCATCACTACTTCATCTGCTACTACCAATTCTACTGGTTGTTCTCTATTCTCTTTCAATCTTGGCCATTCAGGATAAGTATGTTAGTTCTTCTACACCATGGTTTGTGGACTCAGGGGGATTTTAATCATATGATGAGTCTTCTGAACACTTACAAAATGTACATGCTTACAAGAACACTCAAAACATTTAAGGGTTAAATAAGTTTTTAGTTTTTATGAAATTATATTATTTTTTTTAGTTTTTATAAAAAATTTCATTAATTATTAGTCCCTTAAAAAAATTTCGTTTTTATTTTTGGTTTCTAATTTTAAACAAACAATTATGTATCTTTTGAAATTTTAAAATTTTTAATGATTTTTTACAGTAATATTTAGGATATATTTAAGAATTTATGTTCAAAATTTTAGAATATTTTAACAAATGATGCAAATTTTAAGCCTTTTGTGTTTAAAAATTCATATCAAATTTATTGTTTGTTAAAAATTTCTAAACTTTTATAAGAATTTTTTTTATAGTCTCAAGTCCTACTGCAAAAAATTATTCAAAAATTCAAAAAATACACTATAGTTGATATATAATTAGAGACTAAATATAAAAACGAAAAATTTATAAAAATTAAAAGTTGATGAAGTTTTTCATAAAAACTAAAAATAAAATAATAATAATAAAATTTTATAAGAATTAAAAACTTATTTAATCTTAAAATTCAAATATCCGAAGGTAACACGCTGTTTATTTCTACAATCGGTGATATCAATCATCCTTAACAATGTATTTGTGTCACAAGTGCTTGTTTCTAATTTTATTTATGTTGGCAATTTGGTTGATAATAATTGTGAAGTTAATTTTTCTCACAATAGTTGTTGTGTGAATAATCGAGAAAAGTGATCGTGAAGAGGTCTAAAGTGAGCAAATTGTTTCTGCTCCCTCATATGCAGATTTGCATAAATTGGATTATCTGAACTTTGTTGTTTTGACTCACTTAATAAAACATGGTTTGTTGGAAACAAGAATATCACTGCTTGTGCAATCATTTAATTGGTCTATGTGAAAACTTGCCAAAACCAAAACTTTTCTTTTTTCCTCACCATGCTCATTGTGCTAAAAAATGTTTTGAAATTATACATAGTGATGTTTGAGGTGTGTCACTTTTTGATTTCATGCGACGTATAAATACTTTCTGTATAAATACTTTGCAATGTTTAAGAATGTTTTGGCTTATGTTGAAAACCAATTTCACACCAATATTAAGATCTTGCGAACTGTGGGGAGTATATTTCTCATGCTTTATTAGGAATATTTACAACAAAAAAGTATCACGGCTCAATGAGAAATATTAAGTAATAAAGAGGAGTATCATGAGTCGTTTTACTCGTCGCAAAAACGAGAAATATTCAAACCATTTTGACTATTGCTGCTTCTCAATGATGATCACTTACTCAAAATATATGTGAAAAATGCATTTCTTCATTAAGAATTGGCAGAAGATATTTATAAGGCCCTCCTCCAGGGATACCTTCCACATCTAACGGAGTGTGCAAGCTAAAGCGTTCCCTATATGGCTAGGGTCAAGCTCCATAAGCATGGTTTGAAAAGTTTCAAACTACGATCTTAGGCTTTTTTTTATTACATGGAGTCAATTTGAATAATCACACACCCACTAGTCTTGTTCTTCTACTTATATACTTTGATAATATGACTTATTGATTCTAATCATATTGTGATTAAACATATTAAACAACTACTTCATACTTCTTTGCTTATGAAAGATATTGGTGATCTTCACTAATTTTTAGGCCTCGAGGTTTGTTTTGATTCCCATGGAATTTTTTTCCATCAACATAAGTATACTGAAGAATTAATTTCTTTAAAAGGTCTTAATTTAGCAACTCTAGTGGATGATCCTCTTGATGTTAATGTTAAATATCGATGTGATGAGGGCGATCTATTATATGATCCTTTTTTATACTGGCAATTGGTAGATAGTATTAATTATCTAACCATTATTCACCTGGACATTTCCTTTGCAGTCCAACAAGTAAGTCCATTTATGCACACTCCTTGCCATTTTCACTTAGTTGTAGTATGTCGCATCATTCGCTATTTGAAATACACACATTTTTGTAGTTTTTTTTTTCTACTAGGAAACATATTAGTTTGGTTGGTTATAGTGATCCGGATTGAGCTGGTTGTCTTGATACACAAATATACATTATTGGTTGGTGCATGTTTCTTGGTCCTGCATTGATCTCTTAGAAGATAAAAAAAGTCTTGTGTCACTAAGTCTTCAACATAATCTGAGTGTCGAGTTATGTCTACAACATGTTTTGAAATTATTTGGCTTCGTAAACTTTTAGCTAAGCTCAGTTTTCCTCAACATACAACCACACGGCTCTTTGCTGACAATATCAGTTCCATTCAAATTACTACTAATCTAGTTTTTCACGAACTCACGAAGCATATTGACGTGAATTGTCATTCTATTTAGAAGGCATTGGACAATTATGTCATACCTCTTTCTCATGTCACGAAATAACTTCAACAAGGATATTTTGATTAAGGTTGTACCTTGACATTAGTTTCTCATAACTAATTGATGCATTAATTTTTCATAATTAATTGATACTTTATGACTAGCCACATCAATTTAATGAAAGGTGTAAATAAAAACACGAGATATATATAGTCTAAATCAAAATCCCACTTACAATATTAATTCTTCCCCCTTTTTATACCACTATTATTAATTAATTATTTTAGTCATTTTTCTTATCTAATTTATATCACACTTGACATAATTAATAACCTTGACTTTTAAAATAAAAGAATAAATTAAACTTAGCCATTCATTCCTATTTTAATACTACTAGTACTAGTAATATAAGTATATAACATTGTTGTGTGTGACAACAAACAAAGCAAAACTCCTTACGTTCAATTCAAACAACACCCTTCAAAATTTCCACAGAAAAAGGGGTTAGTTGGAAGGAAACATAGTTGCTTCCAAATCAACCACACAACAACACTAAGAAGCCAAGATGCTATGTCTTAGATTCATTTCTAGAAGTGAAAAATAAAACATCTTTTTAGATAACAAAAAACACACAAAACAAAAAAACATGGCTTCTTCACATCCCAACAATGTTGGAATTCTTGCTATCGACATCTATTTCCCTCCCACTTGTGTTCAACAGGTATGTTATTTTTAGATCACTAACAAAAAAGTGTTTTTTTTAATGGGGTTGTTGATGTTTTGATTTTTATGTTTGTTTTATTTTAAAATTTAGATTTTTTTTTTTAAATTTTGTTTTCATTTTTTCATTTTTGTGTGACTGTGTAGGAAGCTTTGGAGGCTCATGATGGTGTGGGCAAAGGGAAATATACAATTGGGCTTGGACAAGATTGCATGACATTTTGTACTGAAGTTGAAGATGTTATTTCAATGAGGTTACTTTACTTTCAATTTCCCATAACCATTTCATCATTATGAATGTTTTTAATCAAAGATTTTTTTAACCCTCCGGGTCCTAAGGAAAAAGGTCATAGTAATCTGGAGTTCAGCCAGGATTGGAACTTGAGTTTTAATCTATGAAACACAAATACTGACAAATACATCAGATACGATATTGATATGTCGACACTGGTATAATTTGAGAAAATGAATTAGCTGCATATGATCAACGTGTCAGTGTCATGTTGGTGTTAGATATTGACACGTGTCTGACACCAGGACATACCTTTGATCATAGGATTCAGTGCTACACTTTTAATTAATGATTTGATTAAAACATTAATGGGTTTTTCCAAAAAATAGGAAAAGAAAACTATGGTAATTCTAATATTTATGTTAAGGGACCGAAATTCATGCTTGTGTAGCTGGTGATTGAAGATAGCTTTTGTTGTGAATTTATTTGATGCAGCTGTAATGATTTTCTTGCAATTATTCTGATCAAATTTTATTTTTGTTTTTACACTTTTCAGCATGACTGTTGTTAGTTCACTTCTTGAAAAGTATAATGTTGATCCGAAGAAAATCGGTCGCTTGGAGGTAGGAAGTGAAACTGTCATTGACAAAAGCAAATCCATTAAAACCTTCCTGATGCAAGTTTTTGAGGTATTTCATTCTCAGTTTTTGTGTTGACTCTGGCTCTTTAGGATTATTAGATTCTAGAGTGCTATATTTTATTTCCTGTTAGAGTTGGTGTTTAATAGTCTCACAAGTGCTTATGTCAGTATATAAGCTCAAATTAGCCAATCCAAACAGACTCATAATCCAATCTTTTGTGTCCTTGCATATTGAGGGAGAAGGAACGTGTAGGATTTTTAATTTGTCATCCAATTCATTGTTTTCTAATCTTATTATGGATGCATGAGTTAACTCTGGTAGGAACCAAAGTATAGAAATTTATCATGTTCTTATGGGATGTCTCATCTTATATTAACTAATAATGTATGTTGTAATAATCAGGATAGTGGTAATAGTGATATTGAAGGCGTTGATTCAACAAACGCTTGCTATGGTGGAACGGCAGCTTTGTTCAATTGTGTGAATTGGGTGGAGAGTAGTTCATGGGATGGACGTTACGGACTCGTCGTATGTACAGACAGTGCGGTATGTGTTCCTAGCAAACGGAAAATCTTTCTCGACCTCCTTTCTTTTGCTGCTTTTTTTACTTTTACAACATCATTATGTATAAGGAAATTGATTGTGAAATTCTTATCTTATAATCCATGTTAAATTTTTATCATTATCTTATAAGGATATTTATGCTTGTTTTGGCGCATTTGACCAACTATAGCATTAAAGTTTTTCATGCAGCCGCTTGCTTATAGCGTATAAGCTCGTAGATCAAAGTAGAGATATTTGGTAGCCGTCTTCTCTCACTAACTTTTAACGTTTTTTGAGATGCTACTTCAAGTAGCACCAATAACTTATAGCATATCGTATTGTCTCTAATTTTCACACTCATTATCTTAATAACAATAATTTTCAAATTCATTACATATCATTTTATGTTTATCAGTTAGTTTAATCGCTTATTTACTAAACACTTCATATTCAATCTGCTAGCTCGTCCAATATCAGCTAGCTTATCTCACATCCGCTACTTTTTACCAAACATATCCCCTAAATCTTAGGTTGAATTGCTCATAAGTTCACCATGGCACAACTGCAATACTTTTATTTCTAGTTTTTGCTGTAGAAGTTCTGGATATCAGAATCACATAAAAATAATGTAGGAAGTTTTATTAACTGAATACAAGAAGGATCTAATGCTATATTTTTTTCTGTTTCTTTCTCTTCAAATGATAAACCAACAAATTGCCAATGTATATAGAGCGTTTAACATTTTCTAAACTTTGACATTCGTGTTTCAGGTATACGCCGAAGGACCTGCTCGTCCTACAGGAGGAGCGGCTGCAGTTGCCATGCTTATAGGGCCAGACGCTCCTGTGGCTTTCGAAAGCAAACTTAGAGGAAGTCACATGTCTCACGCCTATGATTTTTATAAGCCAAATCTTGCAAGTGAATACCCGGTAATGCTTTGCCATCTTCTCTCTATTAATCATACATATATTATAAATGTATTTTCTCTGTAGCACTGTCACTTCTTATCAAAGGTGTGTCCTACTCTCTGACACCAACACGATACTGACACATGTAATTCATTTTTTCAAATTATTACCGATGTGTCGACGTGTCAGTGTTGTGTCTAGTGTCCGTGTCAGTATATGTTCTTCATATTGTATTATGCAGTGATCTTAGTTTTATGAATGAACTACTTTTGTTATTACATTAAAACCAAATTCACATTATCTCGGTGAAGATATTTCCAAATTTGTTCATAATTGAAAAAGGATGTTTTATGATCAAATGTGTTTATGCAACCGTGGATTCTTTATACCGACTTTTACTGGTATTCAAATCTTAAATAGATCTAAAAATTTTCACTTAAATTGAATTTTGTTTGAGTACTATATTTAAACACGTTAAGATTTAATCTTTGGTTTACACGGATCATTAGTAATGAAGCATAGACATAGGCACAAATCTTGGATCTGTCGTTTATGTATTAGAGTCGTGTCATTGAATGTGTCGGAGCCGAAAAAATCATGCTTTATACCTTTTACCTTTTCTATTTTAGGTTGTTGATGGAAAACTCTCACAGACCTGTTATCTTATGGCACTTGATTCCTGCTATCGGGTGTTTTGCGAGAAGTAAGCATAAACACGACTAAAAAGAGTCTTTTTTGAATTTTTATCGTTTTAATATTCTGTTCTTGCATATACAGATTTAAAAATTTGGAAGGGAGGGATTTTTCAATTTCAGATTCTGATTATTTTGTTTTTCATTCTCCATATAACAAGGTAATGCTAATCATAGGATTTATGTTTAGTCATGCTATAATCATTTTCTCCATATTTTGATTTTCGTATTAACAAAAAAAAAAAGAGCACTGACGTATCGTAACACGTTCTAAAATGTCTATTTTCATGACTGCTTTCTCAACGCATTGCAGCTTGTGCAGAAAAGTTTTGGTCGGCTATACTTCAATGACTTCATGAGGAATCCAAGGTTTGTGGATATTCTACTTTATGTTTTACAATTGTACCCTCTACTTAATATTATGTTATCACTTTCAAGTCATTATCCTTCACTGTGTTTATGAAAATTATAGTAATGGTGAATACATCAATCTAGATAATGTTTTTCTAAACAAAAGATAGAAACAATGTTTGATAAGGTTAATTTGGTAAAATTGTTGTCTTTGGTTTATACCTTCTCTTTAATTTGGGTAAATTGTTATTTAAATTAATTTCTTCATATCCTATTTTGTTCTCTGCATGTTATACTCTACCAGTTTTGTTGATGAAGTTTCAAGACCAACTCTTGCACCTTATGCATCCTTCTCCGACGAAGAGAGCTATCAAAGTCGTGATCTTGAAAAGGTAGCTAATCTTGTTGAGTTTGAATCATGCTGGTAGACTAGAGTCTATGTAGTACTGACACTTCATATTAAAGTGTGTTTGGTGTCTGACACGCAGACACGACACAGGCACATATGATTACATTCAATTACTTCCATTTTCCTTATTTATTACTGTTGAATATAAAGAGTATTGAGAGACATATAGAATAACCCGTGTGTTTCAACTACACAGCGGAATCTCTTTATATAGACACAGGGTGTTAAATAACCCTAATTTACAGTAATGCTAACGGGCCAGAATACTTATTTACAGTCCATATATATATATTATTTACATTCTAATCTATAATATTTAACACTCCCCCTCAAGCTGGAGCATATAAATCAAATGCACCTAGCTTGTTACATATATAACTAATTCTAGGACCTCGCAATGACTTTGTAAACACATCTGCTAACTGATCATTGGATTTGACAAAGCTGGTGATGATGTCACCTGATTCAATCTTTTCTCTAACAAAATGGCAGTCAATCTCAATATGCTTGGTTCTTTCATGAAAAACAGGATTCGAGGCAATGTGCAATGCAGCTTGATTATCACATATTAGTGTCATTGTGCTGGTCTCTTCAAATTGAAGTTCTTTCAGTAACTGTTTCAACCAGATGAGTTCACATGTTACTAGTGCCATGGCCCTGTATTCTGCCTCAGCGCTGGATCTTGCAACAACATTTTGTTTCTTACTCTTCCAAGATATTAAATTTCCTCCTATGAGTACACAATACCCGGAAGTTGATCGTCTATCTATGGGTGAGCCTGCCCAATCAGCATCTGAGTAACCAATTATCTGAGTATGTCCTCTATCTTCATAAATGAGACCTTTTCCAGGTGCATTTTTGATGTATTTAAGAATCCGGATTACAGCATCCATATGTTCTTGGCAAGGAGAATTTAAGAATTGACTTACCACACTGACAGCAAAGGAAATGTCAGGACGAGTGACTGTGAGATAGTTTAATTTTCCAACCAATCTCCTATATCTTCCTGAATCTGATAGAGGACAGATGCAACTGAGATAGAAGGGAGAATGTGGACAGTACCAACTCCTTGAGACCGAGTTTGAGTACCATTGGCAGAAGTTATAGTAGGTAAAAAATTAGATGTAGAAAGTGACGAAAAGAGACCTTTATTACCAGTAACATGATCAGACGCACCAGAATCAAGAACCCAAGGACCGAGAGAAGATGAATGAGAGAGGTAAACAGATGAGTTACCAGTGTGTGCAACCGAAGTAGGAGAACTAGAGTTTGGATGACTCTGAACCCATCGGAGAAAATCTTCATAGTTTGCCGAGGAGCCTTGTGGAGATGGTGTAGTCTGAATAGTGGCAGGAGGATCAAGCTGAGTTGCATTTATCGAAGGCGAAGGCTTGCCATGCAACTTCCAACAGCGATCAATAGTGTGTCCAAGCCGATGACAATGCTCACATTTGGGACGAGGCTTAGAGCTGGATGGTCCTCCACGAGAACGTTGCTGATTATGTCCCTGAGAAGCAAGGGCAGCAGTGTCACCCGGAACTGAAGTAATAGATTGCTCAACTGGATGTTTTGCTGGTACTCGAAGGAGGATCGCTGAAGTGGTAGACATATCTGGAACAGTAACAGACCCCAATATTTGATCACGAGTTGCAGAGTACTCCTGGGGTAGGCCATAGAGTGCAAGAAGCATGAAGAAGGTGCTGCGTTGATCCAACTCCTTCTTATGTTCAACTGGATTACTTGCAGCAGGAGGGAGTAGCTCATTAAAGTCATGAAGTGCACTATGGACAGTGCCAAAATATGCAGAAATAGAGCCATCGAGTGAGTTCGGAGTAATGATGTTCAACAAGCGGTGACAGGCTCCATAAAGACGTTGTGTGTCGTTAGTATAGAGTACCTTTGCTTGACTCCAAACTGATTCACACGTGATATGCAGACGGAAAATCGGTTTAACATCTGGATGAAGTGTAGACTTAATGACACTACACAACTGAGCATCAATCTGGCGCCATTTAGATGATTCAGTCACACTCACCTTTTCAGGATTTTGGGTGAGGTGATCCTCGTAACCTTGACCACGTAGCCAAAGTTTGATGTCGGCAGCCCAACTATCATAATTTGATCCATTCAGTTTTTCAACTGAGAGAGGAGAACTGATGTAGTTGGTGAAGATACTCCTGGTTTCAGACTGAGATGCCATGGTCAGCAAAGGTTGTCAGAAAAACTCGTCGGAACCGGGAAAACAGGGGCTGTTTGAACTGGAAGTCGTATATCCGTAACTCGAAACTGAAAACTGAGGGCAGATATGGAAGCAGGAGGCCGAGGCGAGTGCCGTGGAAGAAGAACCACCGTGAACGGCTGCCGGACGCGCCGTCACGCGCGGTGGCAGTGGGCGGCGCGTGAGATCCACGCGCGGGACGTGCAGGCGGCGCGTGGGGCGCGTGAGGGCGAGTCTGAAGGCGCGGCGGAAGGGTTTGGCCGATCTGGGGTGTTCGGCGCTGATGGAGTGGTCGTTCGTCGAAAAAACTCGTCAGAAACAGTGACGGCAGCAACGGCAGCGGCGGTAAAGCGTGAACGGCTGAACAAAAATTGAGGAATCAGCGTTTCAACGGCAGAGGGGGGAAACCGGAGTTGAGAACACGGTTTGCCGAAAAAAAAAAATATTCGCCGGAGACAGTGGGTCGACCGGGTAGTTGACAATTAGGATTAGGGTTTGTCTCTCAGTTGGCTCTAGATACCATGTTGAATATAAAGAGTATTGAGAGACATATAGAATAACCCGTGTGTTTCAACTACACAGCGGAATCTCTTTATATAGACACAGGGTGTTAAATAACCCTAATTTACAGTAATGCTAACGGGCCAAAATACTTATTTACAGCCCATATATATATATATATTATTTACATTCTAATCTATAATATTTAACAATTACCAATGTATAAGTATCTGGTGTCTGTGTCGTATCTGGTATCCGTGTCAGTGCTTCATTGACCATAATGACTACTAGAAATGAAACTTAGATTATTGTGGTCATTGTGATTCTATAGGCAAACCAGCTAGCCGCGAGAGATACATATGATGTGAAGGTACAGCCGAGTACATTAATCCCAAAGCAAATTGGCAACATGTACACTGCATCCCTTTATGCCGCATTTGCATCCCTCCTTCACAATAAGCACGACTCTCTGGTAATGTTTTTCACACATGTATTCTTTGTTTATTTTACTTTCTTTATCGCTATGATTGCGTCGTTCATTTGAACATTCACTGATTCTAAATTTCTCATCAGGATTGGATTTTAATGTGCAGGTAGGCAAAAGGGTAGTAATGTTCTCATATGGAAGTGGTTTAACAGCTACGATGTTCTCATTCCGAATTCGAGAAAGTCAACATCCGTTTACTTTGTCAAACATTGTGTCGGTGATGAATGTATCCGACAAGTTGAAGCAGAGAGTTGAGGTATGCATTTTTTACCACTTTAGTATTATGTCCTTGCCGTCTATGAAACTAGGCATATGTTTTGACGTCTTATGTGCATGGTTATTAGTATTTTACAATACATGCGAGCCCTATCTCGACTTGAAACAAAATTGAACTCTATCAATACAGATTATTGTGCATATCTATTTTGGACATATTTGATTTATGACTTCTCTTCTTCATATGATATACTACTTCCAGTCACATATATATAAGAAAAAGTTTGAGTTGTTTTTGGTCCTAACTATAAGAAATAATCACAAATTTTCAGTATCTATTAATTTCTAAAATTACTTTAATATTCATTCCATTTTTACTTGACATGCATTTATCCCTCGAATGCATGGCTGCGAAAAATATGTAGTGTCAAAGTTAATTTTGGAATGAACTTTCAAAATTAAAACATTAAATGAATCTCCTTGGTCTTGACAATTTTTGTTTCTTCTCCTTATATATGAAACCAGATGAAGTATCACCTAATGAATTTTGCATGTCACTTGTTTTTAATTAAAAATATCATGTTTTATTGACCGAGTTTCTTACAATTCATAATTCGATGTATCATTGTTAAAGATTTGGTGTATGATTTAATAAGGCTATGTTTGGTGAGTCAATGTGATTCTGATAAATCCATTGTGATATCAATCATGCACCAAATAGATGCATGAACAATCATCCCTCTCCCAATATCATCTTTAACAAAATCTACTTTTGTTTGCAGTTTCCTCCCGAAAAATTTGTCGAAAACACGAAAATCATGGAGCATCATTACGGAGCAAAAGACTTTGTGACTGGCCAAGATTGCAAATACTTACTTCCGGGCACCTTCTATCTCACCAAAGTTGACTCCTTGTACAGGAGATTTTACACCAAGAAGGACGCCGCAGCGTAATCGTGACAGTTTGATAAAAGATGATGATTGATATCTTCAAATTTAAAAAGTATATTTTTGTTGTGGTTCACCTTCTACTGTATTTGATGCCTTATGGTTATTTATTCCACTTAATGTTTATAAGCTTTTGTTTATAAGTCTGAGTAAGAAATTTCACTTTGATTAGAAAAGTGAATGCTGAAGAATAATATATAAGTGATAGAATCCATATACTTGAGGATGACAATGTGTATCTATGAGTATCTAGTGGAGTTTTAAGTATTTACAGGTATTAATGGATATTTACAAATAAAATAATTATTTATGTACAAAATTTATCTAATATTTTATAATTACATAAAATATTTCTTCCTATTTTGTCAAAAAAAAAAGTGATAATATATAAAGATATTCACAAAATTAGCAAATAATCAAAATGTACTACAAATTTTCATCATAAAAAGTATTTGATACAAAAACAAGAAAAATTTACAAACGGGTATAAATATTTGTGGATACGAATATCATAATTCTCACTTTTGTATGTATTAACTAGTAGTTAAAATATCTATTTATTTTATCCGCGAACTAAGTTGTTCGTCTCATATTTGAAGCTAATATCATTCTTATATATAGATATATGTAAATATAGATTCTTTTTTGTCATTCTTACATATATATATATATATCCATTGTCTTAAAAAAAATTAATAAAGATGTAGTGATCAATTATCTATATGCTTGTATTTAGATCAATATGATGGTCTTTAGACTCCTGTAATGACCTATCAACTGGTTGTATCCTCATTTGGTACACGAGTTGTTTATTGTTTTACAATGAAATAATAATTAAAATATATTGTTTGACCAAATTAATCTGTTTGATGAGGCTATCTAACATATAGCACTTTTTGAAATGCTTATATTAAAGTAATATATTCGATTTTACAGTTTATCCATATCTTTTTCTCTCTGATTTTATCTATATTATTATAATAGAAAATTTCATTTATTCCCTTGTAATGATTTTTGGCATAACCTTGTTTTTTTGTCAACTAAGATTCAATAAAAAATCAAACTGGGTCACAAGATCAGAAACACCCCAGTAGCCCAAAACCAAAACACAAAACATCCCTTTTACACACTCTTTTAAGGGTTCTGAGGTTGTTGGACGGTGGTATGGGCCGATAGGAACAATTGGGCTGAGTAGGGTGTTAATAATCACTCGACTATGCTACTAAAATACCCTGTCTTTTGAAGTTCAGTGTTTAAAAATCACTAAAACTTTAAAAATAATCAAATATATTTTTTGAAAGTATAATTTAATATTTTTACTGTCTTTACAATTAAAACGATCTGATTAGTATTATATATATAAATCAACTGTGATGCATCCGAAATTTGCAGTGATTAAAGACACAATAAGGTGTTTATTTTGTGAAAATATTTTTTGTTTTTATTTTTTAAAATTTAATTAATTTTACTTGTTAATAAAGAGATAAAAGATTTTAAAGTGAACAGTTATTTATATTCTTAGAAATAATAAAAATATGTTTTTAAAAATACATCTTCATTAACTAACATTTCATCATTTTTTATGACACTTTTTTTTATATAAGTAATATTTTATTAATAATAAAATATGACGATATTACAAAGATAAGAAAACAAAATGGTTAAACTCAACCAATAGCTACATCCTCTAATAGTCGAACTATGTAAAGTATTTCACACACCTTAAAAAGACAAACAAGTTAGTACGTTTAGATTAACATTCCATTGTTTTTATACCTATCATCGAGCATTTTGTCAACTTTCAAACCGATTGAATGTGGTATCTTATTTGTCAAACTTAACTATAAGTCTGATAACCATCTGAAGGGTGAAGATAATGTTATTAATGGTGACAACTATATTTAATTTTGAGAACATCATATTAAGATGAAAAAACAAACGTCACACTAAGATGACGAACGATACAAAATTGTATTCTAATGAAATCATAGATAACCACACACGACAAAGCAAAATTTATGTAGGAATAATTTATTTAAATAAACAAGAGAATAAAATAAGTTAAAGAGATACTTTCAAACAAAAAATAACTCTAAATCACATCTTTAATGAATCAAAAAAAATAAAAGAAGTGACTAGGTTTAGGTTTACTGGAGAAGGATGAATATAATTTGGACAATTTTATCAAAATAAATAAATATTTAAAAAAAATAAAAACTAGAAACATTTTCATAAAGTAAATAATTTAATTAACCTTAACAATAATAAAAAAAAATTAAATATAATTCAAATTGGTAATCGCAAAAACATTTATACTTAAAAATTCAAAATTTAAAACTAAAATTTTTAACTCTCTCACACTTGAAATATAGTATAAAAATGTGAGTCTAGTGATTAGTATTTGAATTTATTTTAATAATATATTAATAGATGATGACGTTGAAGTTGAATTGAATAATGAGAGAAAGAGGTAAGGAGTAAAGTAGTGAGTGGATTCCTCTGCAGAATATTGTCTTCTAATAACCAACCAATGTGCAGTCTTGCCGAGGGGGTCAAATTCTTCATGTGTTGAATGACCCTATAATCGAAGAGTTCAAACTCCATGTATTGTGGGGCCCATATAACCTGATCACGTGACATGACACCTATCTATACCATAGGAGGCTATTTATTATTATTAAATAATAATAACATGATTATATTTGGATTATTCCCTTGTAAAATGAATAATGAAGGAATATCTAGTTAGAGAAAATATAGATAGTTGGATTGATAAAGATAATAAAACTCAATTTTTTGGATTTATAATTGATGGAGATAAATATAATGAAATTCAAATAATAAGAATTATAATTAAAAAATGTTATATTTATAAAGATAAAAAATATTTTTTTATTGTTAATTTATGTTTTTTTTTTTAACATCTACTTAACATTAAGTACCAAAAATAAAGTTTTATAA
>JBBPBR010000002.1:24769342-24787051 GCA_037974775.1 Cicer pinnatifidum
AAAACAATTTATAAGTTACTGTCTAATAACTTATAGAATATGATAATCATATTCTATAAATAATAACTTGAGACATTATAACATGATAACTATATCTGACTTTACTTTCTTATCATGCCCCGAAAACAGACCTTTAATAAATTAACACAATCGTTAGGTCAACATAAATCAATTTGTTAATTATATATTACCACACATCAATTATAAACCCTATTAAACATTCATTTGAGACTTCAAACAATCAACAAGCATACTGTTATTATCCATTTTAATTATCAACTTAAATGATTATGCGTATATTTAATTGACTAAACTTGATTTAGGTTTTACAAGTGTACCAAATCACGTAATAAAAATTTATTATTATCACAAATTAAATTCATTATATAATTTTTTTTAAGCTAATGAAAGGGTACATAGAATCACTAGAATCAGTCATTAAAACTAAGTTTGCACTGCTAGCTATGACAATTTTTTTCAGCACTGGGTAATACTAATAAAATAAAAAAGATATAAAGTCAAGTTTGGGAAGTAACAATAAATCCAAACATATAAAAAGAATCTATAATTAGAAAGAATAATTTTATTTTTTAAAATCTCTTAGATAAAAGGAGAGATAATATTTCACCAAACAAAATTCTGGTTGAAAATACTAAAATTAAACAGTAAGTCAGCACATAAATTTTCCTCCCTAAGAATAATCAAATAGTGAATCTCATTTGGAAGGTATGATGAATACAATTTTTGTGTATGTTATGAAACTTCATTTTATCATAATTAAAAAATATTCAAAGTTATTTATAGAATTATGAAAATTATAAATTAAAGTTTTTAACATATCTCAACATTTTAAATCAATAATAAATATCCAAAGAAAAATCTACAAAATTACAAGTTTAGTATCCTCCAAAATTTATATAAAAATATGATACATCATATTAATTAATTAAAATTTTAATTTTTTTTACAATAGTAACACAAACTATTATGTTACTTGTGTGCACCTTTTTGACATTTATCTCACTCCTTTCAATGACATCCTTGATGAAATGAAGTCTGATGCCTATATGCTAGGTTCTTTCATGATACATTTGACTTGTACTCAAATAAATGACACTTTAGCTGTCAAAATTTTTGCAAACAAACTCTTATTTAAGACCAAGTTCAGTGATCAATCCTCTTAGTCAAATTCCTTGTTTCACAGCTTCAACAAGAGCGACATATTCTGCTTCTGTTATTGATAATGCCACTATGTGTTGAAGATTAACTTCCAACAGATTGTGTTGTTAAACACTGTGAACACATATCATGTAAGAGATCTTCTTCTATCTAAATCTCTAGCAAAATCAGAATCTAAAAATCCTTGGACTGGTTTTGATGTTTATGAACTTTTATTGTATTCCAAACACATGCTTTGAGTTCCCTTTAGGTACCTTAGAATCCATTTGACAAATTGTCAATGGCTCATTCCTAGATTTCCTATAAACCTGCTCATGAAACTTACAACATGAGAAATGTTTGGCATTGAGCAGACCATAACATATATGATACGCCCTATGACTCTTGCATATGGTATATTTTTCATGTCTTCTGCTCCTGGTTTGTGTTTGCTGACATGGTTGAAGAATGTATGAAGTGAGCTGCTAGTGGAGAGTTGATTGTCTTTGATTTACTCATATTGAATCTATTTAGAACTTTTCCAATGTAGCTCTCTTGGGAAATTATCAGTTTTCCTTTCTCTCTAATTCTAATGATTTCCATTCCTAAGATCCTCTTGGATGGCACCAAGTCCTTCATCTTGAATTTTTTCTTCAGCTGATCCTTCAATTTTTCTATTTCTTTTAAACTTTTAGATTATATTAGCATGTCTTCCACATAAAGCAGCAAATCAATGTATGTTACTGGTGATACTTGTTTGTAATACACACAACTATCAAAATTACTTCTAGCATAACTTTGACTAAGCATGAATGAATCAAATCTCAAATACAATTGCCTTGGTAATTGCTATAGCCCATAGAGTGATCTCTTTAGCAAACATACTTAATCCTCTTTTCCTTAATTCTTGAAGCCATCTGATTGTTGCATTAAGATTGTTTCATTCAGATCACCATAGAGAAATGCTGTTTTGACATCCATCTGCTCCAATTCCATGTCAAAGTGTGCTACCATGGCTAGAATTATCCTTATAGATGCATGCTTGACTACATGAGAAAATATTTCATTGTAGCTACACCTTCCCTTTGAGTGAATCCCTTTTCCACTAGCCTTGCTTTGAACTTGAGTGGTTCAACTCCTGGAATTTCCTGTTTTGTCTGGAAAATCCACTTGCTGCCTACAATTTTGGAGTTGGCAAACTTATGTATGAGTTCCCAAGTGTTGTTCTTCCATAGTGATTTCAGTTCCTCAGTCATAGCTAAAATCCATTTGTCTTTGTCTTGAGACATGACAACTTCATTGTAGTTCCTAGGATCTTCATGTATGATCTCTTCAGTAGCATGTAATGCATAGCTGATCATGTCTGCATAACCATATCTTTGAGTGGTTTTTGATGTCCTTCTTCCTCTATACTTGATGAGGTTATAATCATCTAATTCCTGCTCTAGAAACATATCATGTTCTACTGGGTTTGCATTAATCTTGTCTGGCTGAGTTTGCTGTTGTTCTAAAACCAAGAACGTTCTTGGTTTCTGTTGATCTTTCTCCTTTTCTGTGACTAAAACCAAGAATGTTCTCTATTTCTCTGCAACTTTATCCACCTCAAGATAAAACCTTTCATCTTCAATTTAATGTGAGCTTTTATTCGCAGTATTGTTTACAGACTTATATAGCTCGACCTCATGAAACTTAACATCACTGCTAATGATACATTTCCTAATTTTAGGACACCATTGTAATACCTCAATTTTGTCCGAATAATTAAAAATTATTTTTGAATAATAATAAGAATAACATATAATAATATGTTTAATAAATATTTTACAATCATTTTTAAAAAAATAAACATCATCATTTTACATTTCAAATTTGAGTATGTATTAAAAATAAAATAAATATAAAAATAAAATAAGACTTCTCTTGCTTTGCTTTTTTATCAACAAGGCTTCTCAAACACTCAATCCACTCCCAAACACTCAATCAATCTACTCCCAAACACTCAATCAATCCACTCCCAAACACTCAAACACTAGCACAACTTCCTTGCCAAAATCAACACATATTTTTATTTTCTTTGCATTTGTTTCACTTCTCATTGTACATTCTTTTATTTCCTTCATTTTATAACATCCTTCCATAAACATCCTATAAACCAATAGAAAGAAAAGGTAGAGAAAAATTATTTCCTTAATTATACTTTGCTTAAAAATTGTTACAAAAACAATGTAAAATCCAACTAAAATTAGTGCGAAACAATACAAGATCTAGAGCTCGATTTTGTCTAATGAACATAAATATTCACTCATTTAGGCTATAAATTGGGATCAAAAATCAAAGAGAGGGAGAGCAATTTTGAGTATTAAGAAAACTAGAGAAAATAGAGAGAAATAGAGAGAAATAGAGTGTTTCACCGCCATTCCAAATTCACACAGCCGTGCACCACTACCGCCTCTGTCTTCAATATTGCACCACCGTTTGTCTTCCATCTTTGAATAGGTATGTATTTCCCTTACTTTTCAAACTTTATATTTTGAATCTAGATATTATTTAATTGAAAGATGAAATCTTGTTTGTATATGAATGATATTTTGGCTGAGATATTTTGTATACTGTTTTTGTATGAGATGATTTGGATTGTGTTTGGAAAGTTCAAATTTGTTTTATTTGGATTGTGTTTGGAAAGGTTCAAATATATTGTTTTTTCTACCATATCTAATTGAAATGCTTTAGCCATGAGTTATGTTTTTATCATGTCTTTCACTAAAAAGTATTTAAAAGAACTCATAATTTGTATATAGTTTTTTATTATTAAAGTGTTTTTTTTATTATTTATTTAATAAATAACAATACAAGTCCATATTTTTTTTTACCGTTTATTTTACATGTGTTTATTATTGAATTTTATTTCGTAGATTTATTTAAATTTATTTAATTGTTAAAATCAATTATTATTATTATTATTATTATTATTATTTTAAACAAAAAAGGCAAAAATAAAACTATAATCAAATATGGTAAGGTTAATTAGATGTGACATCTTTTTAATCTTTGAGTTATTAGAATACAAATTGTGACAATTTGATGGTTCTAAATCTCATAATCACAAATAAATTAATAAACTAAAAAAATCATAAACAAATTAATCATAAATATTATTTAAAGTTAATTAAAATCTTTCAATCCCAGAGTTACGTAATACAAGTTATATATTTTGATAACTCTAAAATTTATTTTTATAAATAAATAAATCTAAAATCGACTTTTTTTTAAAATTTAATTAACTATATGTTTTTTTGTATCTTGGAGTTGTTAAGACACAAATTAAACTATTTATCGGTTTTAAAACTCAATTTAAAAATAAATAATAATTTTTTTTAAGAGTATTAAATTAGATGTGACATCTTGTTTTTTACTCTTTGAGTTTTGTGACACGAGTTGTACAACTCGATCGTCTTAAACTCATATTTTAAGATAATTATTCAAATCAAGCAAGTTTATTTTTTATGTTTGTCAAAATTAATTTTTTTTTTAACAAAAATACAATTTATTTAAAAGCAATCAACACATCATTTACGGCTAGGTTGTGTTTTGATTGTACAAACAATATTGCAGAATATGAGGCATGTGTTATGGGCATTAAAGCAGCTATCGAATCAAATGTAAAATTTCTTGAGGTATATGGAGACTCATTGTTGGTTATCCATCAGACGAAAGGAGAATGGGAAACGCGAGATTCCAAATTGATTCCGTATCACACCCATATCAAAGAATTGACAGAACACTTTGAGAAGATTACTTTTCACCATATCCCTCGAGAAGAAAACCAGTTAGCTGACGCCTTGGCCACTTTGTCGTCAATGTTCAAAATAACCACTAATCAAGACGTGCCGATCATAAAAATTCAACAAAGAGATAAACCTGCATATTGCCTATCAATAGAAGAAGAGTTTGATGGCAAGCCGTGGTTTTATGACATCAAATCATATGTTAAGAATAAAGAATATCCATTGGGTATTTCAGAGAACGACAAAAGAGTTTTAAGGAGATTGTCAATGAACTTCTTCTTAAATGGAGATGTGCTTTATAAGAGAAATCATGATATGGTTCTCCTTAGATGTGTGGATAAAGCAGAAGCAGAGAAAATCATCCAAGAGGTTCACGAAGGTTCTTTCGGAACTCATGCAAATGGGCACGCAATGGCAAGAAAAATCTTAAGGGCTGGCTACTATTGGTTGACCATGGAGTCCGATTGCTTTAGTCACGTAAAGAAATGTCATAAATGTCAAATCTATGCTGATAAAGTACATGTACCACCCACCTCTTTGAATGTTTTAACATCACCATGGCCATTTTCAATGTGGGGAATGGATGTTATTGGACTCATTGAGCCTAAGGCTTCGAATGGACATCGGTTTATCCTAGTAGCTATTGATTATTTCACAAAATGGGTTGAAGCTGCTTCTTATGCCAATGTGACGAGAAGTGTGGTTGTCAAATTCATCAAAAAAGAATTGATTTGTCGATATGGCTTGCCAAATAAGATAATCACTGACAACGCGACTAATTTGAACAACAAGATGATGAAAGAGTTATGTGATAATTTCAAAATTCAGCACCATAATTCTTCTCCATATCGTCCAAAAATGAATGGGGCTGTAGAAGCAGCAAACAAAAATATCAAGAAGATCATACAAAAGATGGTGGAGACATATAAGGATTGGCATGAAATGCTTCCGTTTGCATTACATGGCTATAGAACCTCTGTTCGTACCTCAACAGGGGCAACTCCTTTCTCGTTGGTGTATGGAATGGAAGCGGTACTTCCCGTTGAAGTTGAAATTCCTTCTATCAGAGTCCTTATGGAAACAAAACTAGAGGAGGCAGAGTGGGTTCAATCACGATATGACCAACTGAATCTCATAGAAGAAAGAAGAATGATAGCTTTGTGTCATGGTCAGCTATATCAGAAAAGACTCAAAAAAGCATACGAGAAAAAAGTCCGGCCTCGAGAGTTTCGAGAAGGAGACTTAGTGTTAAAGAAAATATTGCCCATAAAAAAGGATTCTCGGGGAAAGTGGACTCCGAACTACGAAGGACCATATGTTGTGAAAAAAGCTTTCTCTGGGGGAGCTCTGATACTCGCAGAAATGGATGGAGATGAGATTCCACTTCCAGTAAACTCAGATGCAGTCAAGAAGTATTATGCATAAAAAAAAAAAAAAAAAATTGGGCTCGCTAGGTTGAAAACCTGAAAAGGCGACCTAGGCAAAAATTAGAGCATCCCGATGGATTGAAAACTTGGAAGAGCAGTCCATGCAAAAGTTAGGGATAACAAAAAGATCAAACATTTCAAGTTGGGGCAGTTATTATTCTTAGAAGTTCTAAATTACAAGAATGACTAGCGTTTGTTATCTCTCCAACTAAAGCTAAACACATTCACCACATTGTAATCCCTGTCTCATTAGTTTTATTTTCAATGTAACGAATGTATATTTTCCAATGATGTCATTCGATGTTGTACCTTACACTGTTTCTAAATTAATTCAGTTTCATTGTTGATTTATTCTAGTATTTTAAAATGTTATTTTTATGATAATAAATATTGGAATTGGAAATATGTGAAAATATAACAAAAAAAATATTAAATATTTTGACGAATGAAAATATATACACGGGAATGCGAGATATATGGGTGTACAAGAAAAATGAAGGGTAAGCATTTTAAATAATGCACATTAGATTGACCTCAAGAAAAAGTGATTACACCAGATATACTAGAGTCATCATGTAAAGAGCGATTGTTATTGCCGTTGATCCATTGAATCTTATAAGTGTATAAAGTCACATAAGGATCGGGGAAACAAAAAATAATAAAATAAATACATAAACAAGAATTTATCTTCATTGCATGCATTGTGCATTTTTTTCAAATACTCACACATGATTTATGCATCTTCACTCACATTTTACTTATACTCAACAACTCCTTATATCATGCATAATGAATTAATCATGCATATCTTATGTGTATATTTTATTTATATTCAACGACTTTTGTATCACATTATTCATTTTACGTTTGCATTGCAATTACCACATAAATGCATTTTTTTTAAAATAAAAATAAAAATAAAACAAATTTATCTCATTTTATTTACATTCTAAATTTTAAACTCATATTTGTTTTAGTCATCATTTTATTTTATATCAATCGATCAACGCATCGGTAACCAATCCGAAGACGATCATTTTTATCTACGCATCGGTAAGCAATCCGAGATCATTTCATCTATGTCATTTAATCTATTTCGGTAAGCAATCCGAGATCATTTTATTTTATTTATTTCGGTAAGCAATCTGAGATCATTTTATCTATGTCATTTTATCTATTTTGGTAAGCAATCCGAGATTATTTTATCTATGTCATTTTATCTATTTCGGTAAGCAATCCGAGATCATTTAACTATGTCATTTTATCTATTTCGGTAAGCAATCCGAGATCATTTTATCTATGTCATTTTATCTATTTCGGTAAGCAATCCGAAATCATTTTATCTATGTCATTTTATATATTTCGGTAAGCAATCCGAAATCATTTTATCTATGTCGATCTACGCATCGGTAATCAATCCGAAGACGATCATGTTATCGATCATTTTATCTACATCGATCAACGCATCGGTAACCAATCCGAAGACGATCATTTTATCTACATCGATCAACGCATCGGTAACCAACCCGAAGACGATCAATCACATTGTTTATGTCGATCAATGCATCGGTAACCAATCCGAAGACGATCATGTTTTTTATTTACGTCCCTACACCATTGGTATTAATCATTTTTTATTTTTGCCAATCACCAACATTATTTTACATTTTTTTTCTCATTTTGCAAATCCTCAACTTTTTTTTTATGTCTAATTATTTTAATATTTCTCTTACATTTGAAATTAATTTACTTTCACACTTTGAACAAAATTTAGGTCCTTATATTTAATTATCTTTTTACCATGTAAAATATAATTAAATAGGGGCAGCTGTAATACCTCAATTTTGTCCGAATAATTAAAAATTATTTTTGAATAATAATAAGAATAACATATAATAATATGTTTAATAAATATTTTACAATCATTTTTAAAAAAATAAACATCATCATTTTACATTTCAAATTTGAGTATGTATTAAAAATAAAATAAATATAAAAATAAAATAAGACTTCTCTTGCTTTGCTTTTTTATCAACAAGGCTTCTCAAACACTCAATCCACTCCCAAACACTCAATCAATCTACTCCCAAACACTCAATCAATCCACTCCCAAACACTCAAACACTAGCACAACTTCCTTGCCAAAATCAACACATATTTTTATTTTCTTTGCATTTGTTTCACTTCTCATTGTACATTCTTTTATTTCCTTCATTTTATAACATCCTTCCATAAACATCCTATAAACCAATAGAAAGAAAAGGTAGAGAAAAATTATTTCCTTAATTATACTTTGCTTAAAAATTGTTACAAAAACAATGTAAAATCCAACTAAAATTAGTGCGAAACAATACAAGATCTAGAGCTCGATTTTGTCTAATGAACATAAATATTCACTCATTTAGGCTATAAATTGGGATCAAAAATCAAAGAGAGGGAGAGCAATTTTGAGTATTAAGAAAACTAGAGAAAATAGAGAGAAATAGAGTGTTTCACCGCCATTCCAAATTCACACAGCCGTGCACCACTACCGCCTCTGTCTTCAATATTGCACCACCGTTTGTCTTCCATCTTTGAATAGGTATGTATTTCCCTTACTTTTCAAACTTTATATTTTGAATCTAGATATTATTTAATTGAAAGATGAAATCTTGTTTGTATATGAATGATATTTTGGCTGAGATATTTTGTATACTGTTTTTGTATGAGATGATTTGGATTGTGTTTGGAAAGTTCAAATTTGTTTTATTTGGATTGTGTTTGGAAAGGTTCAAATATATTGTTTTTTCTACCATATCTAATTGAAATGCTTTAGCCATGAGTTATGTTTTTATCATGTCTTTCACTAAAAAGTATTTAAAAGAACTCATAATTTGTATATAGTTTTTTATTATTAAAGTGTTTTTTTTATTATTTATTTAATAAATAACAATACAAGTCCATATTTTTTTTTACCGTTTATTTTATATGTGTTTATTATTGAATTTTATTTCGTAGATTTATTTAAATTTATTTAATTGTTAAAATCAATTATTATTATTATTATTATTATTATTTTAAACAAAAAAGGCAAAAATAAAACTATAATCAAATATGGTAAGGTTAATTAGATGTGACATCTTTTTAATCTTTGAGTTATTAGAATACAAATTGTGACAATTTGATGGTTCTAAATCTCATAATCACAAATAAATTAATAAACTAAAAAAATCATAAACAAATTAATCATAAATATTATTTAAAGTTAATTAAAATCTTTCAATCCCAGAGTTACATAATACAAGTTATATATTTTGATAACTCTAAAATTTATTTTTATAAATAAATAAATCTAAAATCGACTTTTTTTTAAAATTTAATTAACTATATGTTTTTTTTTATCTTGGAGTTGTTAAGACACAAATTAAACTATTTATCGGTTTTAAAACTCAATTTAAAAATAAATAATAATTTTTTTTAAGAGTATTAAATTAGATGTGACATCTTGTTTTTTACTCTTTGAGTTTTGTGACACGAGTTGTACAACTCGATCGTCTTAAACTCATATTTTAAGATAATTATTCAAATCAAGCAAGTTTATTTTTTATGTTTGTCAAAATTAATTTTTTTTTTAACAAAAATACAATTTATTTAAAAGCAATCAACACATCAACATTTTCTACCAAGAACTACGTAGCTTTGATTTCTCCATCGCACCGGGAGATACGTAGGAGCAAGATCACACTCTTGTCAAGCACAATAATAAAAACCTATTTTTTTTTACTCTTTTTTAACACGCTTTTATTTCGAGAAAATTGTATTTATAAAAATAATTTTATATCCATATTTAATAATAAAGAGAAACAAATATAGTTAAGTTAACACAATTTTGCACAATTAATTATAGGTAACCGTTTTTTTAGCGGATGTCGTAGGGTGCTAATACCTTCCCTGCGCATAATCGACTCCCGAACTCAAAAATTTGGTTTCAAAAGACCATTTTTTATTTTTTTACATTTTTAAGGGTTTCCCAATATTTTCCCTATTTTAAAATAAATTTTGGTGGCGACTCCATTGAATTCGAGAAAAAACTCGAAATTTTAGGCCGCGACAACCATATCCTATAACCTTTTACACCACTTGGATATCCAATAAAGTACTATTTCTTGGCTCGAGGAGCTAGTTTTCCTTCATTTATATGGTAGTACGCAACACATCCAAATACTTTTATATGATTGTAATTTGCAACATGACATGTCCACATTTCTTTAGAGGTTTTGAGTTCAATTGTAGTAGAAGGGCTCAAATTTTTCAAATAACAAGTTGTATGAACAACTTCTCCCCAAAATTGTGCAAGCATCCCTGCATTTGACAAAATCCATCTTATTCTTTCAAGCAAGGTTCTATTCATCCTTTTATCTAATCCATTTTGCTGAGGTGTGCTAAAATGAACACACACAATTGTTAACTCAGTTTAGAGATGAACTCCTTCGTATGGGGGACTGGATCCGACTTCGAATTATCACTATATCGAGATGAAAGGATTACAATATTTAATGCACTTGTGTGTTGCAGTTTTCTGCTACTGTTGTTGAACTGCAGCTTACTATTTTATATGCATTGCTTACTTTGGATAAAGTACTAGTTGGTTACAATTTATAACTAACAAACAAAGGTAGTTATAACTAACTAACTAAAAACTAACTGCCCAAAGTAACTATATCTCTAAAGTATTCTAATTGAGTATCACTTATTTACAATTATCAATAGTTACTTCAAATCACAAATTTCTAATTTTATTAAAAAGTAGATATAAACTATAAAATAAGGAATACACTCTTAAAAACTCGATAAACTATAAAATCAGATCAAATTGGATTTCGTATTTACCTCTAATAAAAGGAAATTTAGTATTAAAAAAAGGAAAATAAAGCTAATATGATCAAATGAATTAAAAAAAATTAGAGAAAATGAAGTCAATATCTCAAACTTAAATCTTAGCTTATCAACTTATTCATTATGTGATATTTCTAAATTCAATCTTTTATCATTATTGCTTAACCTTGGTTTTAATTGACTAGTAGGACCCTTCTATCAAAGAGTAAGGGTGAATTTTCATGCGATTGACTAATGGATATAATTTGTGATAGGGTCAATGGAAAGGTCATATATCCCAACCGTTCGGGATGAACAACGTCATTTCCTTGTATAAGTTAAATAAATGAATAATGATGATATTTAGAATGATAGGTATAAAATATGTTAGAAACCTTATTAGGTTGGTGTTGTGAAAGTCTCTATTGAATTGATGTGAGTGTTGTTGTTGAATTGTTTTGAATGTAGTTGTATTATTGTGAGTTGTTGATTATAATTGTGAAAGACTATTGTGTTAATTGAAAATACTATGTTATTGAATTATCATTGATATGTTGATATTATATGATATTGAATTATCATTGATATGTTGATATTATGTGTTTATCTTGTGATTAAATGACTATGTGGTCTATTGTGATATGAATTTGACATAAACATTTGAATTTAATGCGTAAATTGTTTAATTGTGATATACCTAAGTCATTTTTACGATGGCCCTCTTTTGTATAAGGAGCGACTTAGGACGGTGATGAGAGGAAATTAAATGTGAGAGTTTTTTTAGCTTAAATCATATATTCTTTCAAGTGAAAGTTAATCTAAGAGAAACAAAACTAACTGATATTCTTTTAAGTCAACGTTATCTCTTTATTTGTTGAGCTTAAATCATATATCTTACCACATAGAGTTATTTGTTTCTTATGCACTTCCGCATAGAGTTGAAAGGATTGAGCATAGACGCATAGAGTGGGTAAATCAAGATAAATTTTATGTGTTGATATTCTCTTTTTCTACTCTCTTTTATTTTAAACTTGCAATTTCATTTCTTTTAATATGTTTATTTTTAAAAATGTATATTACTCAATTAAATTTTTGCTTAAATAAAAGGATAAGTTTTTATTAAAAAAAATATATCGAAAACAATTCAATTCAATTTCTTATGTTTTTCACTATCTTCAATTGACATAAGAGGTTACTCTATTGGTTGAATACTTAGCAATGTGAAATAAAAGATTTATGCAGTGAAAAATATAACTACAAATACTAAAAACATCATCTCTAAAATAATTACTAATCGTAATTCAGTGTTTGATGGAGAAAACTTTAAATACATAGAGAATAAAATTCAATTATTTTATTTATCTTAGATATATTACTGAAGATATCTATACACCTTAAAATAATATAAACATATTAAATTTAAACAAACAACTTAAAATAATTGATGAAATAGAAATCTTGATAAATAAATTTAAACAACCAATTTAATATTTTATAACTTTGAGGTCTAAAATAATGGATACTTCTAATTTAAGATCTCAAAATAGTAATTTACTTTGTTGTATTGTTTTATGGGCCTTGTACCCATTATCAATGCAACTTTACGTTGTTGTTAAAATAAAAGAGATGACCACAAAAGTGTGTGCAATTTCTCCGACAAGTGAGAAAGTATGAGACTACTGGAAATTTACTCACTTGTCAGTATCTATATAGTTATAAAGCATCACTTACATTAATCATTTAATAATGTTAATAATAATCATGTAAAATGGGACCACAACAACCCCATCCTTTCAAATGTTTCTATTCTCTATATTTGATTAGACACCTATAGTTTCCTATACATGTCACATGGACATGGATTTGAGCAATTAAATGATGTGTCATTTTCATATAAGTGGTCCCAACTATCTGGCTGCAATATTATGGTGGAGATACAATGCAAATTAAGAAAGCTCATTCAAATTAAGATACACTAATACCAACATTGTATATTTTCTTTCTATCACTCATATTTTCTATATGAATTTAATATATATATATATATATATATTATGAATTCTTTTTATATACTGTAAATTAATTACAATTGTTAAATTATTAATTATATTAGACTTTATCATAATTTATTAAAATTATTTATATAATTTATTAATTTATTTACTGTATAAAAGTTTTTACATAAATAATATATAGAAAAATCTTATGTATTTTCATAAACACACCACTCAAATAATTAGAATTAACTTCTCTTTAAACTTTTGTTTTTTTATATTATTATGGAGCATAAAATCTAGTTTGATGATTAGATAGTTATATTATTACAAAAAAATTCGTTAATTGTTTATGATTAGATAGTTATATTTATGTGACTAAAAATTAAATTTTATTACAGTTAGACAATGACTAAAATTTAAATTTTATCATGGTTAAACGGTGGCTAAATATCAAATTTTATCACGGTTAGATTGTGACTAAAATTACTTTCCCTCCTCTCTCTTTAGTAAACATATTTAATTATTTTTCATTCTCTTTTTTATTTTATTTTTTTATTCTCTTTTTTTTTTTCATTTCCTTTCACCTTTTCTCGTTTCTTCTTATTATTTAACTTTTCATTCCTCTTCTATATGCACTTTCAATTCTCTTTCTCTTCTTCAATCACCGTCAACCAACAAGGTATCACGCAGTCTCTGATATCGGACATCACACTTATAAAAAAAAATTAAATATATTTATTTTTCTTGATTTTTAAATAAAAAATGAAATAAATTTAGTAGCTTATCCCTAACTATTATTGTTATTTCTCACAACATTAAGATTAAATTTAAGGGTATTTTTGGAATGATAATATTAAATGTGCATTGATATTTGTTTATACTTGAGTTAAGAAATGGAGGTACTTTTTTGTTTATAATTTGGGTCTGTAGGGAGTATAAATGATTTTTTTGAAATATTGATTTTTAAAAAAATAATTGTATTTAAAATAATAAAAAATTAATTATTTTCTTAACCATTATTTTGAAAATATAATTTTTTTAAACATGAAATAAAAGTAAATAATTTTATTTGAAGGATAAAAGAATGTTTCTTTTGAAATATAAACTATATTAAGAATTTTATACATCTTACACTTAGAATCAATGTTTCAAAAATTAAATCCGACATTAAACTAGATAGACTTTTGAATTATGTTTAAATTTTTTGAATGAAACAATACTATATATGATTGAATTGTATATTTTTTAAATTAATTATACTAACCTCAGAACTTTTTTCCTACCTTTGTTTTTAACAAAAACACAATGTATAAACTTTAATTTTTACAATACCTTACGAAACAGGGGTACTCAAATCTGATAAGTGGTGTCTTAATGCATGTTCACAGCAAGATATGGGAATAAGAAATAAATAAATCATCACTAAACTTTTAAAAATGCTAAAAAGTTAGTGATCTTTATCATAACACTTTCTCAATTAAAAAATTAATTGGTATTTGTAATTTGAAACCAACAACTTATATCCGTTAACTTATACACACTTGCATTGTTGATCGTACATTATATAGAATAAACATTTTATAAATTAATGATTTAATATATTATTTTATTTTTGAATGAGCACATGAGGTCATCTTTAGAACAAGATTCATTTTTTGCGCAAAACTTGGCAGATTCCTCTTACATTATTCCTGACCCTCTTCCATGTTGCTTCATATTCTATGCTATTAGTAATTTTTGTGTAGTGAGAAAAATTTGGACACATTATTTAAACAGACAAATTTTTTTTTTTTATTATTTTAAAATTATATACTATTTTGTTTTTTTTAGTATTTTTTTCTTGATGTGTGTTTAAATTCTTATCACCCTATAAAAGTTATTTATGTTATAGTATTTATTCTAAACTTAGATAGAGACATAGATGATTCAAATTTTGAAGTGTGGTCCTACAACTTAGCATGTACAATCTCATAGTATTTTTTGAGTGGCTACCAGATCAAGTAGCATGTACAAAATATTGGTTGTATTTTTCCTAACTTTGTTATGATATTCATAAATATTCTCCTGGCTACAAGAATTGATTTTTTCTTTACAAGAGAATTGATCCTGTTGATACAACCTCTTTTCAAAAGATACTATTTTTAAATTTATATTTTTCACAAAGGACTGAACAAAATACTTTACACTAAAAATATATAATTAGTCATTAAGTTTTATTTAATTGACAAATATTTATAAATTTATATTTTTTAAAAATATTTAATCAATCTTAATTTAATTCAGAAGGGGAATAAAATTTGTCAAAAATCTTCTGTTGCTCTCTCTATATTTTTGGAGGGTAAAGAAGGAGATGAGACAAAAACAACTTAAAAACCATTTAACATCTCTCTTTTCTCTTTCTCTTTGAACCAAATATAAATATAGTCTTTAAACCAAATTTATATCTATATATTTTCCTTCTCCCTCTACAAAAAGACAACTTATATGTATTTACTTAACTATTTTTCATATAATTTTTAACTTGATCGATCATGATTTTATTAAAATTTATTATAATCACAATATATATTTTAAGTTAAAAATTATACAAAAAATAAATCTATATTTTTCCATAGAATCACTCTCCTCTCTTTTATTCAACCAAACAAAGCAAGTTATAACTAACTAAGCAAGTGCTAACTAACTCATTAATTGATATATTTCTATTAATCGTAATGGTCCACCGTCTACCAAATTTACCTCAAATCCAAACATATACAATCTCATAAGGTGCTTGTATTTTATTATCTTTGTTATTTAATTCTCAATTTATATGATATAAATATATAGTCTCTAATGGATATTTTGGTAGAGTCACTTATTGCATTAATTTCTAATTTGCATTTTGAAATAGAAACCAAAACATTAAATTGTGTGTCTAAAATTAGACAAAGGGTATCTAGCTATTAAAACATTATCAGAAAAAAGAATTGATACCTTTAGCTGAAATTAATTAATTAGTACAAACTATAGCTTTCTAGCTGTGTACATATAACAACAAGACAATATAATGTAGGGAAAAAGGAGCGTCTATTACAACTATATAACATTTTAATTAAAATTTAGGTAGGGTCCTAAATGGGGAAAACCATATGGGAACCAACATAGGACACACATTTACATTTACATAGCACAAAGATTATGATAGAACATATATGTGTCTGAAAATATTGTCTGGGTATATATAAAAGGTTATGCTTTTAATTTCATTGTATTTAAAGCAAACATTATTGAGTATGGGAAATAAAATAAAACATCTGCAGAGTCTCCACCCTATTGATGTAATCACCTAAACTTAATTATTTTGTATTTTTTTTTTTTTGCAAAATTAGTTATATTTGTTTTAATTGAAAGGGACATAGAATAGTGGGGCCATATAATAAAAGAGAGAAAAGTTACTGACTTAGCCCATTTTTTCATTGTTTCTTAAATTTATGTCTGACCTGAAAACCATTATTATTATTATTCATTATTGATACTAATAAAGAAGTTATTAAACTACATATATAGTACTACTTTGCAGGGTAGGATTGGGAAGTGTACATGTTTGAAAATTTTGAATTGTTTTTTTTTTTTTTTTTGGCAATGCAAGTTGTTGCTAAGTAGTTGTGTTTAAATTTTTTAATCTTGAAAGGTTGTCAATGTTGGTTTTTACTTTTTTTATATTGATTTAATTTATTTGGATTTTTTGGATAAATTTTTTAATAAGATAATATTATTCATTTTTGTTCTATTGGATTTTGTCGTAGTCTCTAATTTTATTTATATTTTTTATCCAATATATTTATTAATATGTTGTAAATAATAGTAATATAGGGTACCAAGAAGGGAAGATTCACCTTTAATTTTATCATGTAATTCATTTTTAACATATTATTTACCCTATGAATCCATCAACATGTTCCAAAGGCTTAACTTTGGATTGGCTTTGTGATTAGACAAAGCCTCATATTAAGAGTGACTCCAAAAGGATTGTAACCTACATTTTTCTCATCATGCTCTTTATTAGGACAAATTGCTTCCATCTGACCAACACCCCGTTGATATATAGTTGTGAGATTAAATAATTTTTAATTTTTATAAAAAAATTATTTTTATTTTTTAAAAATATATTTTATTTTTCATTTTTAAACTTGACAATATTTTCCGTTGGTCATTTTAGTTTTCTTAAAATTAAAATAAACTGAAGTTTTAAAATGCTATTGAATTTTACAAGTACTCTTAACTTGTTGTGATAGAGGTGTCTACTTAAATTTGAGTTTAAAATTCGGTTTTCAGGATCAAATTTATATTATTTTGATTTTTTTAAGTATTTGATACTTTAAAATTTATATTTAATTTATCTCTTGTTTAAAAGTTATAATTAAAAACAATATTTTTTTTTTAAGTTTTTGACACTTTTAAATTTGTCTGTAAAAAATAATTAAATTTTTTTCAAAGGTATACATG
>JBBPBR010000002.1:24787381-24798007 GCA_037974775.1 Cicer pinnatifidum
GTTTAAAATCATCTATTTTTTTAATGATAATTGATAATATTTTTTTAAAGTAATATTTCGTGACACTCTTCATCTTTATAAATAAAATTATAATTTAATTTATGTCAATTATATATGTAATTTGTATTTATTATTCTTTGTTATAATATTATTTAAGTTACTATTTAAATCATAAAAATAAAAATGAGAATTAAAATCTACAATTTTAAGAAACAACACTTATTAAATATTTTTTAAAGTTAGCTAATGATAGATCGTGATTTATATTAAAATTTGTCCTAAATGTAACATAGTTAAATAAGAGAGACACTATGCCTCAAAATAATTTCTTATTAGTTACCTATCAATGATTTTATTTGTCTTCTAGGAAAAAGGATGGAAAGAAGAGTAAAATACAGAGGAAGATAAGGAATGAACTTTCCTCAAATTGATGGTTTATTTCAATGATTGAATTATATCATAGATGTGTATATCTTGGAAACAAACGATTCGTGTCCCACTTTGCGTAATTTTCACTGCCAAAGTTAGGCTAAAAAATTATTCTCTCGTTGAACAAGTAACCAAGCATAACAAAATTGTTACCCCCTATTTTCAATGACCCAATTATGAATCACCCATGAAATTTGAATGTTGCTAATAGTTACAAATATAGAGCAATAATTTTATATATGTAGCTAGGTTCAAGTTTTCAATTTAATTTCAGAGGGAGGCAGAGAGCCACTTATGCATCTTTTGATTTTGATAATGTACTTCATCATTTGAATTTCAAAAGAAAGAAAGGACTGCAAACAACTATAAGATTACAAAAAACAATTATAAAATTGGTTGTGATGAGTAGTTTGGATTAACGCAGGAGCAATAAGGGATTAAATGTTTCAAGATCACATTTCAATCAAAAAATTTAAAGTATGGGTCCCGCTTTATATATATATTCTATATATATAATATTTAGTTCATTCATAGTCGATGTGAAATTTAACCACTCACACTTGAACTCAACAATCTCTCCTTCGAGTGTTAGTCTCTCACATCATATACTTACACCATTGTTAATATCGATGGAATACATCTAATGACTACACAATCAAGAAGACTTTCGATACCCTGACTCTGATACCACTTGTTGTGGGAGTCGGTGAGAGCGCGAGAGCAACGATAGAAAAAATGTTTCAAGATCATAAGAGACTTTTGACACCACATTAATGAGGTTCTTTGGATATGTAAGAGAGATTACTCATATACTTAATGTCTTCAGATTTTGGGTGGGATGTGGTGTCAAAGTCTCTTATGGTCCTGAAGTATTTGATTAGTTGTTGCTCTCGCATTCTCCCAGACTCCCCAACAGATTGAAGGTTGAGAAGAATACAAACTAGACAATTATGATTTATTATTGTACTCACACTTCAAGAACTTCAATTTGATCTCACTGAAGATTTCAGTTGAACCAATTAGAAATAGACATGATATACATATCACGTTGTAAGAAATTTCCATGTCACACATCCATATCTGATAGCGTTTCAGCAAGTGTACTGAATCGTTGCAAGTAATAATAAAACGGTAGTACCGAGTGTCGAACTCAAGGATTGCATTTTACTATTGAATTATATTTAATTACTAAAATTGAACAAAAGGTTCCCAAGTTGATTGAAATAATATTTGAAATTAACAACAGTAATAAAATTGATCTTTTATAATGAGAAAAATGTCAGGGATGAGTTTCACTTCGAATCCAACCTTGGTGTCTAATTTGATCCTAGTTACTGAATTCCTTTATTGAATTATTATCGAATTCTCTTTATTATTCTTGCCCTAATGTCTTAGTGACAGAACCTTTAATTCCAAAGTAACCCCTAATTCCTTAGTAGATTTAAGATTAGAATTAAGCATTACCGTATAGAAATTCTTTTGTAAATTATTGCTTTGCAACTAATTTAATTGGTTTCATGACCTGCATCTATCCCTAGACTACAAATTCATGAATTTCTCGTCTCAAGCATTCGTAAATTCCACTTCCGTTTCAAAATAAAAATCGTAGAACATTTTAATGTTGATCAAGCAATAAAAAGCATTAAGTACAGAGATGAGAAAAAAAATTCAATAAACTCATTCATATAACTAGAAATCAAATCAGAAAAATAAGAGTTTCATCTGGTTACACTCATCCCTAACAAATAGGGTTTAGTTACTCATGGCAGAGATACAAAAGATAAGGATTAAAGAAGAATTACAAAAATGATTCATGGATGATTCTTGATAAAACTGCTTTAATGGCGTTAGAAACGACCGTCTTTGAGTTTCTCTGTTAGGGCACAAGTCTCCCAACTTCCCAAGAGTTAAAAAAGATCCCTAAACAGTAAAAAATTGCATTTTTATGAATGCTGATGCGCGTCACGCGCCCCAGGCGCGGTCTTTGTGATCCGGGCGCGTATTGACAGTACTGAATGGCTGGAAATGCGCTCCAGGCGCGCAGGGCGCGCTCCAGGCGCGCAGGGCGCACTCCAGGCGCACAGCATATGCTGTCTGACGTATTTTGCATTTGTCTCATCTTTAGAGTCTGAATTTGGTCCCGGTGTCTTCATGAAAGTTGTATATATGGATCTTAGCTTTCATTAGCACTTGGCGTGACTCTAATTGGACATCTAGAACTCCAGATATGGCTGAAATACTCCATATAGGTCATGTTGATTTGTCACTAAAATTCAGCACTGCACTAAAACAAAGTAACAACGCAAAACTAGGAAAAATCTCTACTTAATTAAGAAAATAAGAACAAAAACATTTCATTAAATAAAATAACTAAAATCAACAAAATATATTAAATAACTCATTAAATTAACTAATGATTAAAGATAAATAAGACTAAAATCAATAAAAATTATGCATATGATGAAGAGTCATCAATATCGATCAATGTCATCAAGTACATTGATGTGGTCATAGGGATTTAGTCACGTTATAGATTAGTGACGATATTCCCAGTGGTCCAATTATTGTTGAATGAGGTGGACCAAATTGTAAAGGAGAAATATAAAGATAAGTAAGCATTCAAATGTGTGTTTAAAGAGTTATGATATAATTATCAAGATATATTGCTCAAGGGGGAGACTATTGGAATATTTTATTAATATTTTAATTAATTTTATATTACAAGATTACTATGTGGACATATATCTTTATTTAAATGTATTAGCTATTTATCAATTAATAGCCTTAATTGATTAGGGATCAAACTAAGTGATAAAACTATATAGATTTGTAATTAGATAATTAATTGATATGCATCGAAAATATGAGTGGGTGTCAAATGATCCATTTAGAAATAATTGGAACCCTAATTGGTCATCATCTTATAATTAGATAAAACTATATAGATTTGTAATTAGATAATTAATTGATATGCATCGAAAATATGAGTGGGTGTCAAATGATCCATTTAGAAATAATTGGAACCCTAATTGGTCATCATCTTATATATAGGTTATGGTCTTCAATATAACAAATATACTACATATTGCCTCTAATTCCCATTTGAAGAGTCGTTAGAGCATAAAGAATCTAAGTTGAGGAAGAACCACAAGCTAACAAGTGGTCACATCCGTCTCTCTTACTCAACGAGACTAATTATTCTTAAAACCTCGTATTTGATAGATCAAACCTCATATTTGATAGATCAAACAGGATGTAGATCCTATTATACTAATGTTTTGTGTTTATTTGCCTTCCACACTATAGTATAATTATAGGTAGTCTAAATTACTCTCCTCCTCCTAACTTTTGCCTCTCTTTTCACTCGTACTTCTCTCTCTTCAGTGAAACTAATACACTCAATTTGCAACTTGTATTTTTTTTTATAATGGTGTTCAATGTTGATTGTGTTTCACTCTACATGTTTACTCTTTGTTTATTTTATCACTAACATTCTCCAATTGTATCATTCATGATTTGGTTTGTTTAATGTTTTTGGATTCAAACATCGAATCTTAAGACTTGCAACTTGTATGTTTGATAAGAAAGAAAAAAAAAAAGTGAAGAAAGGGAAATATGTTTTGAAATCCTAATTTTGGTTTTTATATGGATGACTTGGACCAACTACTCAACAGACTAAAGTGACACGTAGCACACACTAAATATTTTTTCAATAAAACTAACAGAAATTGTAACACCCCAAATTTTATAATAAATTATTTCATTTATCTAATAGGATTTTTTTTAAAAAAATTAATTATTTATTGCATGTGTTTATAATATGTGTTAATAAATAATTACGATTAATTTTCCTTTCATGTGTATTTGCTATAGTGTAATAATTTCATGTGTGTTGGCTTAATAATTTATTTAAATTATTGATATGAATATTAAGTATATTTATTTTTTTTAAACATTAATTTTAGATTGTTATTATTTTTTTAGTGAAATATGTTATCATTATTGCTAACTTGATATTTAATAATTACTTATTTATTTTTATTTTAATGATAGTAAAGTTAATAGAAAAGTTTTAAATAATAATAATAATATAAAATAAAAAATAAAAAAATGGTGATACAATAGAAATAAGTGCAATGGATATTGTAAGCCATCTCTTCCCCACCGTCTAACACCAATAACCCTACATACTCCAGCAAACCAAAAGCACGCCGCTAGAAACTTTCGGACTTCATCTCTTTTCTTTGGCCGCCCTCTTTGTAACCTAACCACTAGATACAATTCAATTCTTTTATCTTCCATTGCCTACGGATGAATGACCAATATCTTCGTTCTCCATTCATTATTTTCATCAAAATCACTCTCGTTTATATGTCACGTGAAAGAGAAATCAAACCGTGACCTATTATTTCCGGCATCAACGTTGTTGCGAAGCTTTTCTGGCCCCGTAGTGGTGCACTTAAACAACGACAAGCAATTCCGCATTCTCCATGTCGAGAGCTTTGTCTTACACCTCTTCATTTTTAAGTTTCGCCAACATTCACGAAAACCCGCGGCGGTGGTGTTACGGTAAATGTTTTTCGATCAACCTCACATTCATTGTTCATTTGTTTTAACCCTGTCATAATTAAAGTTAGATGCTGATGCACTTTTAATTTTAATTTCAGTGTTGTTGTTATTTGTAAGCATCGTTTTGATTCATCTATGTCGCTAAGATTTGGTTATTCTCTGGACCCGCTTTCAAACAATTTATCTCTGGATTTCTCCGACGTTGCTGAAATTAATGTCTTATGTACGAGATCGCCAAATGAGGTAAGGGGTGAGATAAGGTTCGGTTTTATGAGTATAAAATAACACGAGTTGAACGGGGAATACTGAAATCCCCATATGTTCATTCGGGGCTTACTACGTACGGTTGAGCCCTATTGAGTAATAATAATTAATTAATAATATATGAATGGTAATAGTGAGGACTAAAATATAATTTAGAAACCTATAGAATTGTGTGAATTAATTTATATTAAGATTGTGTGTTATTTGATTTTATGAAACATATAGTAATTGTTATTGTATGAATGATATATATTTGAGTGTTCTTGTCTACTTGATTGAAATTCTGATATTACTTGAAAATGCACCTAATTGATTCTTTATTATGTGATTGATGAGACTGGACTGTGTATTGTGAGTAGTGTAAATCAAATATTGGGATTTTATGTGATTGACTGATATAACTATATATATAATGATGAATATTGTGAAGTTAAACTGAAACATATTGAATTGTGATGATCGAGTAAGTCTGAGATATGTGTTATAGATTTTGGAGATAGGATTATTTTGTCATCATATAGGGAGGGTTTGACAAACCTAGTGATTCGGGGAAGTACAACTAAATGAGCCTGATCGTGGAGGGCTACAGTCGAACTGTAAGGTAAGACTGATAGACCTTGGGGGTACATCTAGTGGGGAATTCCTAAGTGGATTAGTGGGTTATTCCCTAAGGTCGGGAACTACCGTGCAACACAAGAGTACCCCGACTGTCGCGTATATGTGTCTCGGGTTGAGTTGAGGGGATCTATGAGGACTTGGCCATTCATGAATTGTCCGTCCACTCTTGTAGTGACATAGTATCAGGCCTCCTAACCAAGTACTTCAGAGTAGAATGGTACCAAATGATGAAGAAGTATAGAGTATATGACATGCATAACATTTCATCCTTGTGACTGTTTGATTGTGATTGAATTAGATTAACCTTTGATATGATGTTCTTGAATGTTTCCCTTTATTTGTGTTGTTTTGACTACTTGCGTGTTCTCCTCGTTTATCTTATACTATTACATAATTTCGAAACTCACCCCTCGTTGCTTGTGTTTGGCGCTTGCGAGAGCGCAGTCATTTCAGGTTATCAGTTGGTGATCCACGCTCTGATAGGTGATACTGGGTGGGAGTAATTTATCGTATTTTGTTGAGTTATGAATTAATTTAAATTTTTATAAATTCGATTGATCAATTGTGTTAGTTATATATTTTATTCGAATGTAGAAATTAGTTTTCTCTAAATTAGAACATGTTTTTATGTTAGAAATTTTTATTTAATAAACCTCAACTATATTCGATATTAAAGGATTTTTAATTGATTTTTTTATGCAACCAATTGGTGTAGTGTGAATGTGACTTTTGAACGTTATAGTTTGAAAGAAAATTTTTATACTCTACTTTGGAACCGCTGCGAATCTCTTTCAAAACTGGTGCATTTTACTTTTTATTTCAGTTTGAGTTTAGGGTGTCACAGAAATGACCAAAGCCGCTGAAATAATCATAGTTAAAGAATCAAAATGAAATGAAAATTAATTAAAGGTCCAAAACAAAACTAAAAATAAAAAAATAAAAAATAAAAGATAAGAGATCAGACTAATCATTTAAGCCTTATAACTTTCATTCATCCAATGATGTTATTCACTTTTTTTATTTTTCGTTTTCTCTTGGAGTTCTTAACTTCTCAATATAATATAGAGATGTGAATCTAATACTCAAAATGTCATTGAAGAAATGATTAAACACATAGAAATAAAATAAAAACAAAACAATATTTTGATAACAAAATAGATGTTGTTATAAGATTAAACTGACATCGTCAAATTAATTTCAATTTCATTTTCGAACAAACTATTTTTGTTATTCCTTGATTTCTTAAAAAGGAAATAATTATTTTTGACAAAAAAATAGTGCAATGAAACAAAAACACAAGAAAAGTCAAATTGACTAATAATGTTTCTAGTGGTACATATCCTTTATTCAGGCAAGACAAAAGTATTCAACAAAGAGATCGAATTCTGATACCAATAGAAAATACTAGAAAATACAAGAAGAGGTTTGAATTGTGTTTATTGGTTTAAACTTTATTAAATACGTATTTTCAATTGGTTTAAAGTTTGTATATGAGTTATTATGATATTAAGACAAATAACTTAAAACATAAATGAAAGTGTCGGAGCCTAAAATTTCGAGTTTTTCTCGAATTTAATATAATCGCCACCAAAATTCATTTCAAAATAGAGAAAATGTTAGAAAACCCTTAAAAAAATAGAAAAAAAATAGAAAATGGTATTTGATACCAGAATTTGAGTTCGGGAGTCGATTATGCGTAAGAAAGGTATTAGCACTCTACGACATCCGTTAAAATACTGTTACCTATAATTAATTGTGCAAAATTATATCAACTTAAATATATTTATTTATCTTTATTATTAAATATGAATTTAATTTTTTTATACATGTGATTTCTTGAGATAAAAGTGTGTTTAAAAAGAGTGGAAAAAAAATTAAAAATCTATTGTTATACAAATGAAACGTTCAGATATGTGAGGCTAGAATAGAAAAAAATTCAGAACTCAAACCTTGGATGTCGTTGTCGTCGCCGAAATGCCGACCATGCATTTTGGTTACTCCCTTCACACTCATGACTCCCCTTCCTTCCCTGATGGCTTCATCCAGTGGGCACCGTCCAACGCCGTTCATGTTACCGGCATTTGTTACGATCTTCAAATTCTTGTTCACCGTCTCGACGGTATTGAAACTTTTGATCTCCATTAAGATCTCAATTAACCTAGCCGCCGTCCACATGTTTAGTTTGTAAGCTTCTATTAGGGTTTCAGTAATACCAGCCCTTTTTATAAATTTTTGTTTGTTTGTTTGTTGTGTTAAGTTGGGCTCCAAACAGGAAACAAAAATTCTCGTCTTCACAAATAAATTAATAAATTAAAAATCATAAACAAATTATTCATAAAAATTATTAAAAGTTAACTAAAAATGACATATTTTAATCCTTGAGTTGCATAAAACATAATATATAATTTTATAGCTTTAAAATTTATTTTTATAAATAAATAGTCTAAAATCAACTTTTTAAAATTTAATTGATTAGATGTATTTTTCTTAATCTTGGAGTTGTTAAGACACAAGTTAAACTATTTGTTAGTTTTCAAACTCAATTTTTAAAAAATAATATAAAATATTCTTAAGAGAATTAAATTAGATATGACATCTTTTTACTTCTTGAGTTTTGAGACACGAGTGGTACAACTCGATAGTCTTAAAACTCATATTTTAAAATAATTATTCAAATCAAGCAAGCTTTTTTTTTCGTCAAAATTAATTTTTTAATAATAAAATACAATTTATTTAAAAGCAATCAACACATCCATATTTTTTACCAAGAACTATGTAGCTTTGATTTTTCCATCACACCGGGAGATACGTAGAAGCAAGATCAAACTCTTGTCAAGCACATTAATAAAAACCTTTTTTTCCACTGTTTTTCAAAAAATCACATTTATAAAAACAATTTATATTTATATTTAATAATAAAGAGAAATAAATATATTTAAGTTGATATAATTTTGCACAATTAATTATAGGTAACCGTATTTTAACGGATGTCGTAGGGTGTTAATACATTCCCTACGCATAATCGACTCCCGAATTCAAAATCTAGTATCAAAGACCATTTTTATTTTTTTTCTATTTTTTTTAAGGGTTTCCCAATATTTTCCCTATTTTGAAATAAATTTTGGTGGCGACTCCATTGAATTCGAGGAAAACTCGAAATTTTAGGCCGCGAGATAAAGAAATTAAGATAAAGATTAACATATAATGATTTTTATACCAATTTACAATAATTGTTATTAAATTTAGTCATCTTGTATTTCAGATATATGTTGTCTTAGAACAATCAATGACTTAATTTACTATAACTAATTAGTTAAATAGTTTCAAGTATTCTCTATGACTTTTAAAGCTCTACAACCTGTATTCTTTCTGTAAACTTCACTAAACTCTGTGACGTATATTATGTCTTCAAGTTGTACAAGACTCTACAATGTGTATTACTTCGTCAAGTTTCACCAGACTTTGCGATGACTATTTTATAATCCTCTTTAGACATGTCTTTTATTCTCTACAAAATGACTTTGTATTGTCAAGCTTTTCAAGGATATATTATTAGCTACCATCAAACGTTTTACAAATAGAGTGTGTCTATAACACTTTTTCTTCTAACTCTCTATCAGAGAATATATTACACAATCATAAATAATTGTTCTAAGTATCTTTCTTTGTAGAAGATGTCCCTTCTTTTTCTTTGATGATTTACAAGAATAAAATTTTCAATACGAGAATATAGACTACAAAATACTTTGTACATAATCTTCATACTTTCTTCATTTGTTGCTTTGGATGAATCTATTTAATCTAGACTTAGATATATGATATTTTTGCTTAGTTGAACTTTTTATCTAATGAATTTATATTTATTTAGACGAAAACTTTATTTTCATTTAATGGCTAATAACAAAACATAATTGATAAAAGGTAAAAATGTTGAATCCTCAAAGAAAATGAGCGGGAAATTCAAATCAATGTAATAAAAAAGTTGAAGTAATTAAATGACGTGGGTTTAACAATGTCTAAGCATAAATGGTTCAAAACAGGGAATCAGATTAAGACTGGAGATGGTTAGGTGTCCTCATTTAATGATGCTTTGTTGTTAAGGGAAAAGTTTGTTGCACGTGGGACTTTCATATCTAAACCGTTAACAATAGTAGAAAATAAAATGTATTTGAAATAAATAAATTTTTTATTAATTATATAATATATATAACATTTTTTTAAACGGTAAAAGTTAATAATTAATTGTTATATATTAGTATTTTTTATCTTTCACTCGAGTTTGGGTTCGTAATTTCTAATTTTTAACTCTTATCTTAAATCAATTGAATTACACATTGATCTCTATATAGGTAGAATAATAATCACCTCTGCACATTTATCTCTAATTTTTAAGAAATACTATTGAAATACTTGTTAACATGATTCAATATTATAATATGTAAGGAAATTACTCTCTCTTGCCCATAATAATCAACCTATTTTACAATTTTATATAGGAGAAAATTTATGTGTATTTTTTTAAATGTTTTTCTTATAGTTTTTAACTTAAAATATTCATAACTATCATGATTTTCTCAAATAAATAATTTTCTCAAATCAATAATTTTCTCAAATTTATTATAACTAAAAAAAGTATATTTTAAGTTAAAAACTTTATATGTGAAAAATATTTAAATGCATTTAAATTTTATCCTTTTCATAAAATATGAAAAAAAGTATCAATTATATAAAAATAATACTACTTGT
>JBBPBR010000002.1:24814496-24833680 GCA_037974775.1 Cicer pinnatifidum
AAAAAAAAAAACAAATGTAATTAATCAAACTTAAAAAGTTGATTTTATATTAATTTGTTAAAACAAAAAAGAATTCTAGAGTTTATATGATGTATCAAATTATAATTATACATACCCTAAATCAAATATTTTCTTTAACTTTATGACTTAATAAAATAAAAAAATGGAAATGCAAGCTGTAACTATCTTTGTAAACAACCTGTCTCTGCGTTAAAAGAAAGTCAACTAATGTACTCAAATTGTGAAAGAAAAATTGTGCCTTCACAAAGTGATAAAGTGAACCTACTTGCCTAGCATTGCCTTGTGATACCTATACTGAGATAAGAATGCAAGCATGCTTCAGTTTTAACAACCTTTCAATTTTAAACAAAGGAAAAAGAAAGATATCACTTTTAACCATAAATCCAACAATTTTCTCAGGCAATCAACAAGTAAATGACAACATTTTTAAAAGGTGAAATTAAAATTTCAGCAAACAAACAACATAATGAAAGTGCCATATTAAAGATTGAGACAACCTAAAAGACGCAAATCAATGTATATCGGCGAAAAAGTTGGCGACGGTGGTGTAGCGATGGTCAGTTTTCTGGCAACGGTATCATCGGAGGTTTGAGTTTTTTAGTCTTATATTTTTACTATTAACCTTACATTTATATAACACTAGAGCTATTATAATGTAAAAGGAAAATAAAATAAAATATATATTCTCTTCTTCTTGCTTGTTTGCTTTTGCTATGACTCTGTTTTCTTCTTTTTCTGTTTTGGTATTTAGCTATATTATTTTTATTTTCTTTTTTATATATATGTTTTTCTTTTTTGTATCACAAAATTTGACATATTAAAATAAAAAAAAGATATTATTATTATTTTTAATTATTTCTAATAAGTTGGACAAAATTATGGTACTACAACTGCCCTATTTAATTATATTTTACTTAAAAAAAATATGAAAATATGAATAACAATGATATTCGTTTTCATATTATCAGGTAAAAGATAAGTAAATATAAGAATATAAGGACCTAAATGTTTTCTAGCAAGGGTAAGTACATGTATTTCCGGATCACTCAAATGTATAATGTAGAAAGACAACTTGATTTCTTGGACTCTATCTTTTACCCATTGTTGATAGATTTCTTTTGTGCTGCAACTTCTACATCCAAGTACTTTTCATTCACAACATTGATGAGTCTACTATAACCGTATTGTACAAAACATAACCTTCCAACGACTTATCAGATGTTTACTACAATGCTTCTTATTTCTATATCATGACTTACTCTATTAGTTAACATATTTTAGAGTGGTCTTATTAGGTTTTTAAGGAATTGGTTTGATGGTTTTGGATGAAGGTTTTGAGTGTTTTAGATATGGTTTAATTGATTTTCTTTGGTTTGGGTTGAGTTTTAGAAAGGGGAGATTTTTGTGTTGACTTAGGATAAGGTTTGAAAGAAGGGATTGGTTTTCAAGAGAAGGTTTTGAAGGTGGAATTTTTCAGTGGTGAAGGCGTGCCTTGAAACTCTATTATGAATAGTGTGGACAATTGAATTAGTTTCAACATTCTACTCTGTTTCACCATCTATACGTAGATCTTAATTAAACCAATAAGAGTAACTAATTCAACAGACTTAAAGTACCAATTCTAGCATGTCTTATAATTGAGTTTAGTGCAATTTAAATATATTTTGCTTTTTCTACATTAAAAAATTAGAGTAACTAATTATCAAAGGGTAAAATAACCAATAACCCACATGTGGACTATTCTATTCATTCTTTATACAATAAATCCTTTAACTAATCAAAGGTAACTCATTAAAAGAGATCAGACGTAGCCTTGTTTGTTAGCAATTACAACACAAGCCTTGTACATGATTTCTATACGCCATATGCAAATCACCTAAACACAAAAAACATGATTTAACAAAATTGAGTAGTATATTTATTCATTCAAACCACTTCCAGATAGTTTGGTAATGTCGTTATGATTATTATAATTACTATTACTATATTATTATTATTATTATTATTATTATTATCTATTGACAATTATATATATTATTATTATTATAATTATTATTACTATTAGTAGTGTAATTAATAGTCACAAGTTTATTTCCAATTAGATCCAACCAACCATTTTCTTGCTTGACCCAACCAATATAAAGTTCTGAATCAACACTCACACCCTTTTGGGTCAATACAACAACCAAATAAGTGAAAAAGAAACAGAAATAATGAGTAGAGTTTATTTACAGAGAAATGTACCAGGCACCCCCACCTTTGTACCTGCCATCCCCCAATAATTTTTAATGACCATTATACCCTCTGTAAAAAGTATAAAAGGAAAACTATTTTGTTTTAGGCCCACTTTCGAAAATTTAAAAAAATACTTGTTAACTTCGAAATTTTCAAAGTTCCGAAACCCATTTTCAGTAAGATTTTCGAAACTTTTGTTTTTATGAAACATTCGAAGTGTAACTTTTTTCAAACAATAGACAATTTCGAAAGTTTAGTTGCATTTTAAATTTTCGAAGTTAAATATGGATTCGGAGATTTGGGCTTGTTCTAAACTTTCGAAGCAAAAACATTTTTTCGAACCTTTGCTTCATTTAACAAAACTTTCGAACCTTTGCTTCATTTAACAAAACTTCGAACTTTTGCCCATTCACAAAATTTTCGAAAGTTTCCATACTCCTAAAGTTTCGAATCTAATTTTCGAAAATTTAAAATAATTGAAATTTTCGAAATTTTTTTTAATTTTTTTTTACATCAATATTATGTTATAAGTTATTATTATGTTATAAGTTAATATTAATTTATAAGTAAATATTATATTAAATTCAAGTTATGAGTAGATTTTTAATTAAATTTGTTACTAATATTGAAATTAGGTATGAGTAGAGTTGATGTTTCTGCTTCAAAAAATGTTATAGAATCTACAGAAAAATTCACCACTGATCAGGTATTAATATTATTACTGATGATTAATTATTCTGATTAAATTTTTCATCACTGATCAGTTAATGTTTTATTTGAAATGTATTTTGTAGGTATTTTCTTCTCGAGAAGATGTATTTGAATGGGCAAAAACCATTGGAATACAAAATGGAATTTTAATTGTTATCATTCGATCAGATAAAACAATTGGAATTAGGGGAAGAAAAGACAAATTAATTTTAGGATGCGAAAGAGGTGGAAGATATAAATCACAATCAAAATCATTAGTAACTTGCTCTCATAAGGAAAACTGTCCATTTACTCTCAGATGTGTACCATTACGTGGCGGTGAAGGATGGAAAATTAGTGTTCGTTGTGGGACACACGATCATGAATTACTTGATACTGTAACCAGTCATTCTTATTTGGGGCGTTTAAACGAAGAAGAGAGGAAATTTGTCAATGATATGACAAAGTATAAGCTTGCACCCAGATTCATTCTAAATGCTTTGAAAGTGAGAAATGAAGCCAATGTCACTATTCCCAGTCAAATATATAAAGCAAGGAATACTTATCGATCATCATTGAGAGGTTCGTGCACAGAAATGCAGCATCTGTTGAGGTTAATACAAGAAGAAAATTATGTGCATTAGACAAGAAGGCGGGAAGATTCGGATATTTTGAGAGATATTTTTTGGACGCATACTGATTGTATAAAGTTGTTAAACACATTTCATTTTGTTTTGATATGTGATAGCACATACAAAACAAACAGATATCGGTTACCATTACTTGAAATAGTCGGTGTCACATCTACTAGTTTGACATTTTCAGTTGGGTTTGCTTATTTGGAACAAGAGCGACAAAATAACTTCATCTGGGCATTTGAAAAGGTACGAATGTTGTTCAAATCTGAGTGTAACACTCATATACCATGCATAATAGTCTGTAGTGACCTCTCCAGGAAAACTCGCAATATGATATAATCTTCGAAACGCCGCTACAGATGATTGCATAGTAGTCTGCCACACCCAATCTATATTGTTCGGCCTCGGAGGAACATCAGGAGGAATGCACTGAATACGACCGAATTGTCGAAGACATCGCTCCGGAAAATATGGTACTGACACTCCACCAAATCGAAGATAACCAGAGAACATCGAAAGCGATTCAAATGGATGATTAGCTCGATCATCATCATATGGTGTAAAGACTACATCATCGAGCATCAATGCATCAAGTCTCTGGCGATAGGTCACTAATCCACCTTCAACCGCATGTTTTGTAGTCCACTTACATGCTCTTGGAAGATGTGCAGGAACATCACCTCTATTGCCCCGCTTACAAATCCTAGGGAAATGTTCGTAAATCCAGCACTGCAACATTCATACAACTTAATAAATATATACTTATTTTAATTAATACAACTTAATAAATAAAATAATACAACTTAATAAATAAAATAATTAAATAATGGGATATACCTGTAATAGAGTCATGTAACCTCCCAACTGTCGAGTGTCGTGGATAGCCCCATCTCCCAGGTTGTCATACAGGAAAACCAATGCAGCAGTAGCCCAGGAATAGTCTCGACAACGATCCAAATTAATAAATAAACTGATGTATTTCGCCTCCACACGCGTGTGTGTTTTATCAGCGAAAATTGTGTTGTCAACTAAATGCAACAGATACGTTCTAGCCGCACATTCAAACTGATTAGTTTGAATGAGACGAATATATAAATCACGTAACCATTGCAATCTATATTGGGCACATTTATTATAATTAATCTCAACAAATGATTCTTCCCATGTTGCACCTAAATACTCATGTGCAGCTTTTGCAGCATTGTTGGTGTTCATATTCACAGGTGCACTAAAAAATTTACCATGGGGTGATATATGAAGGAGAGTCGCAACGTCGTCTAACGTAATAGTCATCTCCCCAATTGGCAAATGAAATGAGTTGGTCTCCCTGTGCCATCTTTCAACAAATGCAGAGATCAGACCAGCATCAATCATAGTCAGGTAAGCTGAAGATAGATGTAGCAGGCCAGATTCCCGAATCCAATGCTTTACAGGATCTGGCACAGGTACTTCCGCAAACTTCTTCAACTTTAAGCCATGAGTAATTACTTTTAATGATCCACGATCCTGGGAGTAAACAATTAATTAATAAATTTAATTAAACAAATAAACAAATAATCTTAAGCAATTAAATATAAACTAAATTAAATAATTTAATTAATAAATTTAATTAAACAACTAAACAAATAATATAATTTAATTAAATATAAACTAAATTAAATAATTGAATTAATAAATTTAATTAAACAAATAAACATATAATCTTAAGTAATTATATATAAACTAAATTAAATAATTGAATTAATAAATTTAATTAAACAATTAAACATATAATCTTAATTAAACATATAATTGATTAATTAAACATATAAACTTAATTTAAATACATTGATAATTGAATTAATAAATTTATTTAAACAATTAATTAAATAAACTAAATTTTATAATTGAATTAATAATTTTAATTATTAAATTAATTACATAAACTAAACTTAAATACATTGAATTAATAATTGAATAAATATATTTAATTAAACAATTAACTATATAAACTAAATTAAATAATCATAAATTATTAATTGAATAAATACTTTTAAATAAACAATTAAATAAATATATTTAAATTAATAAATTGAAATATACCTCTCCTTCCCATAGCCTCCGAGCCACGTGGTGTTCATGTGTCAACAAATGTGTCAACATCGGTCCTCCAGGAAATCCAGCATGTGCAGCAGCATCATCAGCATGTTCCATCTGAGGCTCATGGATATCGTCCTCCATCTGAGGCTCAGGGACATCGTCCTCCATCTGAGGCTCAGGGACATCCTCCTCAATCTGAGGTTCATCGACATCCTCCTCCATCTGAGGCTGAGGCTCATGGACATCCTCCTCCATCTGAGGTTGAGGCTCAAGGACATCCTCCTCCATATGTGCATGGGCAGTAGACTCGACGACATCATCATGGATGTCTTGTCTTCGACGACGCTGTCTAATTGGACGATTTGCTTCGTTTCGTCGTCTATTTGATGCTGTTGGTGGAATTCTCTCTGCACCATCTCCTCTATCACCACCTATAATAAATATTAAAAATATTATAACAACACAAATAAATAAATAAATAAATAATAAAAGACAACAAAAATATATTATTTAATATATAATTATTTAAATCTAATCATATATATTATATAAATATAAGCTATTAAATTCAACTGATTCAACTGATTAAAAATTTAATTTTTAATCAAATTACTTCTATCACCACTAGGGATGGGAATAGGCTAGGCCGTCCGTAGGGGCCTATGGCCTGGCCTACTTATGGTCTGGTCTGGCCTATTTAATAAAAAGGCTAGGCTCAGACTGTTTTTAAAGCCTATTTATTTAAATAGGTCAGGCTCAGGCTTATAAAAAAGCCTGTTAGGCCTAACAGGCCGGCCTATATATATTTATTATTTATTAATATTATTTTTTATTATTATATTAATAATATTATTTATCATTATAGGTGGTGATTCACCACCTATAATGTTGCGAATAATTTGACCGAATGCACCTCTCATCCTAGGCACTGCAACATATCAATATATAAATATTTTTAAATAAATATTATAATAAAAGGCAAAAAAAAAATGCAACAAATAAATAAATGCAACAAAAAAAAGGCAACAAAATAAGGCAAAAAAAAGGCAAAGAAAAAGTCAACATCAACAATTTCACCAAATTTTCATCATGCAAAAGATTCAGTTCCATTCCTTCCATTTCGAAATTTTCAGTTATATTTCGAAAGTTTCATTACAATTTCGAAACTTTCATTCCATTTTCGAAAGTTCCTTCTTACTTCGAACCTTTCAGCTTGAAGAAACTTTCGAAGTACAAAGTGAATTGGGTTTCGAACATTTCAGGATGAGGAAACTTTCGAAATGCAAACTGAACTGAGTTACTGAAACTTTCGAATTGGGTTTCGAACTTTTGATGAAACTTTCGAAGGTTCAAATATCTGGATTTCTGGATTTCGAAGTTTTAATGAAACATTCGAATTTCTGGATTTTGACTTACTTTTGAGGTTCGAAGATTTCAAATTTTCGAGTTCAGCTTCGAATTTTTAAAAGTTCCGAATCATTCAGTGAAAATTGATTGTGAAAATTTAATTTGGTTTTTATAGAGGTACTTGAGGGCAAATAAGTCATTTACGCATGACTGGGGTGGCAGGTACAAAGGTGGGGGTGCCTGGTACATTTCTCTTATTTACAATTAGAACCAACCAACCATTTTCTTGCTTGACCCGACCAACATAATGTTAGTGAATCAGCGCTCACACCCTTGTGGGTCAATACACCAACCAAATCATAAACTCCACTCATTATTTCTGTTTCTTTTTCACCTGCCTCCATTGGAACAAAAGATGCCTCCCCTTCTCCATTTGACGATCCCTACATTAACAACAACAAAGTATAACATGCGATCGTTCATTATATTTGTGCATTTGTCAAATATGTGGAATGCACATATACCTGTCAAATCTGTGCATTTGTCTATACGAGCTTCCAATTTCTTGTTAAGATCATAAGAACCAATATTATAAACATCCAATTTCACAAGAAAATCTACTTTATGTGACATAACCAACCACAATTGCATTATAATTTATTATTAAATTAAATAATAAATAAAATGAGAAAGCAAACAAAAAGAAATTAGTAAGCATTACTTGTAAAATCTTGACCGTTTAGTTTGATTCTCTATTCCAAATTAAACTGACAGAAAAGAACCTAAAAAGTTGAAACACAAACTGAAGAAAAAAATACAAGATTTTCTTCAAATGAACCACCATGAGGCCTATATTTTGAAATAAAAAACAGAAGGAATATTTTAATTATGAGTATGATGATTTCCAACTAAAATAACCTTGGCAAAGCATTGATGTGTGATTCCTTCATTACGTAGCATTAGCCTATTCCAACTCTAATTTTAAACACTATTAAAACCACTAGTTTGGTTAATATAATTTCTTCATTACACAGAAAAGAAAAATATGTTGAAACACAAAAAAGAAAAATATTTTGAATATAATTTCTTCATTACACAAAAAAGAAAAATATCTTGAAACACAAAAAAGAAAAATATTTTGAAACATTACTGCATGCACTATCAATATTTGAAAGATAATAGCTTTAGCAATTGTTTTAGCACAAATTGTTTACTACCTGCGATATGTTTTAAGTGACTAAATAGATTATGTATCAGAACTTTCATCATTATTGCTCTCTTAAATCCAGATAATTTATCAAATCACTACCAGATTAATTTATTAGATCGCGCGAGGCCAAGAATTGTTGAAGAAATCTCAGAATATACATGCTACTAAGTTTTATGCCAAAAAAGGCCTTCACAAGTAGTGGTGGTGTTTTCACTTAAAAATGACAGATAATAATTATTCAGAGAAAAAAAAAATAGATGAAAAATAAAGCATATAAAATGAGTTTGTAAACCCTAGTGTTTAAACGTCTAGAAGTGAGAAGTTACAACTTAATGCAACAATTGCATTATTATACAAAGAAATACAGAGAAAGAACAATTGCATTATTATACAAAGAAATCCAGAGAAAGTTAGTTACCTAGATCTAGAGCTGTCAATTTGACAAACCCCCCTAATTATTGGCCCGGCCCACATTTTGAAGGGGCCAAAAAAATTAATAATTTAAAAGGCCCCTAAAAACAAGGCCCCCTAAACTAAAAGCCCCCTAAAAATTTGGGAGCCTAGAAGGCCCATAGCCCACTTTTTTAAAAAAAGAATCGGTTTATTTTTTTTCGATAAAAAATATTCGATTTTTTTTCAATAAAAATTTCTGATTTTCTTTCTATAAAAATTTCCGATTTTTTTCGATAAAAAATGTCAGAGTCTTTCAAAATACTTTTACCTCTTGTCTTGAGTTGTGTCAAACGTCAAGAGACACAAGCAAGTTATAACAAAAGTGGCAAAAAGGAATTTCAATGCTTACCTTCTCAACTTCTCTTAGAAAGCCAAGAAGGCCATATTCGAGAGCATTTGACAAGTTCAACGCACTTTCAAAATTTCACTGCAACAATATAGAAGATGAATTGTTTTTAGAATAGGCTAACATTCAATATTATAAATCTAAAAGGTTAAACTTGAAGTACCTATCTCATGCCGATAGTTGTGACTTGTTCAGTTAGAGAATTGAAATCATTATCACAACGGCCAAGTGACGACGTAAAGCTTATTCACTTTAGTACATTAAACATTTAGTTTTTATCTACTAAATACAAGTACGGTTGTTGTTTTCTATGACACACTTTCAAACAAATAAATTTAGAATAATAATAAAACTCTGATTTTCTTCTATCACAAAATAGAATTAGAATATCAGAAAACAAATTGTGTGCTACAAGAGGCTCAACAAGTTAGTTGACATTCTTTGACATTAAACACATTTCTTCGTCTAACTTAAGTACACTCTCTTGTATCTTTGCTCCCTAAACAAGTGTTACATTTCAATTCTTTTTACAATGCTAACCAGGGAAAGGTAAGAAAGTTAACCAACAGGTCTTCTTCAGTAGCGTTAGCAAAAATAATTCTTTCAGATTTATTCAATAAGAGTTTCAGTTGAATATTCATAATTATATTTGCATGACACATGAACATGTATATCTTGTTTAAGAGATCGATGAAAATAGTTGTCAGAGAAGATTTCGACAACAAACAACATTTGAAAAAAATCATTTTTCATGTGATAAAGGAAAAAGAATAAGTAGTCAAAAATATAGAAATAAGGAACAAAAATATACACATGGGTAAGTAATTGTAAACCTATTATTTAGTAACTTGTGCTAGTCAAAACCAAGTATGAGAAATGATGTATCTGGAAAAATTAACTTGTACTAGTCAAAACCATGTATGAGAAATGATGTATTTGGAGAAAAAGCACCATCACGTGCTCTTTTATTATATAATAGCATCCATCGGTAACAAATCTATCACATGAATGTTTGAAAATGGGTATACGTAATATAGAAACTTACTACATGTACAATCAATATATTCTCGGATGAAATAATAGATAGATGTAGTGAACAAAGGAAGAAGAACTCTGATAGAATACCATCCATACTTAAAGTTAAAGAGGTTCAATGGAAGATTTCAGAAACATTGACATGACGCAATTCTTATTTAATATCACCTCCATTTCATATTTCACATATGAGTATTAAGAAGATTTTCCAGATATTCATTTATGTCTATAAGACAACCGAGATGTTATTTTCCAATGTCTAATCTATCTTTGTCATGTTGAACAAGTCTAGTTATGGTTATAAGCAATAATATCAAAAAACTTAATAGAAAATCTATGAAACTTTTGTCTCCATAGATAGACATTACTTTGTTTCATGTATCATACACAATTTTTAGAAACCGCTTATTTAGTACGTGCAACTTTCACTATTTTTAGAAACTATCTACACACATTAATAAGAACACATAATGTATGTCTACACAGACAAGAGTGTCATAGACGTTCTATTAAGTTTCTTGAGCTCAGAATCATAACTAGATTTCTTCAACATGGCGAAGAAAGTTTTGAAATCGAAAAAGAACACTCCAATTGTCTTACAGAAATAAATGAATATTAGGAAAATTTCTTAAAACTCGTGTGTGCAATAGAAGTGACACTAAACAAGGATTGTTGTGTCCTGTAAATGTGTCTGAAATCTTCCATTGCAACTCTCTAACCTTAAATATCGATGATACTCAATCTAGTGAATTCTTCGTGTGATCACAACATCCATTTATTAATTCATACGACAATATTAATTGTACATGTGCTCCTTTCTGGATACATCATTTCTCATATTTTTCACGGAGAAATGCTTGACAAAGCACAAATTCATTGAAGTAGCACATTTTAACATTTAGATGTTTACAATTACTTAATAAACTGTATTTATTTTTGTTACTTGTTTCCATATATTAAAATTTATCTCTTAAACAAGACATACATGAACATGTTTATGTAACCTGCAAATATAATTCTGAAAACCATATGAATATCCAAATGAAATTCTTATTGAATAAATCTGAAATAATCGTTAACGAAAACTTTGTTGAGCTGTTGGTTAGCTTCTTACATTTACCTTGGGTAACTTTGAAAAAAAAACTAATGAAACACTGGTTTAAAGAGCGAGCATATACACAATATAGTGTAGTTAAGTTAGACGAAAAGATGTGTTTAATGTCAAAGAAATGTGTTTGATGCCATAAACTACTTCGTTGAACCTCTTGTAGCACTTAACTTTTTTTTAAATTCTAATTCTACTTTATGATAGAAGAAAATTGGTGTTTCATTACTACTTCAATGCACATCGTCAACCTCTATCATTGAATCTCTATTCCATCGCATTAGATAAAGAGGATTGCTTAACCAAGATACATAAAAAATGTCATTGGTTCAAAAGTGTACACAAAAGAAAACAATCATATATTAAAATGATCAACCATGTATTTAGTGCATAAAAATTTGATGTTTAGTGTACTAAAGTCAACTCTTAACGATGTCATTTAGACATTATGATATTTCTTGACGGTTTAACTTCGTCACTTGAGCATTTAAACCGTCGTCACTAGAGCATTATGACAATGATTTGAATTCTCTGATAAATTATAACTATTAGCATGAGTTGATTTTTAAGATTTATAATGTTGAATGTCATCCTATCTTAAAAATAATTCATTTTATACCGTGTTGCATTGACTTCAAATTTTGAGGGTGTGGTTGACCTAGTCATATGCAAGATGGACTTTGTAACATTATTAGAGAAGTTGACGTGGTAAAATTGAAATCCCTTTACAAGTTTTTTGCCTCCTCAATCTGAGGAAGGGATTTCAATAATTACTGTTTACCTTCTCAACTCCTCTAATCCTCTAATAATGTTATAAGTCAATGACGCTTTTAAGGCAACAGTATAGAAAATGAATTATTTTTATAATATCTAAAAAGTTAAACTTGAAGTACATCTCTAGTGCCAATAGAGATAAATTTTTTCCATAAGAGAATTTAAATCATTGTAATAATAATAATAATAATATTAAACCGTGTTACATGTTTTTTTATGTGGCACACTTTTAAACAAATGACATTTTTTTTCCGAAAAACTCCATTGTCTCTTATTACATTAGAATTAAGATATCAGAAAACAATTTGAGTTACAAGAGGCTTCGAGGTAGTTAACAGCACTCTTTGATATTACAAATACGAATATGATGAGTATTAGTATGAGTTTATTACCTTTCTTTTGAAAAAAAAACTGAAAAAAATTTAACTTGTCATTAAAAGATAAAAAACTGATATGGAAAAATAAATAAATAAGCAACCAGTGTTATATAACTAATAACTAAATAATAAAATACAATACAAAAATTTATTATATTACCATTTATGTTGCAGGCAATTTGAACTGTACCCACATTTCTAGTTCATTCATCAGCAGCCCATGCCATCTTCTTCCATCCATGGTGGTTACTGATAACTGATCCGCTCATGAGGACATGTACAACTGTTGGATTTTGAGTTTCAAAAACTATTTAAAATTCACAATTTATGCCACCAAAGATATTACTTGGTTGAGTCGCGGACTAGGTCGCTCTCTTTAAGACGTTTCGCGGCACTGCCCAAATTGTGCAAGGCAGACTATCAACCACGAAGTCCCCAGGATAAAACAGCCCAGATCACTGTATCAGAGTTATACTGCACTGTAGAAAACCGTTCTAGAATTACACCCTCAATATGACAATTAAAGTCACTCTCAATATGACGGTTAAAGTCACTCTCAATATGGTACTACGACCACTCATAACTACGGTATAACGACCGCTCTGAAAACAAAAGGACTACGGCATAACGACCGCTCTAAAAAACCGGAAGGGACTGCGGCATAACGACCGCTCTAAAAACCGAAGGGACTGCGGTATAATAACCGCTCTAAACTGAAAGGACTACGGTATAATAACCGCTCTAAAAACTGAAAGGGACTACGGTATAATAACCGCTCTAAAAACCGAAGGGACTACGGTATAATTACCGCTCTAAACCGAAAGGGACTACGGTATAATTACCGCTCTAAACCGAAAGGGACTACGGTTTAATTACCGCTCTAAACTGAAAGGGACTACGGTATAATTACCGCTCTAAACCGAAAGGGACAGAAAGAAAGGGGAGAAGTGGCTCGAAATTTGGCGAGTAGAATATAAGAGGGAGAAAAGAGAAAGTTGGGAAAAGCATCCAACTTTGGTGTACTTCTCACAATAGTTTGAAGCTCATTATATAGTGATGGAAGGAAACTCACATTTGTTTTCTAAGCAATGTGGGACTTTAGTATGTATAGATTTTAAACTACTCAAAATACTAGAGTTTTACAATGTGGGATTTCAAAATTATTTCTTTCCAATGTGGGACTTAACAAGTTTCTTTCCACTTAAATTTATAAAAAATATTTCTTTCTAATGTGGGACTTCAACAAATTATTAAATTCACACAATAATATAATTATTTTCCAACAATCCCCCACTTGAATTTAAAAAAATGTTTCTGAAATAGCGTCAAACGCTTCTATAAGATCGTACATAAACAAAGGTGTCTCTTGACTTGAACCTTTGTATAGCAAATGCTTCTATAAGATTGTGCATAAACAAAGGTGTCTATTGACTTGAACCTTTGCATAGTAAGTAAGATTCAGATTCAACAAGAGTGACTCGTAGTCTTGAACTCTATCTCTGACATCAAACCCACACACAACCTTTTCATAGGGTGTATTCTCAAAAGCCCGTGCATTAATGGCCCTGCACGTGTATCCCAGTATAGTGAACGCTCTAGGAATTCTGCCTCGAAATTCCATAGGAAGCGGCCCCACTTCCACATTCACATAGGTGAGTCTATCAAGAGTACTCCTGTAGCTAGGTACTCCCTCCACGTAGAGTATAGATCTCATTAAGAGTTTATATTACCTCATCCTATCATCGCTTCAGGAATCATGCTTCTCTAATTTATAATAGCATGTTCATCTCATATCACTCCACGACTTGTTATTACCCATTGAACCTAATTCTTGGGATCTCCAGTCTTTTAGGTCGGGTTACCATCATATATGACTCTATAGGCATTAGTCTCATCCTTTTGGATGTATTTATGACTTTCTCTATAGCTAATCATTTCGTCAAAGGATTTGCTAAATTCTCATCAGTGCATACTTGATCCACTATAACAACTCATTTAGTAAATAAATTTCTAACAATGTTGTGCTTACGACGAATTTGTCGTCTCTTATCGTTGTAATAACGATTCTCAATCTTTGCAATAGCCGCGGTACTATCGCAGTGGATCAACACATCTGTCATAGGTTTTTTCCATATAGGAATCTGTACTAGCAAGCATCTCAAACAGCTTGATTCTTCACTAGCAATAGCAGTAGCTAGTACTATCATTTCAAACTCCATAATGGACTGAGCCAATATCGTCTGTGCTTCGATTTCCAAGATACAACACCACTCACTATATTAAAATATAGTCATCAATTGCTTTGGAGTCATTTGATAAGACGTTCCAATCAGCAACTTTGTATCCTTCCAAGACTATAGGAAATCTTTGATTATGTAATCCCAGACTCATGGTCCTTTTAAGGTATCTCATGACCCTTTCAATAGCGTGCCAATGCTCTATACTAGGTCTACTAGTAAACCTGCACAACAATCCCACAACATAGGCAATGTCGGGTCTAGTACAATCAGTGGCATACATGAGGCTGCCAATGATGCTCACATATTCAGTTTGTCTAACACCTTCACCAGTGTTCTTGAAAAGTTTCACACTTAGATCGTATGGTGTGCAAGCAGGTTTACAGTCAAAGTAATTATATTTCTTTAGGATATTTTCAACATAGTGAGATTGATCCAAAGAAATTCCCTTTTCTGACCTAGTAATCTTGATTCCCAGGATTACATTTGCTTCTCCGAGGTCTTTCATATCAAAGTTGTTACACAACAATGATTTCAAAATGTTATAGCATGAAAGTTTGAATCAAATATGAGTATGTCGTCTACATAGAGACATATGATAGTGCAAATGTCATTTTCAACTTTGTAGTAAATACATTTGTCACTTTCATTCACTTTAAACTCATTCGATTTAATCAAGTTATCAAACTTTTCATGCCATTTCTTAGGAGCTTGTTTAAGACCATATAGAGATTTATCTAACTTATAGACTTTGTTTTCTTGTCCATGAATTACAAAACCTTCAGGTTGTTTCATATAAATTTCTTCTTCTAGATCACCATTTAAAAAAAGATTGTTTTAACATCCATTTGGTGTATCATCAGGTTATGAATAGCCGCAAGTGATATAAGCACCCTAATGGATGTTAGTCTAGTGACTGGTAAGAAAGTGTTGAAGAAATCTATATTTTCTCTTTGTTTAAAACCCTTGGCTACAAGGCGTGCCTTGTACTTATCAATACATCCATCGGGTTTTAGTTTCTTTTTCAAAATTCATTTACAACCTATTAGTTTGCAACCAGGAGACAAGTCTACTAAATGTTAGGTCTTGTTAGACTCTAGAAAATCCATTTCATCGTTTATAGCTTCTTGACATAGATCTGCATTCAAAGATGACAGAGCTTCTTTAAGATTTGCAGGATCCTCTTCTAAATTATAGACCATATATTCTGGTCCATAATCTTTAGCAACTTTAACTCTCTTACTTCTTCGAGTTTCTGTTTCACCTTGTTTGCTGCTTTCAGTGCTACTTGTAACAGGAACGTAACTTGGTTCGCTGCCCCCACTATTTCTCCATTTTACAGGGAATTTATTTTCATAGAAGTCAACATCATTTGACTCTAAGATCACTTTTGCATTTAGGTCATAAAACCTATACGCTTTGTTCTTTACCACATACCTAATGAGTTCTCATTCATAGGCTTTACTGGCGAGTTTAATTCGCTCGGGATCGGGGATTCTGACATAAGTTAGACCACCCCATGTTTGAAAATAAGACAAGTTCGATTGTCTTTTCTTCACTATCTCATAAGGAGATGTTTTGTTTTTAAATTTAAGAACTCTATTCAAAACATAACAGATAAGCAATATATTTTCTGCGCACTAATAAGATGCAACAATATAATTAAGCATACTAGCAACAACTAGTTCAATAAGAGTTATATTTCCTTTCTTTTCAACTTTACCATTCACATCAAGCAATTATGGTGCAGTTGTTCTACATAATTCTAGACAATTTATAAAACTTATTTAAACAAACTAAATTGATACTTGGAACCTTTTAATCTTTCTACTAAATTGATTTTCAATTTTAGTTACAAAGATTCTTAACATGTCAAGCATTTCATTTTTGTTTTTCATTTCTTGTTAGCTTTCCTATCATGTTCACATATATCAAAGTGTAATAAATCTAAAGACTCAGATTCTCTAACTACAAATTTATGTGAACTCTTTATTATTTTAGCTTGACTACAAAAATCACATTTTTCAAAATCATTTAACTATAACTGTGGAAATAAATCTAAGTTACTTAATCTTGAAATCAAATGTGTTCGCATCACATAGTATAGCATGTAAAAAATTATAATCAAACAACATGCAAGCAAAAAGATACATTTTATTGATTTCAACAATCAAACATAAAGAGACATATTAAATTTCAACACTTAATTTAAATATGTCACGAGTGACGTACCTTAATAGATGATCCCATGAGTTATCTTCTGAATTGTACGGTAGTGTGCCTCCGCTGATCCATCATCTGATACTCTGGGTAGTAGCTCACTACATACTCATTTAGAGCATCTCAAATATCTCTACCTGTATTGCTGGAACTGTAGTAGTTATACAGATCAGCAGCAACTCCATTAAGAATATAATTCTTATCATAATTTTTCGATGGGTTAATTCTCCAGCTTTCTTATCCTATGCTTTAAACTGAAACAGTTTATTAAAATCAGAGGCAACATAACCAAATCCAGTAATATCTTTGGTTGACATGGCAGATAGAAACGTCTTAAAATTGTTGGATTTTGAGTTTCAAAAACTATTTAAAATTCACAATTTATGCCACCGAAGATATTACTGGGTTGAGTCGCGGACTAGGTCGCTCTCTTTAAGACGTTTCGCGGCACTGCCCAAATTGTGCAAGGCAGACTATCAACCACGAAGTCCCCAGGATAAAACAGCCCAGATCACTGTATCGGAATTCTACTGCACTATAGAAAACCGTTCTAGAATTACACCCTCAATATGACAATTAAAGTCACTCTCAATATGGTACTACGACCACTCATAACTACGGCATAACGACCGCTCTGAAAACAAAAGGACTACGGCATAACGACCGCTCTAAAAAACCGGAAGGGACTGCGGCATAACGACCGCTCTAAAACCGAAGGGACTGCGGTATAATAACCGCTCTAAACTGAAAGGACTACGGTATAATAACCGCTCTAAAAACTGAAAGGGACTACGGTATAATAACCGCTCTAAAAACCGAAGGGACTATGGTATAATTACCGCTCTAAACCGAAAGGGACTACGGTATAATTACCGCTCTAAACCGAAAGGGACTACGGTATAATTACCGCTCTAAACCGAAAGGGACTACGGTAATTATACCGCTCTAAACCGAAAGGGATAGAAAGAAAGGGGAGAAGTGGCTCGAAATTTGGCGAGCAGAATATAAGAGGGAGAAAAGAGAAAGTTGGGAAAAGCATCCAACTTTGGTGTACTTCTCACAATAGTTTGAAGCTCATTATATAGTGATGGAAGGAAACTCACATTTGTTTTCTAAGCAATGTGGGACTTTAGTATGTATAGATTTTAAACTACTCAAAATACTAGAGTTTTACAATGTGGGATTTCAAAATTATTTCTTTCCAATGTGGGACTTAACAAGTTTCTTTCCACTTAAATTTATAAAAAATATTTCTTTCCAATGTGGGACTTCAACAAATTATTAAATTCACACAATAATATAATTATTTTCCAACAACAACTACGATTGCCATTTGTTCCTCTACTATAAGAACATCGTCCCGTAACCACCAAGCTTCGACATTGATCCCTTCCTCAAACTCTTCATCTCCACTTGGAAAGCCCGAAAGAACGACATACCCACAAAGGTTTCGTTTCCTTCTCCATTTCAATCTCAACACGAAACTGAACAAATTCGCTTTAATTTAGTAAGAAAATAGGTTGCGACTTCAAAAAAAAAATGTGTCTATACAGTTTAAGTTCATAAATGGAAGAAACAAAGGTAACTCAGTCGGGGGAAAGTGTTTACCGTGGCGGCAGAGAAGAAGATGGTTGACGATGATGGAGGGAGGCGCTAGGGTTAGAACGGAGGGAGAGAGTTTTCTGATTCCTTTAAGAAATGAGGGATGTATTCCGGTCTCGCCTCTTTTGGTTTTCATAACGGCTTGAGCATGTTGTTGAACTTGATCCACCACTGTTTGTGTTAGTCGGTGAAGATGGTGATGTTACCGGTGTTGAGTCTGGAAAATCTATGGTGACCTAGATCTGGATTAATAGTGAGGTTGGTGATTTGTAAGGAGTAGTTAATAGGGTTTAGTAATGGATTGGGAGAAGAGTAACCTCGGCAATGAGAAAAGAGAGTAAGAATATTGTATCTCAGGGAGAGAAAATAATTTATATAAGAGTCGTTGAAGGCGGATAAGAAACCTGATTGAAGGTTGGAAACACCAAACCCTTTCCTCTCCTCCACATTTATATTTATTTATAGAATTCGTTCTCCTATTTTTAAAGTCAACTATTTTGGTTTTTTTCTTAAATTTTAAAACTGTAAAAAAATTATTTAATATATTTTAAATAACGTAAATTATATTATATAGAACTAATTAGATATATTAATTATTTATATATTATTAATTAAATCAAAAATATAAAGAAAAAAATTATAATTAAAATTTAAATTTTTCACAGTGTTTTATTTCTATTTCATAAATGTTAATCACGTTATTGTATCATATCTCACTTTATTTATTTTATAAATTTACTATTTAATCACTTCTATATATTTTTTATCTGGTTACATTTAGGCATGATAACATTTCCATCCATATATATCTGATT
>JBBPBR010000002.1:24863897-24909978 GCA_037974775.1 Cicer pinnatifidum
AAAAAAAACAAAAAAATGATAAATAATATCTTCTTGGTTCTTTGGTCAATGTTTGAGAATCTCCATAATGAAAAGGTGAAAAAAAAATGGTAGAATAATTTGGAAATATATGCCTAACTCCAAGTAGTAAAGCCTACTATACCAAAATGTCCTACCCACACGGAAAGACAAGAAATCTTTAATATCTAACAAGCCAGGATCCAACAAGATTTGGGTACCAAAAGATAAAATTATTCATGCTGCAATGTTCTAAGCAAACAAATTGAAACACTAGTCATAGTGCCAGATATGGATGCTTGCAATATATGAAGGCAAAAAGATTTATGTTCCAAGACCTAACAAACATAAGCCAACTGACATAGGTGGAAGAAGGACTAGTCAACACAATCCATATCAGAACCAGAACCAGAACCATGTGATGAACTAGAAATATGTGGACTATAAACAGACTGAAACCTGACACATAAGTCACACACATCAATAGAAATGGAACTACTAGAAGAATTAGAATTACCATTAGAGAAACCCGATACATCAACAGAAACATGAGCGGCATATTAAAAGTTAGAATCAGGAGACTTCTTTGAACACTTCAATCAAATTCATCAAGACTACAAACATGGATAGGAATTCAAACTCCTTCATCCAGACTCTCTAATAAGAGAATATGTAAACTCAGAATTTGAAAATCAGAAAAGAAAAACTAAGAGGGTTTTGAGAGTGAAACTGAAACTGTTAACATACAAGTAATATCTTTCTTTAAATTTAATTATTGTCTGATATTATGTTTACTGTGATAACTAGAAACTTGATCTTAAAAAATCAAAGCTAGATAAGTATTTTGCAGGTTCTCAACAATTTAAGAGGAATGATGTTTGAGATCTAGTACCTAGACCAAAGAAGAACATAATTGGAACCAAATGGGTTTTCAGAAACCAGTTATATGAAAAAGGTGATGTGATAAAAAAATAAGGCAAGACATGTCGCATAAGGCTACAATCAGAAAGAGGGCATTGATTACACTAAGATATTTGCTCTCGTGGCCAGGTTAGAAGCTATTCGTTTTCTACTTTCTTTTGCTGCAAATAATAACATTACATTATTTCAAATGGATGTTAAATGTGTTTCTCTAAATGATTATATAAGTGAATAAGTTTATGTTAAACAACCCACATGTTTTGAAAGTTCTGATTTTCCAAATCATGTTTTTAAACTTAAGAAATCTCTGTATGGTCTAAAACAAACACCTAGATCATGGTATGATAGACTCAGTAACTTCTTGCTTGAAAATTAACTTTGAAAGAGGAGAAATAGATAATACACTCTTTAGATGACATTCTTATTAGTCAAATTTATGTTGATGACATTATTTTTGGATATACTAATGACACTCTTTGCCAAGAATTTTCTAAATTGATGCAATTAGAATTTCAATTGAGTATGATGGGAGAACTTATGTTCTTCTTAGAGATACAAATTCAACAAAGTCAAAAAGGTATATACATTCATCAAATTAAATATACAAAAGAGTTTCTTAGGAAGTTTAAGATGAGGGATTGCAAACCTATGGCTACACCATTGCATCCTAATTGTTCACTTGAAAAAGATGATTCAGGCGAAAAAAAAAATTGTCCAAAAACCCTATAGAGGAATGATAGGATCCCTATTGTACCTTACTACTCCATATCTGACATCATATTTCATGTGCAAGATTTCAAGCTAACGCTAGGGGATCACATTTAATTATTGTTAAGAGAATCCTTAGATACCTAAAAAGCACTACCAACATTACCTTGTTCTACAAGAAATCTCCTAAGTATAAACTTATTGGACACTATAATTCAGATTTTACTGAAGATAAACTTGAGAGAAAGAACACAAGTGGAAACTACACCATTTAAATAGAGATAAAACATCACTGCAATGTCAACATCAGAGGCCGAGTACATTTCAGCAGGTTCTCAAGTACTTTGGATGAAACATTAACTTGAAGACTACAAAATCCTAGATTCCAACATCTCCATCTATTGCAATAACACTTTTGTCATTTGTCTAACCAAAAACTTCATCTTACATTCTAGAGATAAACACCACTTCATTAGGGACTTTGTTCAACAAAAAAAAAGTATTAAATATTTAGTTTGTAGGTTTGACCAAACCACTACCTGAAGATAGTTTTGATTTCATCAAGAAAAACCTAAATCTTACCTTCATATCTGACTAATGCTGTGATCACTTCAAGATAGTTTAGTTTTACACTAGTTTTTAAATTTTCTTGTATTACGTTATATTTATTTTATTTTAAAAAAGAGAAAAATGAAAAAAAGAGAGAGAAAAAACAATAACAAAAAATAATAAAAAAAATGAAAAAAAGAGAAAACGACAAAAAAAGGGACAAAGTTTCACTTTCAAGTCTTTTTGTCTGATGACAAAAGGGGGAGAAAGATATTTGATAAAGTGGAGAAAAATGATATTGAGACTTAGGGGGAGCCCTAAGTTAGGGGGAGTCAAAGAAATATAAAGAAAAGTTGTTATAAAATTACAAGTTTTGTCATCATAAAAAATGGGGAGATTGTTGGAATCAAGTTGGTTTTACATTTTGAGTTTTGATGTTAACTAAAATATTTTTTGAAAACAATATATTTGACTTCAAAGAGTATGAAAGAAGATTCATGTAGTTGAAGAAAATCTAAAATAAGATTTGATTTCAAATTATAATTGATGAAAATCTAAAATTAGATTTGATTCAAATTTATAATTGAAGAAAATATAAAATAAGATTTGATTCAAAATTATAATTGATGAAAATCTAAAATAAAATTTGATTCAAATTTATAATTGATGAAAATATATAATAAGATTTGATTCATATTTATAATTGAAGAATATCTTTGACCAAGTTGAAAAGAAGATATGGTCAAGATTTGAAGAATATTTGATCAACATTTAATGAAGATTTGAAGAATATTTGATCAATATTTAATGAAGATTTGAAGAATATTTGATCAACATTTAATAAGATTTGATCAACATTTAATGAAGATTTGAAAAATATTTGATCAACATTTAATGAAGATTTGAAGAATATTTGATTAACATTTAATGCGATTTGAAGAAGATTTGATCATAAATTAAAGAAGAGTTTATTTGAAGAATTTACAAACTCAATCTACATAAAATAGAAATAGAATCAATTTGAAGAATTTACAAACTCAATATGATCAAGATACAATTCAGAATCAAACAAGGATTAAATTGAAGCCCAAATTTTCACTATAAATAGACACTCAAGGAGAAACACTTGTTCAGTTTAAAAATATTTTCTGAGTTTTTTTTTCTTATAGTGTGACAGTTATTATTATTATCAACTTTGTTAGAAGCAACTACTCAAGGTTTAATCTTTTGTATCCAACCCGATAGTGGTTTAGTTCCTTCTTCAATCTGGGGTTGTCAAGTTGTTAGGAGAAAACTTGACTTGTAGGGTCAAGGTGGTTAGTTCCTCAAAAGTCTGGGGTTGTCAGGTTGTTTGGGAAGACTGGCTTGGAGGGTCAGGTGCTTTGTAATTTAAGGTATTTGAATTAGTGGATTAAATCCTTCTAAATGAAGGGATTGGATGTAGCGAAGTAGGCGGTGAACCAGGATAAAGCTATGTCTCAAATTATTTATGCTTTCGTTGTTTGCTGCTTCTAAATCCGATTGCTTCTTATCTAAGTAAGTCACCAAAACCAAAATAGTTTATTTATTTATTTATTTATTTATAAATTATCAAAAAGTTATCAACTTCGGCAAACACAATTCAACCCTCCTTCTCGTGTTCGCACCTTCAGGAACATCGTCCCATTGATCAATAGGTTTCTATATTTTTAAAAGATCTTGACGTAAAATCGACAATGTGATTGGTTCGTCACCTTTAGATATAATGACTCTACCTTAAATGGTATTTTTGCAGCTTGCCAAACTAAGTTGTCTATATAGTCCTATATAAAGTAGAGTCAATCTTGCAACTCCATTAACACGATGTATGCATTAACAATGACAATATTTTCAAAACTTATCTCTTAACGACTATGATCTAAAGTGCTATAAAAAAAATTCAAATAAACTGTTGAAGTTGAGTACCTTGGTTCAGCAAAGCAATATTACTGGTTAGGCTTCAAATCTAGTCCAAAATATAACTTGAAGGAATTTCCCATGAGTCTGTTTTGATGAACATCCATAGTTAGAGAGAAAATGAGCAATGTGACTTAGTAATCCCAAGATCACAATGAGATAAAAGAAAAAGTCAAAGTTCTATTGAATATAATATATTTAGAAAAAGCCTTGAAAAATAAATAGAAATAGATTTTAAAATGCTCTCCCACTTAGAGTTATTTTTCTTATTGTAAATCAACTAAGACTTTATTGTTTATATCCTTTTTAATGAATGGTATAACTTGGTTTGATGTAGGATTTTATTCTTTGCATATCCTCCTAACAAAGTAAGAATTCGTATCACAACAAATACAAACATATCCTTTGTAAATGGTCGAATATCGTCGAGAACTCTTGATGTAAATTGGGGTTAGAATACTTGTATACCTCAACTAGAGGCTTCCCATCAATCTAGGATTGTATGTACTAATCATATTCATCTGGTACTTCGCAAGCTCCATTTTTATGTGCTCCCTCACAAAAATCACAACCAATATGATTCAATAATTTGACAAAGACCACTTGGGGTTGTATATTTAGAGCTACCATCCCCTTCTTTATTTCAGCGACGATAACATCTTCTATTTTTTTTGAGAGCAACCTTCCTTGAGCCAACCCAACATCAATAACATTCAATTCCAATATACCACTTGTTGACCCACCACCTCTATCATACAACATCATTTGCTCATTTGATGCTATGATCTCGATAATTTTGCGTGTTTCTGATGCAGTCTTGTAATTCAAAGAACCCCTTACTGTAACATCCAACATAATTCTAGTGCTAGGCCTCAAACCATTACATAATATTTTCATCTGAGTAGTCTTGTCATAAGCATGATTGGGACATCCTGCTAGTAAACTTTTGAACCTCTTGTAACTGTCACGAAGAGACTCTTATTCTTTTTGTTTGTAACTGTAAATCTCTTGCCTTTTTCTAACGAACATAGTTGGAGGAAAGTATTGTTCCAAGAACTTATCTTCAAGGTCATCCCATATGGTGATGCTACCATCAGGAAAGGAATTAAGCTACTCATTAGCATCATCTTTCAATGACAATGAAAATAGTCTCAACCTCTTGCCTTCTTCAGAACAACCATCGACCTTCACAGTTTCACATAGTTTAAAGAAGTTTGTGAGATGTCTATTGACGTCTACGTTATGTTTACCATCAAAATGAATCTCCTTCAACTCTCGCTATAGAGTGGGACTCACTTAAAACTTGTTGACTGTAACCGGTGGGATATGGATGGCCAACCGAACACATTTTTTATTTGATTCCCATACTCGCCGAGGGTGCACTCAGGTGATGGTGGATCGACCATTTCCGAAAATATAAAGAAATCCCTCAAATCCTCTTCTTCCACTACTAATTGTCTTTCCCTTTGTCACTTTTCTCGAACCGCCTTTCGATTTACTTTCGCAGTTTTGTCGATTTTTGGATCAAAGACAAGTTCGGCTGAGGATTGGCCTTGCCTACAAGGTTAGACAAATTGTGAGTAATGAACAATTTTAAAATAAAGAAAAATAAATAATTAAAATAAAAAACAAATTTTTTATTGCAGAGTAGAAAAATTCAATTAAGTAAATAAATTATTCTTAATAGTCATATGGAAATCCCCGACAACAGCGCCAAAAATTTGATAGTGTTTTAGCAAGTGTACTAAATCGATACAAGTGATAATAAAATGGTAGTACCGACTGTCGAACTCAAGAATTGTGTTTTACCATTGAATTGTATTTAATTACTAAAATTGAATAAAAAGTTTTCAAATTGATTAAAAGAATATTTAAAACTAACAACGGTAATAAAATTGATCATTTATAATAAGAAAAATGTTTGGGGTGCGTTTCAATTTGAATCCAACCTTGGTGTCTAATTTGATCCTAGTTACTAAATTCCTTTATTGAATTATTACTGAATTCTCTTTATTATTCTTGCTCTAATGTCTTAGTGACATAACCTTTAATTCCAAAGTAACCCCTAATTCCTTAGTGTATTTAAGATTAGAATTAAGCCTTACCGTACATGAATTCTCTTGTTAAACTACTACCTTTGCAAGTAATTTAATTGGTTTTATGACCTTCATATATCCTTAGAATTCAGGCGCCCAACTTCTTCTATTTTACGTGCTCTGCATTGTTCTCATTTTTTGCCTCCGAAGTTGGCTCTAGTGCCTTTATGAAAGTTGTAATAATGGATCTTAGCTTTCATTTGCACTTGGTTGGACTCCAATTGAACATCTACAACTCCATATATGGCTGAAATAATCCACATAGATCATGTTGATTTCTCACCAAAATTCAGCACTGCACTAAAACAAATAAACAACATCAAACTATGAAAAATATCTGCTTAATCAAAGAAATAACAACATAAACATTTCCTTAAATCCAAGAACTAAAATCAACAAAATATATCAAATAACTCCGTAAATTAACTAATGATTAAAAATAAATAAGAATAAAAATAATGAAAAATATGTATATGATGAAGAGTCATCACCCCTTCCCACACAATGGAAATAATGAGTTTTTCCTTCGTAGAAATTTAACTTGGTACCTAGGAGATAAGTACTACCGTCCATTCATTCCTACTAACAATTGACTAGGTTCCGGGTTTGATTCCGACGGAAAGTAAAAACTCGTTATATCCACTACATGAACGGTAAGGTTTGGACTGTTACAAAAAATAGCGAGTTTTTGTCTTCCATGGAAATCGAATTCGGTACCTAAGGGATAAGTACCATCGTCCATTCGTTTTCACTACCAATTGAGCTATTTTTGTAACAACCCGTCCCTTACCTCAAGAGGCGAGTGACGCCAGATTATTGGGAATTCATGAGACTATGCTTCTAGTAACTTGGAAAGACTTTATATTACTCAATACCTAGAGAGGTAAACAATACTCAATGCTTGAAGAGACAAGAAGAAAAACTACTTATCTTGATGTGACTTAAGAACACTAAATTCTTGTGCAGGTAGATTGAACAACTATGTCACTTTATAATGATTAAGTCCTTGATTATACCAAGACAAAATTTCTATTTTACAAGAGGACTAGAGGTAACAACAATTGTTGTGAATTAGTACAAAAATCATTGTGTGCTTTTCTCTTCCCTTATCTCTTTATTTTCATGCGCTTGTTCTTTATGTTTTATCCTCAACCTTCTAAACAAATGGTTTAAAAAATGAAGATAAGGTTTTAATAAAGAACATAAGGTTGAAAAGTTTAAAAATGGTCAACACAATTCAAACTCCCATTTTCTTGTGTTTTATAGCACCTTGAAATATTATTACCATAAATTTAAACAAAAATAAAATTATTTTTAAAGTGTTTTCTAAATAAAGCGATGTCCACCTTTCCTCTTATAAAATCATTTTCTAATGGAAAATTGTTTAATCTACCATACCAAATTTCAAAACATGTTCAAGGTATTTAATATCTTAGAAACCAAGTGGTTATTTAACAAACACATCTTCATTTATAAAACCATTTAAATGCACTATTTACATCCATCTAATATAAATTAATGACATGATTTGCAACATAGGAATGTCGAATTTGAATTACTTATAACCTGGCCACTAAAAGAACCATCTTAGAGTACTCAATATCTTCTTTTTGTCAATAATTTTGTACATTAAGTCTAGCTTTGTTTCAAATGATTTTTCCATATTCATCAAGTTTGTTTTGGAAAATCCACTTGATTCGGATGGGGTATTTTCCATTTGGTTTCAAATGACTATGTATAAATAATTTATATAATATGGTTTAAAATACATTTGGATAAATAGTTTAATTTACACGTAGTGAAAGTATAAAATAATTTTATACATAGTTCAATCACATTTTACGATTGTCGTAGAACTCAAGAGTTAACTCATCAATCAACTACTAGCTCTTAATGATGATTTTTTTTATATCTTCAAATGTTTTACCAAGAAAGTAACTATGTTGCTAAACCATGGATTCTTTAACTAAGTCCAAGAGTGTTAAATATGGTGTGGTTGTTTTCTGAGTACTACTAAGCTATGTAAAACGTAAGTAAAAAAAGGTTAAATTGTAAAAATTAATTACGAATAAAAGATAATTTGATTGATTAATCATGAGTATTCAAATGAATTGTATAAGTAATATTTATAGACAAAAAGATAACTTAATTGTATTGATTGATTGTCCATGATTGTGGCTTACGAAGACTCAAATGTGATTGTCATCAATCAACTAAACTCGATGATAGTGTGTGAAAAAATGGCACTTACTATGAGTAAGTGATACACACGTTTAACCTTGTTTTCCCTATATTTTGTAGTCTTTTCTAGTACTAAATCCACTTGATCCACTCATTTTTTTATTGTGCAATATGTTATAGACATGGCCGGTCCAACACGTTATGATATTTAAAACAAAATTATCATACGTAGTATTTTCAAAGATAATATATAGATTTTTAATATTTATTTAAAATTTATCTTTTGCACTTTTTTCAATGCAAATTCATTTATGAAATTATTGTTATCAATTTCGAATCGTTTAACAATTCTTTTTCAATTCTTTTTGCACGTTTAACAATTCTTTTCCAATCGATAATAAAATTAATCTTTCTTGTGACACCGTTGATCTTAGATAAGATTTAATTAATTCGAGTTTCAAAAAGCTTTTTTCTGCTGAAGCCATAGTTACATGAATTGTTAATATTGTTTTATAAGTAATATATGCATTTGAACAACAATCTAACTTTCTTATGTAACTAAGTATGACAATGGTGTGTCATTTTTCACCTGTATTATCTTTCTTAATATTTTAAGTTCTACAAATAAATCTAATCTATTAATGTCTGATTTATTTTTATATTTTAATAACGTTCAAGGTTAATACAATTTTCTTTTAATTTTTCGTTATCTAATGGTTTTAATTTTTCAATATTAAATAGAAAACAAAAATATATGCATACAACTTAAATTTTGTTCAAATCTACTTTGAAATAGAACAATTAATCTCGTGAAAAACAACAATTGATCTAGCGAAAAACGTCTTTAATATCAAAAGATGTTTTTTATTGAAAAACAATGCTTTTAATATAAAAAGATACTTCTATAGCATGCTATCTTCTTCTTCATAAATAATTGTATCATTCTATGATTTTAATTGACTACGATCAATATAAATATCAATTCAAATAACGATTCTGCCAAAAATTGAAAAATAAAATTTTCTAGAGGATTTTTTGTTGGACCTCTATATCTATAAAAATTAAAATAAAAACTTATTTTTTATCAAAACATAAAACAAAAATTTTACGTGTCTCTTCCTTTAGTCAACTCGTGTTTGTTATATTGATTTATAAACAAGGAAATTAGAGGCCAAATAATTTGTTCTATGGAATCTATAATGAGTACTAACATTCATACGATCCTGGAGGAACTGTTACGAAGTGAGAATGAATTGCAAATTGCATGATATTTGTCTCTAGTTCGACGGATCTCTTACTTGACTACCTATGTACTAGGATCATATTAGACAACCCCTAGAAGTGATGTCTCCCTTTGTCAAATAAATAGAAATTAAAGTAATACAATCGAAATTGTTGTCTAGTAATAACTAGAGAACAATATTGTGCATCTTTTTTTTACAATATAACTTCTCTTAAATAAATTCATGGCTCCAATACATCTATATTCTCAAAGCAGATACTTAAACTACATCTCATACCATTTTAAAACAAGGGTATACGAGAAAAAAAAATATTCAAATACAAACTTAAAGTATTTTTGATTGATGCATCTTTTATGAAGAATTAGAGCCATATATCTTTGGTCTCCTTCTTCCTTTACAAAATTAACTAATTTGAAACTATTTTAATATATATAATTTCAATCAACTCCAAAAGTCTTCACTTTGACTAAAAATTATATATTTTATGTGTAGTTATCGACATCGAAAGTCGTAATTCAAAATAACTATTATACTGTACCATAAAGAGTATAGTCACTTGAAGAAAAATCAATTTAAAAATTTCCTTTTGAAGTTAAACTATTGTGTTGAATTCAAGTGTGAGTGATTTAATACTTCATTGACTATAAATGACCTATAAATTTTTTTTTTTTAATGTCCAAAGAGTCATTCTTATTTTAAGAAATCGAATCTCAAAGAAGCCGGAAGAATTTTTTGAAAAAAATAATCAGATAAGAATCATATCGTTTTAAAAAAAAAAATAAAGATAAGAATCTATTTGTTGGTACAAGGTTGCAGTGTTAGCTTTCTGGTCAATGAGAATAATATAAACCATCAAGTGGCCACGTGATGGGAGGCTTTAAGTATATGTGGGAGAAGGGACCACACATAGCTATCTCTTTTTGAGAGGAGTGAATATATTTTTTCTTATATATATATATATATATATATATTAAATTATACTGATATAATATTATAATAATTTTATTATTATTTTTTATTTGAAATTGTTTTAAAAATTATAATTGCCAGCAAAGAGACTACATAGATAAGTTGCATATTAGATCGTTTTCTTTAAGATATTTTGTGATAACGTTTAAAATTGTACAAACAAAATATCCACCACAACATCTCATAGGTAAAACAATCAAGCTGAATGGTATTAGGCTCTTATTGCATTGTAACCGTTCTAGAACTATACCATCAAATATGGCGCTAAGGGAACTCGTAAATCGAGGGGACTATGGCAAGAAGACCAATCTAAAACCAAAAGGATACACGCAAAAGTGATTGAGTTATGACATGGGTTAAAACCAAATTTTTTCTACAAAAAATTTGTAATATTTTAATTTTGGCTTCTAAAATTTAGTAAATCACCAATGCCCAAGTTATGACGAGTTTGACGGCAAAGCATGCATGTAGCGGTCAACAAATTTGTGTCCTCCTCACCCATCAAAACAATTTGAGTCCATTGGAGCACTCCCCAGTTGTTCCACCTCCATCTTATGTACACTAGTTTGGTGTGTAATATATCCTATGTGGTACTTCAATTTTTTTAATTCATACGCACTAGCATACTATTTGTTTCAATAATTCTCCACTTGAATTTAAAAATGAATTTCTAGAGTAGCGTTAGATGCTTATATACAATTTTTCATAAACAAATGTGTCTTCTCACACGAACCTTTGTGTAGTGAATAAGATTCATATTTTAGTAGAGTAACTCATTGTTTTGAACTCTATCTTTGACATCAAAATATACAAAACATTTTCTACATTTATATATGTGAGTAGATCAAGAGTATTCATGTAGTTAGATATTGCATTCCACATAGAGTATGAATCTCATTAAGAGTTCATATTACTTCATCATCTTATTGTTTCAGGTACCATGCTTCTTTAAGATTATAATATCATGTTCTTCTCATATAAAATAAAATTATCCCATTCTCTTTGGTGTTTTTAGGACTTTTTCTCTAGCTAATCCTTTCATCAAAGGATCAACTAAAGTTTTATCGGTGAGTACATGATTCACTATAACAACTCATTTTGAGAGTAAATATCTAATATTGTTGTTGTTCTTACGATATATATTTTTTTTGTTACTATCGCATGTAGAGCGAAAAATACAAGAAATTGGAGGGTTTGAATTGTGTTTTTCTATTTAAATAGTTTTTCATGTGGATATACTAAAGTAAAGAAAACAATGCAAGTAAAGAAAATAGAGCAAAGAGACACAACAGTTTATCCTAGTTCACCACCAACGCGGTAGCTACATCCAATCTATTCAACCTGAAAGATTTAATTCACTAGTTCGCCACGAAATCAGACTTACACTTGAACACCTACTAGTCACATTGGTTGTGTTCAATCTTCTCAACCTTCTAGCTTACTACAATCAGGCTGTTGAGGAAGGAAATTATTACTGGCTCGGTTACAAACAACAAGGTTTTTGGTTTTTTTGAATTAGCTATCGCAGTGAGTGTTTACAAATTTGTTACTTTAGAAATTCTCTTAGCACTAACATGAAACAAAATGATGATGAACAAGAGTGCATATGTGCCTATCGTTTGTGTGTTTTTTCTTTTCTTTGAGGGATGCATGTCATTTTATAGAGAACAATTAGGGTTGTTGGTAGTTGTCTTGATTGTAGGAAATCAGAATAATTAATGAAGTTTTGCATCATATCTTTTTGTGACTAATTTTCCATAGAAACTTTTGAAAAAAAATATCTTGTAATGATTTAGAGTATCTTGTTTAAAATAGTTGGGAAACAGTTCATATGTTGGTCAGAGCATGTTGTAAGATCTTCATACAAGTAGTAGATTCATGATGTTCATCAAAGGATGTGCATAATATCTCAATGTAAGACAATCCAACATTTGATGTAATTATTAGAGGCAGAGGAAATTACTTGCTTGTCATGCTTATCAATGGAATATCTAGTTACTTGTATGCCATGCTTATCAGAGGTAGAGGCATAGGAAGTTACTTGCTTGTCATGCTTATCAAAGGCAGACAAATTGGACATATTGGCAAACATTAGAGATAACTAAACTACAACATTGCTTGTGTTTTTAGAGGCAATCGAGACACACGTTACTTGCATATCAGGCTTCGAGAAAGTGAGAAAGGAGAAATTGTATTGTATCTTTTATATTTGTAAATTTGTACAGAGGATACAATAAGAATCTATTAAACAAACACTTGATCTCTGACCTGCAAACTTAATCAAAATGTTAGTGAACTAAATTGTTCCCACAAACAATTTTGTTATCATAACAATAAGTGAGGAGAATATTTCTTCAAACCAACTTGGTTCCAATAATCTCCTCCTTGTTGATGATGACAAATATTTATTTTTCTAAATAATTTTTTTTAAGATAAAGTAAAAAAAGGAATAATATAATAATAACACGTTACATCAAAACTCCCGCTTAGAATATGCATGTTCAATTCTTAAGATGAAATATATTCTAACAGAGTAGTTCAATGTGTATTAGCAACTGTAGTTCATAATTTTTTTATTAAGATTTCTAAAAAATTACAAACATTATCCTCATTTTCTCATCAAACAAGAAAAAGAGGAAAGCAAAGAAAATACATAGAACAAAGACCAATATAACCAAAAAAATAAAACAACTAAGGGGTTGGTTTTGTGAGCATAGCCAGAATTAAACTAAATATTCTCCTGATTCTTGACAGTCGTGTCCATAAATGCCTAAGTCTTATATTCGAGATGATCAAAATCTTTGTTCTTAACAAACTATGAGGGATCGAACATGGGGTTAGAGGGAGATGCAGAGAGGCTTGTAGAAGTAAAATCTGTAGATAATAGAGTAGCGACATGAGGAATATCGAGAGTGCAAATCTTAATTTGGGGATGAGCACAGGAAACTGCAATAGTGTAACAAGAGCAAGCACTAAATGTTCCAGAAGAATATCACTAGAATGAGATGGAGCATCCCTGGATGAGGCTGATGAAGTGGTTGCGATGAGCTTTCTATATTGATTTCTCCTAGATTTCTAACGTTGTAGCATCCCTAAGTAGATGATTTTATTGTTTGCCTAAAAGTTATAGAATTCTGTGAAGCCAACTACAGTCTATGATCACTATTGTCCTGAATCTAGTTTCTAACAAAAGTGAGGAATTTGTTCCACTGAGTTAAAATATCATTAGGATCCAAACTTTGGACATATTTATGCGTGGTGGAAGATTTTGGCAATAAAGGAGGTAAATAAGGTGTGGAAGTCAGGGAAACTAGATGACATGGATTATGTGGAGGGGATGATTTCTAGAGGGATGGGGGAGGTAACAAAGTTAGAGGATTCCTCTAATGATGTATTAGAGACTTGATCGACAATAGTTGGTGAAACAAACACAACTTCTAAGGGATGGGGATATAGAGAAGGCGATGAGGTGGGGGTGAGGTACTTGAGTGGAAGAGGGAAAGGGTGGTGGTATAATAGTGGATGAGGTAGGTGTGTGAGTGGAGGTACTAGGCTTGTGAGGGAAATGATGGGTTTTTGTATCCAAACGAGGCTAATTGCTTAGCTAGAGTAGCCATAAACATATTATTTGAGCTATCAGATGAAAAGTGGGAGGGGTGATTGGTGTAGGGTTAGAGAAAGGACGAATAATGTTGGTTGATTACCAAGAGAGAAAGGGAGGGGTTGGTTTTGGGTCAAGGGAGAGGAGAGGAATATGGTGCTCAAAGTTTGAATATACCTTATGTTTCTTCCATGAAAGAGGGGTTGTTGTTTCATCATTTGTGATGGTTGTGTCTTTCTCGTCCTCTTCAATGCTTAGAATTGGAGCAACTCTTTTCCGCTTCTTCGCAAAAACCTGTGCAATCCTACAAAACCTCAAAAACTATTTTATCAGGATGTCCAAAGCAACGTCAAGTACTAGGTTAAAGTATTCAAACTAGCCTACCGCAACTAAGTCATCGATGAAGTTGAAATTGTTTTTCAGGTAGGTTTGCGAGATCGAATTTCAATTCCTGAAGAATCTCAATTTGATCCAAATAGCATTGAAGAGTAGGAACGTAGGAGACATTGGTAGTTGAGAGGATTTAGGAAGAGCTTGATGCCATTAAAGCAAGAAAGTTTTAGGGATAGCAGAAAGTTAAATGGTTTGCAGAGAACGAAGGTGTGGGTGTTTTGAGTAATAATATAAGGTTTAAGCGCTAAAGCAATTGGGTTTGTTTTTTTTTTTTCAAAAAAAAAAGGTACTAGGTGCACGTGTGAGACACTGTCAAAGTATCACACCTTATGAAAATGAAAACTCTTGATATTCAAGATTAGTTGAATTTACATTATTTTGAGGCACAAGTAAATTAAATGTCATCAGAGTCAATGCAAACATACTTTTAACCGTTCACTTTGTTTTAACATAGACGAGACATATGAAGGATTTAAACATCATTATTTGATAAATATAATCTTTAGATGTTTCTTTATAAGTTTAAGTCTATCTTTAGCAATGAATTTTGTGAAAATATCAACCAATTGATGTTTAATCCCTTATGAAGTGTTTTCGCAGAAGATGCAAATGTTACTCTCATAAATTTTAAAATATTCTAGTTGATGTTTAATCCATAACAATTAAGTGCTGCAACTAGTGACTGAAATATACTTTACTGCTATTGTTGAAAAAGCAATAATGCCTTGTTTTTTTGCTTGACTAGGAGATCAAGTTATCACAAAGGAATGCACAATTTCCACTAGTGCTATTCCTATCTAGTCTATCTCCAACATAGTCAACGTCATTGAAACCTACTAACTTGTACTCAGAGAATGACTTATAATAGAAACCAAGGTTAGTAGTGCCTTTCAGATATCTAAAGATCCTTTTAAAAACTATTAATTGAGATTCTTTAAGGTCATATTGAAATCTGGAACACACACCCACTAAACATAATATCAGGTCTAGAGGCAATTAAGTAAAGGAAAGGAAAAAGATACCCTAGACATCAATATGTTTTGTTTCTGGAAATCAACTTGGCTCTAATTGACTTATTTTTCTGGTTTTTAGATTTTCATTTCCTCTATTCAGAGATTCTAGATTAAGGGATTTGTATTCCACTCTAGGTTTGCATTCTTACGGAACTAGATTTGAGTGCTCACTGATATCTTCTAATTTTGATTGTTCCTCTAATACTCTTTATTCTTTTGATATATCTATTTCCTCTGATATATATGGTTCCTTTGATATATTTGGTTCCTATGATATATTTGGTTCCTTTGACATTTACTATACTAATGAGTCATCTGTTATTGAGGTTCAGGTCTTAGAACACATGTTTTTCTCTCATCATGTGTCGTTAGCATCCACTATTCAGGTGCCATGATGGTGTTTGATTTTATTGCTAAGGACATCTGTAGGATAAACTAGTTTTTATTTTGGTACCCAAATTCCATTGGGTCCTATTTTGTTAGTTATGAAAGATATCTTGTCTTTCCATGTTTTCAACATAGGACAAGTTATTCTATTGTGACATTTCTTATGGAAGTATGCGCAAAAAATACCAGGTTGATTAAATCTAGAATTTTCTGTCGTTTCTTCAAAGCCTATGCCACATTTATTTTTTTTTTTTGTTGACGCTATAGATCATAAAAGCTCGTTTACTTCTATCTATGCCATTAGCAAGAAATTTTTGAAAGGCTATTTCATACTTATCAAAATTGTTTGTTAAGATTTTCCCATTTTAGGTTTTCAAAATATTTTTCAAGGGATCTACAATTGTTTGTTAAGATTTCACGAGCTTTTCTGAGAGACTTAAGTTTTGAAGAAACCTTATGATTCTTGTTAAGAAACTCATTTAATATATCTATGAGTTCTCTAAGAAATAAGTCAGATAATACCTCAATTTCTTCATCAACAACTTTAAGGCCAAAGTTAGGATCTTCTTCCATGTGAACGAATTCTTACTTTCTAGATGAGTAGATTAACTTTAGCTTCCTGTACCTGGTTATTTCCTTTGTAGTTGAGAACTTAAACATCAAAGATACTCTTGGCTGTTTCTTTGTTGCTGCATTTTTCAAACTCCTTGCATTCATCACGAAGGTTCTAGCTTTATGATGCACTTTGTATTGTTTTTATATCAGCATCAAATTTTTTTCTGGATATTTTAACACCAGTAACATCTATTGGAGTCTCAAAGCCATCTTTGATTATGTCCCACAATTGAGGATCGCGAGTGATGTAGAAATTGTTGAGTCTGTCTTTCCAGTACTCGATTCTCTCTTCATCTAAGAAGAGAGGCGTGTTAATGTTTCACCTGCATTTACCATAACAATATTAGCATTCCCTTCCTTCTTTTTTGCGAACCCGTTAGATGTCCTTTGCATTGTTCATTACATAAGCAAATTTTCCATTCCTCATCCCACTTTCTAATATTTCCCTTACAATGACCATGTTAGAAAAATTTGATGATGCACTTCCAATCCTTCTATCATAAAAAGGTTATTGAAAAGTATCCATGAAGATATCTACCATTTCTTTTTTGAATAGAGGTGATTCTAGTTGCGAGCCGATCCCCTCCATCGTTGGTTATATTCATTAAATGTTTCGCTATCTCTCTTCTCCATGTTTTCAAACTGCATTTTGTCAGGAGCCATATCAATGTTATGCTTATATTGTTTTAGGAAAGAATCCACCAAATCCTTCCAAGAGTGAACGCGAGACCTTTCAGTGTATACCCACCTGAGGCTGCCCCAGTTAAACTGTCTTGGAAAAAATGAATCAAGAGCTTCTCGTCATGTGCATGAGAGGCCATTTTCTTACAATACACGGTCAAGTGGTTTCTTGGGCAAGTCATCCCTTTATACTTCTCAAAATCCAACATTTTGATTTTCAGCGGTACGACCACGTCGACAACGAGGCAAATATCAAATGCATTACTTGAACCTAGATAGCTCGCTTCTTCTATAAATCTCAATCTGTCTTCAGTAACTTGCATCTTAACGTCAAGTGGTTGACTTTCAATTGAAATGTCCATTCTAAACTTACCAACCGTTGGAAGCATGTAAATGTGGGTGGTATGGGGATTCAAGGAGTTCCACTGGTCAAAGTGTGAGTTAACTTCTAGTTGAGTGTTCACTATAGATGCGGATGGATGTGTACTGATACCATGGGTATAACTAGGAGGAAATCCGTATTACCTGAAAGTAGGAGTCAAGTTATTTACCATCAATGTTTCAATACTTGAACCGAATCCTTGTGGCAATGATACATTGAATCCAATAAGAATTTGGGAGTCAATTGATGTCGAATTATCATAAGTTAATGGCTGAGTATAACCCTGTGGAAGAACGACTAATGGGAATTTTTGTGCTTGGGGTCTTGAGGATTACTAGTTGTTGGTTGTGTGGGACTGTGAGACCATGAGGATACATTGTAAGTGGTACCATCAATCCTTGAGCATTTAAACTGTATGGTATATGCATTTGCCCAAAACTAGGTGAATGAGTAGGCGTTGCTTGATTTTCTTGATTGACAACTCATAACCCTCCTTATGTGTTATTTTTCCCCAAAGTTTGCATTGACTTCATAATCTTAGTCATTTTATCTTTCAATCGGTTGATGTTATTTCTCATTTGTTCGTTATCTATGTATTCCTCCATGATTCATGCTTTGGAGTGAGTCCAATAACGATGTTGAGGAATCAACTTGTATAATTATTTTTTGTTTTTTATATAAAAAAGTTTATATAAGTATGTATTAAATATGAATGGAGCGAAGATGAAATCATTTAATTAATTATCTCTTTTTTACATGATAGTTGGATGTTTAGGAATCATGAGCCTTACATGAATTATGTCTTAGATGCTTCATAATTTTTATGATTGCTTGAATAACTAGCATTGCCACCTTTGAAAAGCGATCTTTCAAACACTTGCGTTCATCCTCCAACTCTCTATAGATCTCTTGATACTTCAACTTACTAAACAACATCTTAAAATGATCCTCACAATATAGAGTTTCATCCTTTAAGTCATTATAAATCTTTTCTTGATATTCAATGTAATTATTCAACTCACTTGAAGTCTCCATCTATGTTCTCAATGCATCTTAATATTTTGAGAGTAGTTCTTTAGCTTTTCCTTGTGTTGCCTCTCAATTTTTACTTGAATCTAGTACTTAGCTACCATCTCTTTAAGCTATTTCTTTAAATATGCAAACTTTCTTTTTACATTCCTCTCAGAGCTTGAATATCTTGTCCATAATTGTTTCCACATATAGGCTTCTTCAATAGCTTCATTCCTTTCTTGCTTTCACACATCTAATTCCTCACTTTCACCCCTCAAATAATCTTGTATGTCAAGTTTATTCTCCTATTCAATTTTAAACCTCTTGTTACTTTACTTAATAAACTGATTTTTACAGGTGTTTTCTGATTGTAAGTTCTTGTTCTCTTAGGAGACTTTTTCTCTAATTTTACTTGTAGCTATTTTTCTCCTATTCATCTTGTAGCAATGATGCTTTGAGTTATTCTATTTCTTCATTTATAACAAAGGTAGGTTCAGATATTTCTTGATCACTCGAGGGTGTACCATGGAACGACAACTTGATTTCTTGGACTCTTTTCTTTACTACTTGTTGATAGGGTTCTTTTGTGCTACAACTTATACATCTGCGTCCTCTCCCTTTTCTAATAATTATTTCCCAAGCTCGACTTATCCTTCACCAAATTGATGGGTTTACTATACCCTTATTGTGTCAAACAAAAGCTTCTAATGATTCATCATTTGGTTTTACCCACATAGGATAACCAAGTTTCCTTTGTGCTACAATTTGATTGTAAATAATGCATCATTTGGTTCCCATGAGAGGTACATTTGAAAAATCTCCGCATTATCATATTATTTCTTCCACCCCTTGTTCTCTATGATACTATGAAAGTGTGTCATCAATAAGGTTAGCTATACTATGAACTCATTCACGATTACTTTTAACTTCAACGTGATACCTTTTCTTGGACATATTAAACATGAACCAAATTTTCAACACCGAAGACAACACAAAATAGTTCTATCTTTCTTCCTGTGTCGCATATGTAGAGAGTAGTATACATCAACAAGAACTGACATAGTCGAATTTTCTTTATTTTTTTTAAAAGCCAGGAAGATATTGATCCTCCAAATTGTATTTGATTCAATCCGGGTGGTGTAGACATTCCTTCATTCCCAACGCCAAGCATTTCCAATTTCCACATTTATTTTATAGAAAATATTCCACGATTTGTTGTGATTCTTTATCGACTCACATGAATAGATTTAGGAATAGTGAAAAAAAATTTCTTTTTACTTTATTGAATCACATGCAATTTTACTTAATAACGTCTATAAATAAAATTAAATATCTTTTATGAAAAGAGGAAATTTTAAACTCCAATTGGAATTTGCTACAAAACAAACAAATAGAATCTAACATGTAATATAAATTGAAATAAATTGATAAATTTCAGCACAATCTAAAAATTATCATGATTTGGAAATAAAACAATACCATAGATAATGAAAGCCAAAACATCTATAAAACAACTTATTTTTTTTAGCGGCTAATTTTTGTTGCCTTTTGCTCTAAATATTTTCTTGAAAAACCATCAATAACTCATTTTTCCTCTTTTTTACTTGTCAACTCTCTTACGTCAATTTTCAACAGTTCAACAATTATGCTCAAATTTGGGGATTTCCTTTATCCAAGGGATAACCCAACTTTCGTTCAAAATCTTCCATATTTGCAAATTTACTTTATTCAACTCTATTTACTTAAAAGAGGATCGTAATATTGGACTAGTGTAGTGAGGGCCTTATTTGCACATTTACCTCCAAAAGGTTTAGATTTTTCCCATATTTATTAAGGAAATTGTCACGTTGTATGATTTTTATTTGATTGTTGATGTCCTTTTGATATGATCCTATTTGTCATGATTCACTTTAAGGATCGTTTTTCGTTGGAAACTTACAAATTTGAGTCAAAATCGCGTATTGTTGGAGAACACGATAAACAAAGCTACGAAACTCCAAAACAGGCGATTCCAAAATGAGGTGAAAGATGACATTCCGAAATGCAAGTTAGGCCGTTGAATCACTGAAAACAAGTATGTAGAACTCGAGATATGATCGCAAGTTACTGAACAGGAAAATTGATAGAATTTGAGTATTAGGGTTTGATGTAATGGAAACTCAAAATTATTATTCAGCAAACGAACCAAGAACAAAATGGCGCCACAATATAGGGATTGATAAGCCAAAAAGAACGCCACAAAGATTAACAATCTTGATAAGTTCAAAAGGTGGATTCTTTCAAGAACTCTAGAGAGCAAAAGCTTCACAAAAATAATATCCAAAATCTGCCTTCGGAGCTTACAAATGCTTATTTATACTAAGTCTATCTCTAAACCTAAATGGGTCATAAGTGACAACATTTTTTAGCCCCATATTGGACTTACATATTATTTTTTTCTAAAATAAACTTAATGTAAAGAAGTAAAGTATCTTCACTTACACATAACATAAACTAAATCAATAATAATACTATTACAATTCCAAATCAAAACAAACTAAGAATTATTATAAACCAAATTAAAATAAATAAAGTTTATCCTAATTTATTAAAATATGGATCATCTTCATGCTCTTGAGGTCCTTATCACCTTCAAACTTTTTAAATCAGGTTGCTTAAACTTTAAGAGTAAAATTTTCTTTTTTCCAATCTCATTATTCACTTAATTCAACATGTGACTAAGGTTCTTATGATTCCCCAACAAACATAAAAATGGATGCAAAATGCCATTATGTTTTAATTTTTCACTTAGAGAAAGAAAAACAATGTCGTTAGATTTGAATGATAGTTAAAAAGGCAAAATTATCATTTTCACGTTGAGTAGAGGTGACATGTTTAAGTGTAGAGGTGCATGATAAAATCCTATTAATTTTTATTAGTGTATAGATTGGGTCGTAGTTGATTGGCCCATTAGTTCATTTTGATATGAGTTGGTTTGAGTATTTAAAAGAGATCAACTAAAATCGAATCAAAATCTTTTGAAATGTTTTTTCTTAAAAAAAAAAAAAAAACCAAATATGATCACTGAAAATAAATTTTTAAGAAATCAATGTTATAGTATTATTATTACAAAATTATACACTGCTTTTTTTTTTTCGGGAATTATAAATGATGGTTATGATGATATACACCCATATATTAAAGTATTAGTATTAAATGTGAGATCTACGTTCTATTTGAAAATTTATATATAATTTATTCGTAATTAATTAAAAATAATTACGTAGTATGCTTTACTCATTATGTTTAACTTAAATTTTTTAAAAAATAATAAAGTATATGTGACAAATTTTAATTAATTATAGGTATTTATATACTCATTCTGTCTCAAAATAATTAAATCATCTGTTCATTTCATGTATATTAAAAAAGATATACAAATAAAAGAGAGAAAAAAATATAATTTTTTATTAAATTATTCTTATTAAATATTGATACATTATCAATATGATGAATGTCTAATGGATAATACTGCATTGCAAATGATGTAAGTAGTATAAATTAATCTATATTATAAAAAAAATATATTTGAAATTAAAATAATCATTTATTTTTAAAATAAATTTTTATTTTTTTATAAATGAATCAATTATTATAAAACGAAGAAAATACATATTTTAAAAAGCTAATCTAAAATTTACCATTTAAATGGACCGTCAAACTTATCTAATGCAATAATATTTTTGGTCCAATTATCTCATCACAAAGGCCCCCAATTTTAGAACCCATGACATACCCTTTTCTTTCTCAACTGTTTCGCAGCTACCACTTCAACCCCTTAGACGCTTAGAAACCTTAGAACATAGTGCCACTTCAAGTATCACTTTTTTTCTTCTTCATAATTGTACCTACATCACTTAATAAAGTCATTGAAAGCATATTAAATAAAGTTATTGAAAAATTATTTTATCTTGTTACCAAGGTAATTTTTTTTAATTAACAAATATTAGTAAATTAATAGTAATGTTGATTTTTCATATTTAAATTTCTAACGTTACTCTTTTATTATATTTGATTGTTGTCTACTAGTGTTTTCCATATTTGCCAGGTCGAGTCTCTAGCATAATCTCATCATTTAAGGTTTCAACCATTATTTGGTCATGTTAGTTTTGATGACACTTGAACTCTAGATGAGCGTTGAATAGAATCTTAAATTTTTCTTCTAATTTTAAAAAACAAAATAATACTTTGTTAAAAACGTGATAGTTTAGATGAATTGTATTGAAACATTCACTTTAGTAACTCAGAGATTATACTGTTATCAATCACGATCAATGAACAATAATTAGACACAAGACAATAAATTTGATTATCTCAACCAATTTTTTGTCAATTCAATCAAACAATATAAACGTGGAATTAACCATTTAATGAATTGCAACGGACATAGAAAAAATATGTGAACAAAAAATTTAAATTTTCCACACTTCATGAATGTTAATAATTCACAAAAGAAGTTTTTTTTTTACCAATAAGAATAACAATGGAAATTTGTCATAATAGAATTTTCATTATTGTAAGTTTTTATATCATTCCAAACAAAAAATTGACAAGTCTTTACTAGTATAGATTTTTCAATACTTTCTAGTGTCAGTTTCTTTATTTGTCATATAGTTATAGTTTAGCTTGGTCTTTGGTAGTAAATTCAACATCTTGAGTCGTTAAGCATTACATGTGTTTATGTTGATAATTTCTTCCTAACTAAACAATTTTCAAAATGTTGTCTATTTCTTTTTTGTTCAGCTGTTGTAGGTGATCTAATTTGCAGTTGAACAATACGACATAAGTTACAAAGTCATGAATACATAACAAGGTGGTGAAAAAAACTCAAAGTGTGTTTATGATGTCAAAGTTCGCCTAGGGGAAGGTATTGGTCCCATGAACGAGATTGTCAACATAATTATCATGTTCTTTATTTCTCTATAGTTGATCATCTTGGCGACACTAGATTCCTAATTGGCATTATTCCCTCTGTTAGACTCGCCTGGTTGGTTGCTTGGGTGAAGAAGGCATATTTTGGAAGGTTTGTGCATTTATGTGGTACTAGTTTAGGCAAAGCTCTGGTTTGCCTCGACGACGACGACAAAGTTTAAGTCTTTTTATGTCTATTTCAAATTTCAATTGAGGATTCCGATTTTTGGGTATTGGAAGATCAATGTTATTCTATTTATGAGACAAAGGAGTTTAAGTTTTTTAACCTAAATACTTTAATACTTTGTTGTATGATTATTCAGACATGTGTTATTTATTCAGATCTTACACTAATTCTTAAAGACATTACGTGTGATTTATGTATACACTAGGTTAACTTTTATTGGTACCTTGAGCCTTTCTAATTTTCCTATGCATATTTAATCATTTTCTAGTCCTCTTGAGCCTTTAACATTTTCTTTTTGTTACTAACCGCATTACAAGTCAAAACCCTAATTTAACTAACCAACCTTACTTGGAGTAATGTAGAATTTATTTTGTCTTATCTTGTATAAGTAAAGTTCTAAGTTTGGGATTGCACATCCGATAGCAACCTTATAAGTTTAGAGTGATGGCTTTTTAAAAAATGATGAAAAATATTTTTAAAAAATGTGATTAAAAAAGCTGTTATAAGATGTTAGTAGTGACAAAAAATATATAAAATGAAAAAATGTACAAAAAATAAATAGAAATTTTGTTTATTACTTCCATAATTTTACTCTTGTTAGTTTAAAAATTACTCAATCAACTCAATATCGGTTTGTTCAATTTAGTAATTAGACATAATTCTAGTGCAATTCTTGAGTTCAACATTCTATACTATCATTTATAGGTTTAAATATGTCTTTGATCCCTGTAAATACACCATTTTTTTTATTTTAGTTCCAATAAATTTTTATTTTGGATTTAGTCCTTGTAATATCATAGACGATCGACATTGGTTCTTAACGTCAAACGAATGTTGTAAAGAAAGTGCTGTCAAACCGCCGTGATACGTGGCCCGATAAATGCACATAAACACATCATCTTTTATGCCCATAACATCTCTCTCTACTTTCAATTTTTTACCACATAAATGTAATAGGAGGAGAACTTCGATGATACTGCTGGAGTGAGGGACAAAACTGAGTTTTAGAGTCAAATGTGTGGAGTGTTGGTACTAACATCATCCATCATCTATAAAAAAACTCTTGTAACACTCCAACAGGAAGGTATATTTTTGAAGTCAATTGTGTGTTTCTGGTAAGAAAATAAAAGTAGAGAGACGTTAATGAATAGGGTAAAGAAGAGAAGAATTATATGATTCATTGCAGAGAAGAAGACATGTTTTCCAAAAATCCTACTTTAATTTGTATTCATATTTTTATATATATATAAAATAACACTAATTATTAAATGATAAATAAATAAATTTATTAATTGATAATAGACAACATTTTAAGTTTTAATTTATAATAAAAGATAATGTGTTGGTGTGCATTTATAAGGTTACATGTCACGACTGTTTCTTTTTATTGTAACGTTGACGTCAGTGACTAAAGTCGTCTTTGATTTTAAATGGAGTAAATCCACGCAAAAAAACTTACATGAACTTACATAAAAAAGTAGTCATAGATATCTATTAGTATATAAAATAATATTAGATATCATATCAATTAGTCTTATAGTCATAGATTCATAAGATTAAGATATTGGAGTCTAGATTCCACATGTTAGTCCAGATGGTATTGGGGCTCTACAAGTAGAGGTTGAATAGAGTTATAAATTTTTCATAGAATGTTAAAAACACAACAGAAATTTGTCAAAAATGTGAGAGTTTAGACTATTCATATTGAAACATTGGCTTTGGAAAAACTCAAAGATATTGCAATCAATCACAATCAACGAACAACAATTATGACATAAAACATAAAACACTGGATTTTATTGATTCTAACAAATGGTTTGGCAATTCATTCAAACAACATAAACATGTAATTTATCCTTTAACGGATTCTAACAATGATAGAAAAATCAAGTCAACATAAAATTCAAATTAATCACACTTCATAATTGTTCTCATTACAGAAAAATAGTTTTCACTAATAACAATCACAATCATGAAATAGTTTAAATATAATTTTCACTATTGTAAGTTTTTAAACAGTAAAACAATGGTATTGCCTCTAAATGTGAAGATTAAAATATAATAAACAAAAATAAAATAAAATAAAAGAATAAGGAAAGGAAAAATCACACCGTTATTTTATATCGGTTCGTCTACTTCATCCTTAGATGTGGAGTATATCTAGTCTCAATTTAAATGAATAAGAATTTTTTCCTTTATTAATATTGAAAGTCTAAAAGATCCGACGACCATTTTGTTACAAGTCTTTTATGGTTACCCCTTATTTCCTAAATGCTTAACAACTAGATTTCTTGAAACAAACTTGAAGAACAAATGAGAATCACTATCTTCAATATGAACATAAATCCTTCAATCTTGTAAGATAGAAACCCATATTAAATACCACTCTTGTGTTGAAAAGTCACCACTTCTCAGCCATCAATATGCAACCAATCATTATCACCTTAATAGCTCACAAATTAAACACCATAACATTTATATCTCACTTTTGATGTGTTTTCTAGAGAACTCAACCACATAGGATGTAAATTAGAAAAAGTGTTTAATCTTGATTATGATCCTGAATGAATGAGTGATGAAGAATGAACGAAAATATTCAACCTTTGAATGAAGGAACAAATCAATATTTAAAGAAGATTAGTTAATTGTTGAAATTATAATGCATCATAACTAACTGATTCATAACTATCAAAAATTGATTCATAAATATATGAATTGATTTATATGTTTTTCAAAGCCTATATGTTTAATCCTAAATTAATAAGCTAATTCACCTATTTGAAAATCAATTCACAATACTCCTTAGGATATGGTGAGTCAATTTAAAAATCTGGTGAGTCGGTTTACCTATCATAAACATTTTAAAATAAGTTTGGGACCTATGTATATCAATTTACAAGCATTAATCAATTTATGAAATGTTTCAATATGTTCCAAACATACAACTAGTGTTACGCAATAGAAAATGAGGTTTCACTACATTTTTTTGCTCCAAAAAGGCATGTGGATATTGAGAATTGAAAAATCAAACAAGATACACATCCATGTAAATAAACCTAGTTATAACATACAACAAAACACCAATTTTATTTTAGAGAAACTTGGGTTTAAGTCAAAGAAATTTGAGACTTATTATTTTTATTTACCCAAGAATGTTTCAAAAAAATCATTTAAATGATTCTACTATTGCACAATATTTTTTTTTAAATGATTGTACTTTTGTAATGGTTAAACCACATCACAAAACATTCGAAAATAATTCTTAATACTATTGATTTCTTTCAAAAAATCTAATATCTCTTATCTTTTTTCACGACTTCCTTCAAATTAATTTGTGCCTTAAATGAATCACTAAAAAGTAGAAAATTTAAAAAATTTGTTAACTTAGTTCCAGTTGCAGAATTGGGAGAGGAAAGCGACCACCCGCTGCCCAAATTTAATATTGGGTGGGCAAAGACGGGTTAATGGATTCACGGATCAATTTATGTGGGTCCACATGGTTTTAAATGGGCAGGTTCAATTTATAATATTTTGACCGCGAGTACCCAAACCCGTCCGATCCAATATTAAAAATTAAAAGTTGGTCGGCCTAGTAACATCAGCACAGTACTTAAACCTCACACATTAACCCTAATTTTCATCCAACTCTCAGTATCAGTCGTCACTCTCTACTTTCGTCTCTCTCTTTTCATTCATTCAGAGTAACCCTAATCACTTTCACCCTCACTCATTCACTAAAAAACCCTAGCTACCACCATCTTCGCCGCACAACCATCGTCCTTCACGCGATCTCCATCATTTTTTGTCACTAAGGTTAGTATTTATTGAATAATGGTATTCTGAGTTTTTTATTTTCTTTTGCGTTTTAGGAATTTTTTGACATTTTAAATTTGTTGAAGAGTTGTTTTGTTCTTGTTTTGTTTTAAATATGTTTTGGGTTTATGATTTTTTTGTGTATTATGATTTTTTTTTTGTATTATGATTTTTCTTCTATTTTAATTTTTGTTGATGTTTTTTTTTTTGTTATGGGTTTGATTGTTGAACTCTATTGTTAAATTTGTTTTGGGTTTATAATTTTTTTGTGTATTATGATTTTTTTTTTTGTATTATGATTTTTCTCCTATTTTAATTTTTGTTGAAGTTTTATTTTTGTTATGGGTTTGATTGTTAAACTCCATTGTTAAATCTATTTTGGGTTTATGAAGAAAATTATGTTGAACTCCATTGTTAAATCTGTTTTGGGTTTATGAAGAAAATTATGTTGAACTCCATTGTTAAATCTGTTATGGGTTTGATTGTTGAACTCCAGAAAAAAAAATACGAAGAAAATTATAGGAACCCTTAGCTGTTTCTGGCCACAAAATAATAGGAACCATGATGGAATAGATCGTATTTATTTCTGACCACAATATTAGCAGTTTGCATGTCCAAGTATTTTAGTTTTTTACTTTCTCTTTATGCAAAAGTCACAAACAGAAAAGATAACAAGACCATCAGTTTTTATCAGCAACCAGAGAAACTTCAATTCAAATCTTGAAAATAAGAAATTATAATACATTTGTTTAAGTGGTACATTTTAATTCATTATGAGCATCTATGCCCTGAACCAAGCTTTACTCACTTTTGGTGGGTTTTATCAATTATCATATCATGCATATCAATTATATCTATTTTTTCCCCAAATATAAAACTATGTTAGTGACTTGAGGGACATGAAAGAGTACGAATAGAAAAGTTCAAAGTTCAATTAATCCTGAAAAGCATATATGTTGTTGTAGTGTTTGAACTCTCTATAAGTTTTAAATTATTTAGTATAGATACAAATGTGATTGAACTTATTTGGTATAGATACAAAAGTAATTAAACTTATTTGGTAATTCTGAAAGAGTACTTATCAGTTTGCACATGTCAACAATAAATAGTTTATGCATTATTTGGTATAGAAATAGAAGTGATTGAATTGAAGCTAATTTTTTTTCTATTTTAAATTATGATCAGTAGTAGATAACCATGGCCCCAAACAAATTCTAATGACATAGGCGCTTTTAGACCAGCTATTTTCTAGTCACAACCAATATCAGGAGGGCATCAAATTCAGGTATCAATATTTATGTGTTTATTATTTTTTTGTTCTCATTATGTTAAGCTATTTTATGTATGCTTCAAATCCAAGTATGTATATACTACTACATCATAACAAGTGAGCCATTTTTAAATTTAATAAAATAATGTGATTTTGCAAAATAATGCATTTTAGTGAATTCTTATAAAAAATATTATATTCATTGTTTATTTTTTATTATTTTAAAATTCATTTTTGTTAACAATAATAAAGGTCAACTGTTACATATTTATTGAGAAGTTCATATTAAACACCTTTATAAATCATTAGAATTTGTAAAATATTTTACAATAATAATGTAATAAATAAATTATATTATATTTTTACCTCCACCACCACTTAAATTTTTGTAACAATCCTTAAATCTTAATACAATCCTTTAAATATATAATAACTTACAATCCTTTTAAATATTGAACGTTAATGTGGTTGGTATTTATTGATTAAGGCTCGTTCATTATTTCAGTGATGCACCAGCCTAGTCAAAATGTACCTACTCAAAATATCAACAATAGTGAATATGGTGCAGCAACAACAATAACAAATGTTGCTGGACCTTTATTGGATAATACCCAAGAAAAAAAAAGAAGAGAAAACCTAATGTAAGTGGGCCTAGGCAGTCATCAAACTGCTGGGAACATTTCAACCGAGTACCTGATTGTGACATTGATACTACAGCGTGTAAACACTGCCACAAGAGGTATTTGTGTGACTCTAAATCTCATGGTACCACTAACATGAACAAACACATTAATAAATGTCTCAAAAAACCACTTCTCGTATTAAGTGACCCTAACCAAACAATTCTTACATTTCCATCTGTTGAGGGATCTGGTTTAGTTCCAACTAGTAGTAGGTTTAACCTTCAAGCATGTCGTAGGGCAGTGTCTGTTTTTGTGGTTTTAGATGAACAACCATTTAAGGTGATTGAGGGTGAAGAATTTAAATAATTGTGTAAAACATTGCAGCTCCAATTTACCATTCCATCTAGGCGTACAATAGCTAGAGATTGCTTTCAATTGTATTTGGATGAAAAACTTAAGTTGAAAGCTTTCTTTAAGTCTGATTGCAATAGGGTGGCCCTTACTACTAACTGTTGGACATCAATTCAAAACCTTAATTACTTGACTCTTACATCACATTTTGTTGATAACGAATGGAATTATCAAAAAAGAATAATTAGCTTCATAGTTATACCAAATCACAAGGGTGTAATCGTAGGTAAAAAGATAGAAGAAGTTTTAAACGATTGGGGAATTCGAAATGTGTCATCAATAACGATTAATAATGCATCATCTAATGATGTAGCAGTGACACTTTTGAAGAAAAAAGTTAAAAATATGAATGGGTTGATGGGAGATGGTGAATTTTTCCACATGAGGTGTTGTGCACATATTTTAAACTTAGTTGTAAATGAAGGTTTGACAGAGAAACACTTGTCCATCTCTGCCATTAGGAATGTTGTTAGGTTTGTTAATTCCTCGCCTCACAGGGCTGCCAAGTTTAAGAAATGTATAGAATTTGCTAGAACTTGTAAAAAATTGGTTTCTCTTGATGTTTCCATTAGATGGAACTCAACTTACTTGATGTTGGAGGCTGTTGAGAAGTTTCAAGTAGCCTTTGAAAAACTTGAAGAAGAGGATTCTAGTTACAAGGAGTTTTACTGGAGACGCTGATCCCCCAAGTAGTTTTGATTGGGATATTGGTCGGGCTTTTGCAACTTTTTTGAAGTAATTATATGACGAAACAAGGGTGTTTTCTACCTCACAACATGTGAGTATTCATACATCTTTTCACCAAATGTATGCAATTTATTGTGGACTAGATTTTTCTTCTTTAAATTTAAATATTGTTTTTGCTAATGTGGGTGTGGATATGATGGAAAAATATGAAAAGTATTGGGGAAACGTAGAAAAAATAAATCAGTTGTTGTATTTTGGGGTAATGTTTGATCCGCGTTATAAATTAAACTATGTTGAATGGTCTTTTAAGGATATGTATGCAACTAAAGAACATTTGCTAAAGAGTTGCTCATCTCTATAAAAGACAATTTAAATAATTTGTATAATTGGTATAAGATGGCTTATGACCTAAACAACAATTCATCTCAACCAAATCCAAATGCTGGTGAAAATGTTTCTAATGATGAAACATTTGTTGCTGCTGCCAATCTTTCTCAACTGGAAAGGGCACAAGCATTAGAAGTCCATTTAAAAGAAAAAGATGCAATTGACCAACAAAATGAGCTCGAGGGGTATCTTGCTAGTAAATGTGCAAAAATGAGTGATAAATTTGGTATCATATCTTGGTGGAAACAAAATTCAGCTCAGTACGAGTTTTATCCTTAATAGCTAAAGATAATTTAGCCATACCGGTCTCTACAGTTGCATCTGAAAGTGCTTTCAGCACTGGGGGTAGAGTAATAGAAACCTTCCGGAGCTCTCTAAAACCAGAAATGGCAGATGCATTAATTTGTATTCAAAATTGGTTGAAACCTTCCTTCACCTATTTCAAAGACTTGAATCTCATGGAAGAGGTCAAACTTTCTGAAGAAACTATAGCAGGTAAAATTATTCATGTATATTTAATTAACTTCAATTCATAAAAATGTATATATCTAATAAATTGTATTGTTTTTATTTTAAAGAGTTCCAAGGTATGTCACTAGGAAATGCAGCTTCAGGTAGCTCATCATCACAGCCACAGGCACAACCATCTAGTTGTGCTTGATTAAAATCGATGTATGTCATTCCCAACTCTTTACTTGTTTCTAATTTGAATTTTTTGAAATGAGAATTCAATTTTTATTTTTGTACTAATTATTAAGTTCAAACTTTTATGAATATTTTGGATCACACTTTTGACTCACTGCATTTGACTCTATGACATAATGGTAGCGTTGACGCTATATTTTGTGAAGTGTACGGATTTTTACTCTTAATTTATTCTTGATGTTGCTGTTTATGTTGATGTTGTTGTCTATGACATAATGGCATGTCTGACTATTTTAATTTATTTTGCGAAGCGTTGATGTTGTTGTTTTAGTCTTTATTAAATATGTTGTTTTAGTTTGATGATGTTAATTTTGTCTATACTTGTAAATCCAAAAATATTTTAATTTAGTGTCAAATTTTAATGTTGATGTTGTTGTCTATGACATATTGGCAACGTTGACCCCATATTTTGCGAAGTGTATGGATATTTACTCTTAATTTATTCTTGATGTTGTTGTTTATGTTGATGTTGTTGTCTATGACATAATGGCATATATGACTTTTTTTAATTTATTTTGCAAAGCGTTGACATTGTTGTTTTAGTCTTTATTAAATATGTTGTTTTAGTTTGATGATGTCAATTTTGTCTGTACTGGTAAATCCAAATATATTTCAATTTAGTGTCAAATTTTAATGTTGGAGTTGTCTTATTGTTTTTGTTAAATACTTGAGTCATTTTATTAATCATTTGGTTGGCATGTAGGGAGCAAGAGAGACACACACCTTCATATTCTAGACTCATTATCATAGTCAAAGGAAGAGCACCTTGTAGACCTGAGCAAATACATTAAAGGTATGCACATAATTATTTGTTGCTATTTTAAATTTTATGTTGTTTAAAATTAAGTTTTATGATGATTATAAACATTTATTAAATACTTGTTACTTAGTAATTATTCAATCAAGCAAACATAATTGATTTGTGGTGTTAATTTTGTGTTAGGTGTTTGTAATTCAAATTAATCTGCACTGTCTTGATGCTTGAGGTGCCATTGTTATTATTGATTTATGCTTGATGTGGTAAGAATTATGAACTTCTCTATTATGTTTGATGGGGTGTCATTGTTATTATTTTTCTTTTTTCTGTTTTTCCTAATTATTTCCTCATTTGTGTTTTATTAAAATCTGATTTTTGTTTATAACAGGTTCAATTCCAAGCTATTTCAACAATTGTGGTAGCAAGTTGTATATTCATTCATTAAGCATGGAGGAGAAAAGTAAGATGATTATGTTTAGTTTGTTCAATGTTATTTTATATCCTCATTATTATCAATAATTTCTATTGACTTGTATTTCTTGTTAATTTATCAGGATGTACAAGAAAGATTACAAGTTGATGATAAAACTTGTGTTGATTTGAAATACCAGGATGTTCATCTCTAAAATTTGTTCAAATTGGTTTATCAGGATGTCTATCTCTAAAATTTGTGTTGATTTGAAATATTTTCATGTCATAGAGTCATTTGAAACAATCAGTGGTGTTTCATGACACCATTCAAATTAAAACTTAAACATTTCGTTAGTGTGTGATTTTTATAACTTGAATTGCTTCTCAAGATACATTCATATTGTTGAATATTTTTGTTGAGACTTGTATGTCAGTAAAAATATTCTCATGAGTAAGTTGTGTATGCTTAAATTTGATATTAGTATGTAATATGAAAATTTGAGTTTGTAGTTGGGACTTGATAGCTTAAATGGCTCTTCAGTAGAAAAATACCAAATATATACAAATGAACTCCAAATTAAAAGTTTATAAAATGTGTTTAAAAATTATTTCCAAAATAGATAAAAAAAACCTTGGGTCAAAAGTGGTTTTCACATAAAAATAAAATGAAAATTTAGTTGGGCCAAATATATTTTATAGTCCATTAATTCCTCCAAACCGAATCAACCCGTACATTTTACTCGATAATTTGTTAACCTGTAACCCGTTCAAACCGAAGTATTAAACGGACTATATTGGGTCAGTGTACCTCACCCGCAGTTTGGGTCGGTTATTGATTTTGGGCCTGAACCGACCCGCACCGGCCCAATATCCAGCCCTAAGCCCAACTACCAAAGAGAGAAATCAAAAAAAAAAAAAATCCGCTTCTATTTTCCCATCTATCTATCATTGTAAAACCGTAACAAAGGGTTTATTCATTGTTTACACAACATTGAATTCAAGTATTTTTTTTTTTATTTTTTTATTTATTTTCTTGCTCTCATTTGTAAGCATTTATTTTTTGTTGTTTTAATTGGTTGACGACACAATTGTTTTCTCATATTTTAAGTCTCTTGTACACTATTTTTTTTTATATTTATTATAATAGAGTTAACTTTTTGTTTAAATGAATTGTTGTTTTTACTCTTACATTAAAGGATTTTTTATTTGTTTTATTTGTTGTTGTTTCTCGTATATTCTTGTAAGTTAAAGAAAATTTTAAGTGTCTTTAACTTTATTTTTGTTTTTATGTTATCTAGTCTCATCATGAACAACCAAAATCCAATTAATTTCCAAACAAAAATTATGCCATAAATTTTATCACATTGCAGCGCTCTATAATAGAGAAGTGAGTATGATCAAAACCGACCAAATACATATAGAGGCATAAAAGGAATTAAAAAATTACACATTTTAAGTCCATAATAGTCTTTTATTAAAATTATTAAAAAAATTATTTAATTTATTTTTTAGACGAATTATAGTATAAAATCATTTATTAAATTAATATAATTTATTTTGTATGATATTTTCTTTTAAATTGATAACAAAATCAATTAATTTAACATTTTTTTAAATAATATTTTATTAATTTAACTTTTAAAAATAAAAGAATATGAAATATTTTAATTAACAAATTTTTTTGCACGCCCCTTAGATAGGCCCCGAGTATGACCATGAGAAACTAATCTTTTTTTTATATAAATAAAATAAATTTTATTTTGTCTCTTATTATGCATCTGATTTAGTACAGTATTGGAAGTGAATGCTCATTCAATTAGCTGAAGAATTCAGATAAGATTTTTATATCAACGAGCATATAATATAAACTTTGAATCAAAATCTTAAAATCAAATATCACCGATCAATATCATTACTACAATTTCTTTAAAAGAAGAAGAAAAAAAAAAGAGAGAAAACTTGGAACAACTATGACATAAAATTAGTTTTATAAAAATCTATAAGGAAGATTTGACGGTTCAATCGGTTAAATTGGAACTAATATTATCTACATTTATATTTAGTGAATTTGAAATATTTAAAATAGTTGAACTATATCTTAAAAGTTTCGTTGGTTCAATGTTCGGTTCCAATTTTTAAATTATTTGCCTACAACATATTACAGATTCATGTGGATGGTTTCAAACCTGTATAGATGATGATGGAGTTGGTGCAAATAGCAAGTAATTGCTAAATCTTACCTAGACATACTTGCATGCTAATTAGAAAAAACAAGAAAAAAACAAGGGGGGTATGTGTATGCTTGTCCTAGGCCATTATTGGTTTTCTTTTGTTTCTTTTCTTTCGTGCAAGGTCTAATTAAGTTCCAAAATGCATACATTATCGTGTTTCCTTTTATTGAAATGAATGAGCATTATTTTGGTTGAAAGCAACTTTGTCATGTCATTTATCCTTGTATAACTCAACACACTTAGACTATCATTACAATAAAGTTGGCATATTTTGAAAACTTTCGTAGAAAAATCAAAATGGTTTTATCTTGCCCCCTAAATTCATAATTGTCAAATCCAAACCCACCATTAAATAATGCAATGCATGATTCTTATCAAGATTTTAAATCACGGTCTCAATTCTTGATGTAACCTCAATTGTAATAGCAAAGACATTAAACATTTGTTTGGGAGTTTAGGAGGAGAGAAAGAAATGGGGAGGACTTTAGAAAAAAGAGAACGGAAGGAATAGATGACGTTTGGGAAGAGTTTTGGGGGTAGAGATATCAATGGGGCGGGGCTGAAGTGGGGAGTAATTTTCCACTCTTCGTCCCCGCCAATAAAAATGACCCCATCTCCTCTTCACTCTCTTCCTTTAAGAGTTTTTCCTCCAATACTTATTCCTACGATCCTCCGGGAGAACTCCATCAATGGAAGAAGTCTTGTAACATTAAAAAAAATGACAAGTAAACATATTATATAAAATACTTGAATATATACATAAAAATTTATAATAATATTGTGACTTTTGTAACAATAATAAAAAATCAATTATAAATAAATTTCTATAGATATTATGTAAAAGACAAATAAATATAATATATAAAAAACTTAAATATATACATAGAAAAGTTATTTTGGTAAATTATTTTGGGACAGGGTGTACACCGGACGGAGGATATGATCCATGTCCTAAACTACTCTTGTGAGGACATTCTCTTATTTCCGTCTCTGCCGTGAGAAATTTCTTACCAACGAGACTTCAAATAGGGCAATCTTCACTGGGATCACCGTTTACAAGCATAAGTTGACATCTCAATTGAGCAGTCTATTTTTCTTCATTATACAAAATACTTGACGAAACTAAAAAAAATATATTGAAGGAAATTTTTTGAGAATTTAGATAAATTCATCAAATCATTTCTGTTATTATAATACGTAAAAATTTAAAAATATATTTATCATACACATTCTCTGCAAAATAACTTTCTCAAATAAGGTAGAAGATTTCAGAATATTTCCTCTAGTCCTATATATATAAATCACCAAGTTAATGCATTAAATTTGAACATTAACCTTCATGCTTTCAAGTCCTCTTACTAATAAGAAAATTAATTAATTGCATTTATACATTTAAATATCAAATACATCTTAAAATTTATAATTTATTTTTATATATTTTGAACTAAAAAACTATCCATAAAATTTCTAATATAAGGGACTTAAGGAGTAGCAACCTTCTCTTTTTTGATAGCTAGGTTTGTTTCATCTTTCACATCTACCCTCTTATTTTTTTTTTTTATTGTGATTCTTCTAGTTTTATATATTAGATATTATTAGAAGTTTGTTATATGTAGTAATAAATTGATAAGTATTGACTACAATTTAGCTAAGATTATAATTATCACTGAATAAAGTGTGTCATATATTCATTGTAATAATCTTTTTTAATGGAATCAATTTCAAATAATTCAATTTTGTCTCAATTATTTATTTTTTTGTTTGTTCTACCAGGTTTTTCAATATGATATCAGAGTCTATTGATTTGGGTCACACACCATTTATATTCACATACAAAACCCAATAATGCTATAAAGAGAGGTACCTCTCTCCTTACCAACTGATTCTGTAAGGATGTGTTACACTCAATATAAAAAATACAACAGCATCAGAGTTGGAAGAAGTTTAAAGATACCCAAAAAAAAATTCTAAGAGTTAAAGACTCTTAGTTGCTAGCACTTTATACACCAACCTTTTTTAATTTAATTTTTTCCCCCAAGATGGAATTATTAATCAACACTTCTAACTTGTGGGGATGTTAGATATTGTTAGGAATTGGTTATAAGTAGTGTTGAGTATGATTATATGCAGTATCAATTAGACAAAGGGCAAGCGGAGGGACTAGAGCAAGTTTTGTCGCTACCTTTGCGTTTTGTCCTAACCGTTGTTGTGGGTGCAATTTGGGGTGCAGGAGGCGATAGGCCCCTGTGGTATGGTTCAGGGGTATTGTTATGATTGGAATCCTACTACTAATATTTAAACATAATTTGTACTCTGTAAACCATAATGCGTTCATCTAATAAGGAGAAACTACAACTACACTGTAGTTAGACACGTAGACACACTTTGTTGAACTCCATGATCAAAAGTCTTGTGTTTCTTGTTTGTGACTTTGTCCCCTATATTCTTCTAAGATCATGTTGGTATTCTAATATTGGATATTAAATGACGAGTAACTTTGTGTGAAATTAAAATTGGTAAGGTTTGACATAATGTAACGCCCCGATTTTTCAGAGCGAGAGTGTATTTTTTTTTTCAAAATAAATTCATAAAACAAAGAAATAAATAAGGTAATACCTTTAAATAAATATTTAAGTCCATATAATTTACAAGCAGCGGAAAAATTTCTCGAAATATGAATCCAAAATATTTACACATCAAAAAGTGGTACATGTAACCCATCGAAAATAATATGTCATGCTGACAATATTAGTATATGTACAATCTTCCAATTAAAAATAAACACAATTCAAAAGAAAGACATTTGTTCCCTCTATGTCATCCTAATCTGATCATTCTACAAAAAAACTATACACCATGAGTGATCTCCACGCGTCCCGTAAGATCCTCCTAACATAGCTCTAGTCAGGCATTCCCATCCACATTACCATCCACAGGGTACGAACCAGTAGGATTGTCCTGGCTCTCATCTGAGGGCAAAGCCCAGATTTCCACAATAGTTGTAAAGAGTCACCAACCGAAATTAACAGTTAACACATAACATTTAATTTTTTCAATGCACAAAATACCCTTTCAACTTAGCATGCACCTTAAAAGGGGTTTCCATATGCTAAAAATTCATATAATGTTTGCCAAATAAAAATGAAGTCAAAATGAGTCTTAAATCAATCAAGGAATAAACCGCTGGCCAATCCATTGATGAACCAATTGAGCAATCGATTATCTAACTCAAAATAAGATTTTCTACTAAGCCAATCGATTGGGAAATCGATTTGGATGGAAGTTTTTAGTGAAATCTGAACTTTGGGCTTAATTAAATCGATTGGGAAATCGATTTAATGAATAACTGAGCCCCTGGAATAAATCCAATCGATTTCCAAATCGATTTCTTAATTGTTTTTAGGAAACATATTTACAAAATCGATTGGCACATCGATTTTGTTAAATTGGTTGAGCTCCTGTAATACAACAAATCGATTGGCAAATCGATTTGTATGAATGACTTTTCACAGAATCGATTTGGGAATCTATTTTCCTGTATGTTTTTCTAAAACTATATAAACTAACTCAATCACATTCACACACAACTCCAAAACATGACACTTAGCAATTTCAACACAATCACCATGACAACTTGAGTTTCGAAATAGTTTTACAATCAATCACACTTACGCACAATATCAATACATAACACTTAGCAATTTCAACACAATTACCACGACATCTCAAGTTCAAACACTCAATCATAAACTTGAATCAAACACGACTCGTGTGCCAAGCACCCTAATGCAATGCGTATATGCCAAAATGCATGGACTCGGAATTCCAAACCAAAACCCTCCTCAAAGGGCCGTAAATCATAATTGTACCGCCTATCGCAGACCAAAGTACCAATTACCGAGGTGCCACCTATCACGGGTCAGCACGATTTACTAAAAGAAAAAGCATAAATCGTAAATGTACCGCCTATCACAGGCCAAAGTACTATTTACCGAGGTGCCACCTATCACGGGTCAGCACAATTTATCAAAAACGTAAATCGTAAACGTACCACCTATCACGGGTTAGTACTGTTTACCGAGGTGCCACCTATAACGGGTCAACACGGTTTACCAAAATGAAATGCATGAGCATACACTGATTCCGTCCACGACAAACATTAAGTAAACGTAGACATTAAGAGATTTCTCATTCTTAATACTCGTTTAACTTAAACAATTTTCAAAACAAACATTAAGTAAACAGAAATATTAAGAGAATCCCCATTCTTAATACTCTTTTAACTTAAACGATTTTCAAACAAACATTAAGTAAACAGAGATATTAAAAGATTTCCCATTTTTAATACTCGTTTAACTCTAATGGTTTCCACGACAACATTAAGTAAACGTAGACATTAAGAGATTCCCCATTCTTAATACTCGTTTAACTTAATGGTTTTCAAATTCCACACAAAACAAACTCAAACCTATTATTAGATCCAATCCACAACTCACACCAAAACACGTCAATTCATTTCTCCACAAAATCCAACATACACATATCAAATTTCATAAGCATTAATTATGAATACGTCAAATACGATGAACACAAATCCTCACAACATACCACTCAACACATCAAATTTCATTTACTCAAAATTATACACAAATGAGTTAAATTCATTTTCCACGAAACATCCATCAATATCGCCAAAACCTAACTCTAAGATTTTACCCATAAAGCCTTAGATTCATTTTCCCCGAATCAATACTCCAATCCTAACAAAATTATTTTCCATACAACCACAGATAAGTCCTTAAATGCAAACTAAAAGTTTGGAAGGAGTCCTTACCTTCACGTTAGCTTTAACGTGCGATTACGGTACCGCGAGTAAATCCGGTAAAAACTCCGCTCGCGACGTCGCTTCCAAAGTTGGTTCCCTAGCACCGTAGCGTAGTGGTGAGCAACCTTCCCTTCTATCTCTTCGCGAAATGAAGCTTAGATCTAGATGAAATATGGAGGTTTGCGTTTAATGGTTTTGAAAACCCCTAACACCCTTTTTCTTCGTTTTCGAATCAAAGAGGAAGAATGAAGCGGAGAAATAATTGTATTCTCACCCATAAACGCATTGTGTTCCTTTTCTTGAAGCAAATGAAGCCGTGAAAATGAAAGAAGAAGAAGGAAGAAAATGGGTCGCGAGGCAGGGAGGAGGAAAATGTTTTCTTTCTTTGTTTCCTTTCTTTCCTTTTTCCTTTCCTTCTATTTCCCTCCAACCATATATATACATTATATATATATATATATATATATTAAATATAATTAACAAATATCTCAAATATCTAGATATTTATTAAAATTACCATTTCACCTATAACCTCTCCAAACCACTTTTTGTAAAAAATATCTACTATCGTCGCGACTCAAGATATTTTTAACAAAACTCCCCAAAATTAATTCTTCTTAAAAGATTCACCGTAGTTAATTTAATTTACTCATTGACGAGTAATTTTAATCGGGCCTCAAAATATCTTTTTGGTCATTTAAACTCCCAAAATATTAATAACTTTGGCTAGAAAGCCTACGAGTTCAATACCAAAATACACTAAAATACATAAAGTATAATTTAAAATTATGGGTCTTACACATAACATGCAACTTCACATTATGGCAAAGAAGGGTTAAGGATTTTGGGGCACAACAAGGTCTTCAAAAGGCGTTGTGTAAAAAGAAAGCGATAGACATGGAAAAAGTCGGTTGAATGGAGATAAAGGATAAGGCCGCATGCATGATTCATTTATGTGTACTAAATGAAGTGATGTATCATATCCTAGACCCAACATCTCAAAATGAGATATGAGAGAAATTGGAAAGTTAGTGTATGTGAAAAAAGCTCATGAACAAACTGTTTGCAACAAATGTTAATACTTTCAACGGAACAATTACCGGTTTCATGAGGCCTAGGGTGAAGGTCTATGATGAAGACAAGGCTATTATTCTATTATGCTCATTACCATGTTTGTTCGATCACCTAGTAATCATTCCTACATACAAGAAAAACTCTATCAAGATGGACGATATTACAGCTACACTTCAATTTCATTCTCAAAGGAAACATATGTAGAGGAAGGATCTTTAGGAAAAGGCTTGTATGTAAAGTGAGCTCAAGACCGTGGGAGGAACAAAGGTAAAACGGGTTCTAAAAAGAAGTGGTCTAAATCCAAGAACAAAAACATAACAAAGTGCTTCAGTTGCAAACAAACCGAATATTGAATGATAGACTATTCAAACAAGAAGTATGGTTCATCCAATTCTGCAAATGTGGTTCAAACTGATGAATCTAATAATGAAGAAGATATTCTTTTTGTTTCATCAAGAAAGTGCACAAATGCATTGATTATTCACTTTAGTTGTTCTTACCACATGGCATTACACATGAAATAGTTTACCATATTTAGGTCATGTAGTTTTGGTTTTGTTTATTTGGGTGATGATAAAGCATGTGTTATCACTAAAATGACACAAATTAAAATTGCTATTTATATTAGATATATACTCTATAGGCTAGTGATTTGTCACATAGATCTAATGAGATAGAAACATTTTGCATGTCAGCCAAAGTGCATTGATAGTGATAAGAGCAAATAGAAGTGCATGTAACAGCTACAATCTATTAGGTTGTACTATTGTAGGTGATGTTATGTCAATTGAGTCTAATGATAATGCAACAAAATTGTGGCACATGCGTTTGGGTCATCTTAGTGAGTGTGGAATGAACAAACTTCATAAAACACATTTGTTGAAGTGCGTATGCAATTGTAAACTAGATTTATGCAAGTATTGTATAGTTGGGAAATAGTGTTGTATTCGTTTTAAATCTGAGAAACACAAAACATTGGGAATCCTAGACTATGTGCATTTTGATGTGTGAGGGCCTAACAAAGAACCTTCTATGTAATCTGAAGTTTTTGCCAAGTTCAATGTGTGGAAAGCATTGGTAGAAAGTCATATGGGCACAAAAGTCAAGTATATGTGTACAAATAGTCGGACAGATTAACCTGACTCAAATCTTCAGAAATTTTGTACAGAACATTGTTTGGTTTGAAACACTTTTTAGTTTGAAAGACACCACAACATAATGGCGTGGTAGAGAGTGTGAACATACCCATAATTGAAAGGGAAATATATCTCCAGTCAAATGCTGGACTTTCTAATGGTTTATGGGCATATGTTATTCGAACTGCATGGTATCTTATCAACACGTAACCACAAGATTCAATTGAGGGGAAAGTTGTAGATGAGGTATGGAAAACTAACACCATTAATCTTAGTAGTTTAAGAATTTTGGGTGTCCAACTTATCTACATATATCTTGTGAAGATAGATCTAAACTTGATCTAAAATCGAAGAAGTGTGTCTTTGTAAGTTACACAAAAGGTGTGAAGGGATTCAAGTAATGGAATCTAGTTTGAAATTAGATGGTGATCACTAGAGATGTTGTGTTTGATGAGAAATTCATGTTGAAACAATCAGTTGGAGTATATGTGTCCACATAAGAGAGAGAGAGAGAGAGAGAGAGAAACGTTCAGCAGTAAGGTGATTTAGGTTTATATTGGGCCACTATCAATAAGCAACACTTAGGTAGTCCCTGAACTACAAGTCGAACCAAATAGTGAAACTGGACATACAAGTGTAGTACAAGATTACTTTCTTGTACGTGACTGAAAGTATCGTAAGATCAAGCCACCATAAATATATGGGTATGAAGACTTGGGAGTTTATGCTATACTTACTATTTTTGGTGATTCTTCCATCTTTTGAGAGGCTATAGTTAGTTAGGAGAAAGGTATGTGAATGAGTGTTATGGTGGAGGAGTTAGAGTCTTTAAAGAAAAATCATACATTGGAGCTTATTCAACTTTCTAAGGGGAAAAGAGCTATAGGTTGCAAGTGGGTGGACATAAGAAAATCAATATTATAAAGTTTACATAAAGTAGCCTAAGGGTTTTAGTGATATTAGATAGGACATAGTAGTTTGTAAATTGAAGAGATCTATGTTTGGTCTAAATCAGTCTCCAAAGTAGTAGTGGTACAAGCATTTTGATTCCTACATATTTTAGATTGGCTACAAAAGATGTGATTATGATTGTTATGTTTATGTTAGAAATCTTGATGTAAATACAGAAGTACGCCTAAGAGGGGGGGGGGGGGGTGAATTAGGTGTTAGTAAATTTTCTTGTTTTTAGAGATTTAGTGTTTGATTTTTCTGATTTAAGATAGTGTATGGAAAAGATAAATGGCAGAAAAATAAAGAACACAAAAATATTATCCTGGTTCCCCTTATAACCAAGGGTACGTCCAGTCCTCTTGCACACCACAAGAGATTGATCCAATACTTGTCAGAAAATGTACAACTCCCACCCTGGGATTCTTGCTACAAACTTCTAACAATACGTCTAAGATAGCACACCACTATCTTAGATTAAACTACCTTTTGCAACTGATACAATAAGGTTTGAGTAAGACTAAGATGAGATATATTGATACACAATCCAATAGCAATTCAAGTACTTGAGAACCTTTTAGAATGATATGAAAATGGAATGCAAGTACTTAGTAAAAACAGAATTTTATTTCAAGATTGTTTTATGTTTTGATTCAAGGATTGTGTTTTTATTGATCTGAAGTTATGGGGTATTTATACTCCATAAACATCCCTTCAGATTCGTGGCCATTGATCCAAGAGGTTTGATGAAAAATTACAATGTTCTAGAGCCATCCCAGATCTGAAAAAGTGTAATGATTCCAGTTGTATTCGAATACAATATATGTGTATTCGAATACACCTCTTTGTAACGTTCAAAAATATTCAAATTTTGCATCTTGTATTCGAATACACATTGGTGTAGTCGAATACAGAGTAGTGAATTTTAGCCTCTGACTTAGCTTGTATTCGACTACAGATGTGTGTAGTCGAATACACATATAGGAATTTTGGCCACTGACTTGAAGTGTATTCGACTACACATTGTTGTAGTCGAATACAATATTTAGATTTTTGCCTCTGACTTAAGTTGTATTCGACTACACATTGTTGTAGTCGAATACAATGTTTAGATTTTTTCCTCTGACTTAAGTTGTATTCAAATACAACATGGTGTATTCGAATACACTTATGTTCTTAGTTAAAAATGTGATTTTTAAATACTTTGTTAATGTGGTTTGGACTTTTGAAACTATTTTAAATGCATGTATAAGTGTGACTTGTTCTCATGTACTTGAAGTATTGGTTAGTATCATATATCTTTACATTATACTATCTATTGTTTAGATTTGAAGCTTATTATGAAGCTTATCGATCTTCTTTTTGATCTTGTTGCATCATCCATAATCGGTGGTCTTTTGTCGTCATCAAAAACATGTAGATTACACTTGATGATGTCTATTTTATTTTCTAGTTACTATATGTTGATAATATGTTGATCGATGATAATCATTTACATGTTGTAAGTGAACTGAAAATCTTATTGAGAAGGGAGTTTGCAATGAAAGACTTGAGTACTGTTAAAAAGGTTCTTTGCGCGTCACTAGGATATGAGTGCTAAAAATATGGCTCTCTCATAATAGCTATTTTGAAAACGTGTTAGACAAATATGATATGAGTAATTTAAAGGTTGTAACTACTCCATTGGTGAATCACTTTATGCTCTTGTTGGATCAATTTCCAAAGACTGATGCAGAAGTTGAGTATAATTCAATGTTTACATATGTTAGTGTTGTTGGTTGTCTAATGTATGTTATGATTTCTAATAAAAAAGATTTGGAACAAGTTGTAAGCCAAGTTTGCAAGTTTGTGTCCAAACCTGGTAAGTATCATTGGGAAGAAGTCTAGTGGATTTTTAGGTATATGAAGGGTACATCATGTCATATCATGTATAGTAGAAGATAAGGTGATCATTCAATCGTAGGATATATTGATTTTGATTGTGTATGTGATATAGATGATAAAAGGTCTACAATAGGATATGCCTTTACCCTTGCAAGATGATCAATTTGTTGAAAGTCACTAGTTCAATACATAATGCTTATATCTACAATAGAAGCGAAGTACATGGCTGTAGCTGAGGTTGCCAAGAGGCTTCATGATTCAAATTATCAGAAAAGGAATTAGGTGTTGAGCAACGTAGATCTCAGTTACATTGTGATAGTCAAAGTTCCATTTATTTGGCAAAGAATAAAGTCTATCACCCAGGACAAAACATATTGATGTGAGGCTTTAGAAAATCAGAGAGTTATTTGCATATAGACAAATATTACTTTAAAAAGTTCATACATTAGATCATGTAATTGATATGTTGACCAAGTCAGTCACCAGTGACAAGTTCAAGCATTGTTTGGACTTGTATCATATTTCTCAATGTTAAGTAGGAGTTGTATCCTCGAGTTGTCAGGATGTGAGCGTGATGCAATGAATTTTCATTGGGGTTAATTTGATATTTGCCAAGGTGGAGATTATTGAGTATGGCTTATATGCAGTATCAAGTCGGAAAGGGTTTATGGAGTGCAATGAGTTGCGCAAGATTCGCATATGCCCTTGTGATTGACCAAAATGTTGTTGTGGGGGACGACTAGAGGTGTGAGGGGCGATAGCCCTTTACGACATAGTTTAGGAGTATTGTTGTAATCTGAACCTTATTAATAGAATTTAAACACAACTTGTACTTTGTAAACCTTAATTCATTCATATAATAAGAAGGAACTATAATTTCTCTGTAGTCGGAGACGTAGGTAATCTTTGTCGAACACTGTAATCAAATATTGTTTGTTTCTAGTTTGCAATTTCTTTATTTTTATTCTTTTAAAATCATTTTGTTATTCTAACATGTAGTTATAAGTTGGTTAATATTAACTACGAGTTAGTTAAGATAATTTAACTCATATGGTTATGATCAATAAATATATATATATATATATATATATATATATAT
>JBBPBR010000002.1:24919801-24931923 GCA_037974775.1 Cicer pinnatifidum
TTATTTCAAAATAATAATAATAATAATAATAATAATAATAATAATAATAATAATAATAATAATGTGATATATTTATATTATAGAGATAAAACTTTATTTAATTTAAAAATATATATTATTTTTTCATATAAGAGTTGTTGACTGTTTTGTGCGTGCATATATATTTTGAAAGAATAGCTACACGTTAAATTTTGTACAATCTTTGAAATTTAAATATGTGTGGATAGTAACAATCTTCAAGATTAATCATCCTTGTCTGTATATAGTTCCTTATTAATTATATGATGCTTTTACATTCAAATTAACATTGAAGTTTGTCATATGTATGCAGTGGTGAAGCATTTATTAATCGAAAACGCATATGACGTTATTCTCAAGTTTAGGGTATCTAATCTTAGTTCATTATTTCACTTTTTTCTCAAACGGCACCGTAACTTGCACCAATTTTGGTCGTTACTTAAAGAAATAATTCTCAGCACCAATTCACTTTTTATAAAATAAATATCAGTTATTTATATGTTATCTTAAGATGAAAATTCTAAACTTTCTTTTCATACTCTTTCAAATTTTCTTATCAAATACCAATCAATTTCGGTGTAGTCGGAAAATGTTTGATATTATATATACCGAGTTTGTAAAAAAAAAAACGACGAGCAATGTGATTTTTAAATTTTATATATTAGTATTTTGTGAAATCGTAGTAATTTTAAGTGATTCTAATATATATATTTAATGTGATATTAAACATTCGTCGAAACTTTACAATTTACCACTAAATCAAAAATATTTGTTATTGGTATTTAACTTTAAAGTTAGTTGAATATTCGACTAATAATTTTCAATTGTAATTAACTTTTTACTTCAAATGATTACACTAAAAAAGAAAATATATTTTTCGATTGTAGATTTCTTCACTCTTCCAAAGCATATTTAGTAAGAAGTTGTCTTTTTTGTGAGTTACTAATCTAAAGAAAACATAAGTAAAATGCATAGTAAAAATATAATGGATTAATTGCAAGAAAATTATAAGTTTAATTTATTGTGTTTGTTAAATGAAATGTAATATGCGGTATTAATATGCAAAGTTAATTCTTTTGGCTAAAACATTGTGGCCTACTAAATATAGCATTGACTTGTCATATTATAATATTTTTATAGGTATGGATATTTTCTATCCATCGTAGAGTGTATGTGGTCTCCCACGTTTCTCTCTATTTTATAATATTACAATTTCTCTTATTTTCGTATTCATTATCAGTCATATTTGTGCGCTATTTAAAAAATAGTCGATTTACATTTTTAGTTCATAGAAGTTAAAAACATGGAACACAAATTTTATAATTGAATTGTCAACTTTTATGTATTTTTAATTGATTTTGTAATTTGTACAACTCTCTTGTAGTTTCTTGATATTAATAAAGGTACCAAATGACTAATATTTGATTGTTCTTAGACATTAACTAAACTCAATTAAGCTACTAGCCATACTTAGCTAATTAATATTTTAAGTTATTTGAGTGTCAATAACTATATGTTTTCTTCTTTTAAAAGAATAAACATTTTTGCAAACAAAGGAAGGTGTGTTAAGTACCATGGAAGGAGAATGATTGATGACAATTTGGTAAATGTATCAAATTGCAAAGAGTAATAGTAGTATTGATTTGAGAGGAGAATCAATTTGACTATCACGATGAAGGGTCTTGAAAATCTACTATTTTTATTAAAATAAATAGCTACATAAAATGATTTTCTTTTTTGAAAAATTATTAAAAAAAATTTAAAAAATTAATTTTTAAATTATTATTTTATTTAAAGTTGTAAAAAATGATATAAACTCAAAATTAATTATTTTTTAAAAAAATATTTATCTTGCAAAATAACTCTAAGAAACACACTCTAAATTTGAAAGAGATTTTTACTAATTAATAAATTTGAAATGATAATTTATCTCACGCTCACAATTAGATAGTTTAATAACAAGAGTAGTGTTATTTAATACGAATAATTTATAAATAAAAAATAATAATAATAATTTATCAATTTATTAAAAAAACAGTCAAACAATCATTCTCATATTTAGTAGAAAATATGAGAGTGTAAATAAAAGAAAATTATTTCCATATTTTCACATATTCATTATTTATATTTTCTTACGTACATAATTTTCCTAGTAATAAATGTTTGTTTCATTTTACCCACCGTTCTTCTCCTTATCTCCGCTTAACTGAAAAAATATTAAAATAATGCAATATTTAGAACTATAGTATAAAATATATATAGCCTAGCTAGCTAGCTAGCTTTCCAAATTAAGTCACAACATTCAACACCATCTAATTATTTTGACACGAGACATTTCCAGAAACTACCCTTCAAAACTCTAATCATTGCATATAACACTTTGAAATTTCTGCCCAAAAAAGAACACATTGAAATTTGATTGGAAATTCAGCCATTGTGGAATCGAAACGTTAATTTCCACCACAATGATTCGTACCCTATCTTTGTAGTCTCGTGTTTTCATGATAGGATGAAATCCTCCTATTATGATTCTATATCGTTCGTTGACCAGCTACAAATTATACTTTTTAAATCAACCAAAATTATTTCTTAAATTGATTCTTGTTAGAAAGTCTTCAAAATTGAGGCTAAAGATTACTACTTTTCTATATATATAAAAAAAATCAATAACAATTAGTGTATTTAATTTAAATTTTAAATTAAATATTTAACTTCTATTGATTTCATTTTCTTTCATATTTAAGATTTTTTCTCTCTCTATAAATGAAATAAAAAAATATAATAAAAAATTCACACACACATAAGTGTGAGGTTATTAGAACATCTCCAATTTTAGATTTTAATTTAACAATATTTAAATTTATAAGTTGAGTTAAAATTTAAAAAGAAAATTATATTATTTAGAAAATAAAAAATCGTAAAAAAAAATATTTTAACATGACCCTGCAAATTATATTTCTTTTTTTTTTTTTTCAAGTGCTTTGACTGTTAAGTTTTTTTAGAAAAAAATTAACAAATATTTTTATGATGTTTGTTAAAAATCTAAATATAAAAATAAAATATTAAAAATTTTGTATTTTATATTTAAAATTGTAAAATATGAAAAAAGAATTTCAAACATGCTTTTTTTTATTTTTTTTGTTTAACAAGTGACCACTAAACTAACATTTCAAATATAGTTTTTTATTCGTCAAAATAAATGTTCATTTTACAAGATAATTTCACTCGATCACACTACGTGCATAATTCTACCATAGGATGGAAAAAGTTCTAAGGAAGTTAATGCAGTGTGACACAAACAAAGGTCTTCAAAGTTGTAATGGAACTAAGACAAAAGGTAGAAAACACTTTGCAAAATCGGTTTCACTAATTAGAGTTAGGCACAAACTATTTCATGATATCCAAAATATCACAATTAAAATATTAAAAATTCTTCAAACAACAATAATACAAGAGAAATTAGAAAACAAGGAAGAACTTGTTCTATTATTCAACGAATCACGTTTTTATTTTTCTTTCTTTTTTAATATTATCTTCTACTTTATTCAACATGTATCACTTTTTTTTATATAAAATAACCTTGCTTCCATGCTTTCTTTTTCTATTCCACTCAAATTTTCATTTTTCCTTCTCTATATTCCAACTTAAAAATAGAAGACTACTTTTTCATGAGAAACTTTAAACTTTTAACAATGCTAGAGTAAAAAAAAAGTTATACATAGAAGGAAAATATCACATAATAGACGTTCTTCCGTTTTTCTTGTCACATGGATAGTTCAACTTCTTTGGTTGTTGAATTTAATGTAGTTATGATTGCTATTGAGAGAGATTAATTATGAGAGAATTTAGAATAAAGTTTAGTTGGAGAGTCACTTTTTGATTGTCGTTTCATTTAGAAGTATTTATTCGTACTTTAACAAATTTAAAATAGATAGAGTAATTGTATCTATTTAAACTAGATCAATGATTTTTTTACATCACTCACATTTAAGAGAAGATAATAGTTGTCTTGATAAGTTTGCAACTTTTTTCGAAATTGTTTTCCCCCAAATAACTTTAGGTTTCTTTAATTTTTCTTGTGGGTTTGGTTCATGTCCCCCACTTTGTAATTTTTTTCTTTTTTGTTTTTGAATATATTTTAAGACATTTTACAAATAATAGAAAATTGTTGGTGGTGCCAATTTAGATGGAATGATCAATCTCTTTTGTGATGCTTTTCTATGCTTTGATCTAGCATAGAAAAATCAAATACAAAATTATCAAGGTTTGTTATTGAAGAAAGGAGAAGACATTGGAGGATGAAGGAAAACATGTGACTTTTCATTCACTTTTTAATTTACAACTTTTTTTTTATTTTTAATTTAATTTTTGTAATTGTGAAATAATTATAATTAATTCAAAATCCAAGTGTATTAAAAAATAATAAAATTACTCAAATCAACAAACTGCATAATTAGCATATGTGAATGACCAAATTTAAATGAAAGACTAAAAAATGAAAAACCTAAAATTAAAAGAGTAAAATAAATAAAAATAAAATAAAAGACTAAAGCCAAATTCAGCCTATATCACATAGACAAAATCACTATTAACACAAAATTAAATATAGAGACTTTTCTCAAGCTAGATGGTCCATTTTTAACTGCACATGCAAGTACTTTCATGTATTTTTCGTCCTTTTGTCGAATTTTAATTTTTTGTACTTTCACAAAAATTCAGAAGATTGAGAATCAATTAAATTTTGAAGATATTTTACTGATTTGCTAAAAATGAAGACAAGTCGAACAACAAGAAACTAGAAACCAAAGCATACTGGACTAGTGTAGTAGACTAGTCTTTTGTAATTACATGTGTTTTTGTCTTTCAGAATTTGCATAAATTTTTTACTATTGTTTCCATTAAAGAGGTCGAATTCACAGTCCTATACTATAGAGGTGTTAAAATAGGGTATCGACCCGTATCAGATTAAAATAGAGGTTGTAATTACATGTGATTTTTTCGTATTATTTTGTGATTTTGTTGTTTGAGTGTAATGTTTTTTTATTTTTATTTTCTATCTTATAGTACAACAGTTTTTAATTTTCTCATCTTGATGTGGCATTCGTTTTTGTTTAAATTTATAGAGTAGTTTTGACCAGTTAAAGATTTTAATCATGTCGTCAACGAAATAGATGTGGAGGCACAAGTATCTCAGACACTTGATTTTTGTCATTTTTGTAGACATGTTGCAATTTTGTACTATGTTGTTGTTTAATACTATTAAATTAAATATTGTGAATTTGTTTGCAAATTCATCTTTTTTATTTTAGAAAAGTTGAATTTATATTGTATCGATGAAAACGTCAACCTTTATGTATACACTCCTAATTTTTAAACACCCATTTAATATCGTATTTTCTCAAAATCTCTCTTCTCCTATTACATCACCAATATATTACATCTATCACACTATTTCTTCTATTTCTTTATCAATCGTCTTTGAAATGATGGAAGTTTTGGGTTTACACCATATATTTTTCTAAAAACATTAAAACACTTAACTTCTTATCTAACAATAACACACAAAAAATATAGTGTCACAGCTCCTTAGCTTCCTTTCTTCTTCACCATAGAAAATAGGTGATTTTAACTCATTTTTTAGTCTAAAATAGCATAATTACATCGTTTTTCCTCTATCTTTTATCTAAATAAGTGAGTATCACATAGATTTACTTTTGATTTGTGTTTTTTTTCTATCATGCCGACTTAGTATGACATTGTTGGGTTTTTTCAACAATGTTCATTTTATTCAGATTGACAGATTAACTTTGATCGAGTACAAACAAATTCAATCAATGATATAATTATCTCCAAAAACTAACACAAATACACAAGATTTCAAGTTCAAAATCACGACACGATTTTTCAATTGATATTTTTCAACTTAACAATATTGATGTTTTTCAATTGAGTTAATACTTAAAAATGTATTGATATATTTTGTTAAAGAAAAAATTAACACACTTAATCAATGAGTCGCAATATAAATTCTCTTTATCAAATAAGACAAACAATATGTTTTTCCTCACTTGTTAAGATACTAAATATCAAAATGTAATATTAAAAACAACACATTCAACATCCTAAAATTTAAAAAGAAAATGATTTTTTTTTCACATAAACTTCTTATTTATTCCTTCTTTATTCTTTAATAAGTGTCCTTGCTGCAATTTTTTAGTATCACCCATCAAATAAATAGAGGATAATAGCATTGCTCCCAACTAGAAAAGCCAAAAAAACCATTGGAAAACGTTTTTCTGGCTCCAACATAAAGGACAAATATCATTAGAACTTGGACCATTACTTAAATAATGAGGATTAATTATCACTAACAAGAATAGAATAAAATTGAAATTAATTTTATAAATAATATAAATTTCAAACAAAATTGTCAATTTATCTGAATGAGTGTAAATAATTATTTTAAGTTATTTGGTTAAAAAAAAGGTAAATATATTATTAAAATTTTAATGTGATATTTTTTGACAACAAAAATATTTTTAATATGAGTTTGTTTTATATACACAATAACAGTATATAAAAAATTTCACATGATGTCCAATCAAATATCACCATTTTGTTATGTCTAAATTTAAAGTTCTAAAATATTTGCATAAATATTTACAATCATGCACATATGTAAAACTGTTTTTCACAGTAATTACATACAAACATGTTTAAATAAATACTTTTTCTGTGCTTCAAATCATGCTAGTCATATTTCTATGATGGAAATTTATTTTATTATTTGTTTTATTTATTTATTTTGGACATGCACAATTTGTTTCATTATTTTATATGTAATAACAAAATATGATTCAAACAATAGAAAAATAATACAAGTATTCTTAAAACATAGTAAATTTGAGTTCGAATCTCCCATAAAACACGCATCCACATTGGTCATTTTATTCACGGATATATTTTGAGTAGACACAACCTAGTGTATTTTCTTTGATAAGTATTTACCAACGATTCAATTAACTATGACTCTGTGTCTGTGGTTAACCATTGGTAATTTTACGTTACCTATGAAATTTCTATGGATAAAGACAAAATTTGTAGTAGGTAATAACATATTTTCTTGTAATGCGATTTAGTGTCCAACGCGTTTCGAATATGATTATCTCTAGTGAAGGAGCCTATAGAAAGGGAAAAATTAATGCAAGAAAGGGTCAGACATAAACAAAGTTACAAGGAAAAAGCTTAAAAAGATCCATAATTTTACTAGACCAAATCTATTGTAAACAGAGTGTGACCTAGTCAAATAAAAGATTACTCTCACAAAATAAGATATTTCAAGAAAAAAGACATTCCAGTCAATTAGAAGTTTCACATTGATTAGAAAAGGGAAAATTGAGCAATATATAAGTGGGAAAATCCATGTACCTATTATCCTAAGGCTTTGGATGAAGATGCAGTGTCTAATTCACTTGTATGGTTGCTCTTAACCCAATGCGGTGGTGATCCTTGGTCCCTTCATGAACCAACATGATAAGGGTTTGATTGACATTTTGTATTGAAAGTCTTTCTGACCAAGAATGCTCAATTGACATGTTTCGTTATACAAAGCCAAGGACAATGTAAATATATGTTGATGAAAAAGCTTCAGCTTGTGGGGAGGAGTTTTTTGGTGTCAAATGTTAGTTAGAAGTCTCACATTGGATGGAAAAGTAAACATTGAGAAATATATAAGTGGGAGGGTCCATATACCATTGCCTTAAAGCTTGGGATGAAGATATAATGTCAAAATCATTTGTATGGTTGCTTTTAGTCCAATTTGATGACCCCCCATACTTCGCTCATGACCCAACATTGTTATCAAAGTATGGTTAATAAGGGTTTGACAGACTCCTTGTATTGAAGTCTTCTTGACCAAGAGAGTTCATGCGGCTTGTCTCGTTGTATGGAACCAACAATAGTGCAAGTCTATGTGGATGAAAGAGCTTTCATGCGTAAGGGGGAGCTTAGCCATATCAATGGATGGACTCACACATGAGGAATATATTGTTTATGCCAAGTGTGAGTTATACGTCCCACATTGGTTGAAAAAGGAAAAGTTGAGCAATATATAAGTAGAAAAACCCATATACTCTTTGTCTTAAAATTTTGGGTGAAGATGTAGTGCTCAACTCACTTATTTGGTTGCTTTTAGTCCAACGTTATGATTATTGAGCTCCATTCATGATCAAACTACTAATATAGCAACAAAAGATGTGTCTTGAATGCCAAAATAATGGAGAAACAACCAAGAAAATTCTACTTTTATTTCTTAAATTACACCACCTCCTCCATGACAAGTAGAATTATTCATGACATCCCCATATTTAATTTTAATTCATTTGGAAGGAGGGGAAATTCAATCAACCTGAATAAAAGTGGGGGCCTTGTAAACCCAACAATGTTACTCATAAATTGGCTTGTAAGGATTGCTAGAAAGGTGGAATAAAGTTCTTGGTTTTAAAAAAGTTTTTGAGTCATAAAGGGGAAAATAGTTAGGAAACATGTTAGACTCGGGTAGAAATGTGTATTGAAATTCGTATTCGAAATTGACAATATTGAAATAAACTAACAAAAAATATAATGATTAGTTAACATAAGAAAATAGAATCTGATTGAGGGTTTTTAAAAACACTTTGTCTTCAATAAAATTAGTGAAGATCTCTAAAACACTTAATGAAATTACTATTGATACAAACACATAGAATTCATAACTTTAATTGTAAATCAAATCTATGATGTTGACAACAAGGTAAAATATAACTTTCACTCAACAATTCAAAATAGAGTATGATTCAAGAACTGAAACTTCTATTATCACAATTTTTCTATCAATCAAAACATAAAACAACAAATTTGGTTCCTCTATTTAAAATGTTTATGAAAAGAGAAAATCACACATAAATATATATTAGTTGATCTACTCCGTCCTTACTTGTAGAGTACGTTCAATTCTCATTCATAAAATGTGAATTTCTTTCTTTATTATCAATTCTAAACATTTACCAGATTCTTCGATAATTGTTATAATCACATGTACACCAAAAAATTTAGTGGCAAGCCGATTCATAAGGCCCTCGAGAATTGATTCATAGGTCTGTAACATGAAAAATTTAGTTTGTAACATTTGTGAGCTAATGCATAAGCTTAAAAGTCAATTACAAAGTTAAAAGTCTCTTTGAAAAGGTTTTGAAGGAGTTGCATGGTTGAAGAAATGCTTAAAAGAATATTTAGTATTTCCTTTACCAACAAGATACTACTAAAACATAGAATATAAGACTTCATAGTTGGTTGTGGTTGACTTAAATCACTTATGAGATCAAATTACCTTCAAGAAAATTTCTCCAAAATCGTGTAGGTATGGAAAAAGCATGTAGAAAACTTGTGTTGGTTTATGTGGGATAATTTAAAACCTCAGAGAAGTTAAGAGGTTACAAATAGTACTTAAGTAAACCTCTCCTAATATAGTGTGGAAAGGTATAGATGAACCACAAATAACCAAAAATTACATATTCATGTGTTACATGAAGATGTAAATGAACGGGAAATAACAACTAAATACTACATCTTCATGTGTTACATGAAGATGTAGACTAACAATAAACAACAACTGGTGATTATATCTTAAGTGTTACATGAAATATGTTCATGTGTTATATGGGGATGTAGATGATCAACAACCAACAAACAATGGCTACATCTTTATGTATTTCATGAAATATGTTAATGTATTACATAAAGATATAGCTCAACAACAAACAACAAGTCATAACTACATCTTCATGTGTTACATGATTTATGCTCACGTGTTACATGAAGATGTAGATGAACAAAAATCCACAACTGTTACAAGAAAACTGAAGATGCGGTCTCAACCAAGAAATATATTAATAAGAATTACAACTAAAATCAAAAGAAGAAAAATGAATTTCCAACTTGAAATTCAAATCGGATTCACAAGATATTTAGTCAAGAAGAAATGTTGAGAATAATATGTCTAAATATCTTTAAAAGATTTTAATTTAAATATATTTAAAATCTAAAATAATATATCATTAAAAAACTATTAATGTTTATTTTTGTTTAAAATATTTTCTTAAGTTTATTGCTTATTTAAGGAATTGATAATTTGTACTAGAGTTTTCACCATATATAATACATCTCAAATATTTCCATGAATTAAAACATAAAAAACCCCAATCGATTATCATATTGAAGAAATTGTCTTAATAATTCATTAATACGTACTCAATATTTAAATTAGATATACTATCATACTTAAGTGTAGAAATATAATAAACATATGACATACATATAAACAATTTAGATATACAACATGTTTGATATATCAAAGATAAAGAGTTCAGAAAATTATGGATTTATAGTTTTGATAGTTTGTCGATCTTCTATAGTCTTTAAGCAATTGATCATGAAATTGAGAGATAAATGATGAGCATCCGTTGGCTTTTGATTCTTCCTCAACCTAGACGATCCTTATGTCTTAAGTACTCATCAGATGGGAAGAAGAGACAATATACAATGTGTTTGGTATGTTGAGAATCATAACCTATATGGCTAATTAAGGTTCCCATTATTATCAAATGAACCATCAATGATATCCACTCATATAAAATTCATATCAATTAATTAAATATAATTAATTATTCTTATTTAATTAATTATCAAATTAGAAATCTAATTAGTCTTATTCTTAATTTAATCATTAATCAATTAAGACTCTTTAACTGATAAATAATTAAATAAAGATATGTATCAATATAATAATATTATAATATAATAATTAAATTAAATATTTTAGCAGAGGGTTACAAATAGTATTCGAGTAAACCTCTCCCAATAAAAGTATGGAAAGGTACATTCAAAGAATAGCTCTTTGGATATTTTTAGACAAATTGTCACATGAATAAATCAAATTTACAATTGATTGAGACAGAGCGTGAGGATGTGTTGGTCTAAGATTTTACAATTAAAAATAAAAGGCTAAAAGGAACTAATTGATACTCCTTCTGGTCTTCTACTATCATGATGCATATTTTTTCTTAGAGCAGGCAAGAACTTACTAACTTTATAATTAATTATACTTGACTTGAAGCAATTATGGAATGAGTGATCTTTATGAAAAGTTTCCATGAAAGTGTTTCACTAAGAATAAAGCTCGCTGAAAAGTCTCATGTTGCCTTAATGAGCTCTACTACACCATCAGGTTGCAACCTACCTTGAATTGCTTCCTCATTTTGCTCGATATATTTTGAAAGTTATTAATAAATTTGCAAAGTTATCATGATATGTGTTACCACTGTATATTATTCTTTTCTCATATATAAAGAAGAAGTGGAGGCATTTTCACCTAAAATGGGGAGCACTATGGTTAATAGAATATAACGTAAAATATCTATAATTGTTACAAAGTTTATGAATATGATAAAATTGAGATGTTCAAAATACTCATGTTTTTTGGAATGTAATATTGAAAATACAAAATCATTGATTGAACATGCATTTGATTGAAATTAATTTGTCAATCTGAACTAAAAACTATTGTATCATGACGAAAAACTAAAACGTCACATCAAAACGACGAACAAACACAACGTCACTTTAAGACAAAAAAACTATAGAAAAATACAAGAAAAACTAAATATGTGTAGTATTCCTTTATTTAGATCAAAGAGGATAAAAAATATTTAGTAGAGTGAATTTGAATCAAAAATTGACTCTAAACCACCCCTTCTTAGATGAAAAAATAACAACCGAATAAAAAAAAAAAGTATGAAAAGGGAGGAGAGGAGGCTAGGTCATTTTCATAATAGCATTTTGGTTATTACATAGTTAAAACTAAATCAAGAGGCTTTAATTTATAGGTATTATGATGAAAAAAGTTGATATTAAATTTGAAAAATAAGTTAATTATATTTAATTAAAAGTAATTTAGAGGAATAAAATATACTTTAAAAAATAAAGAATCAAAATTTTAACATAAAAAATTCATATACAATTAAGATTAAATTTAAATTTAAATATGAATTTAGTCTCTACAATTATAA
>JBBPBR010000002.1:24936578-24947607 GCA_037974775.1 Cicer pinnatifidum
ATTCCTAAGCAAAATTAGCTAATGGGTATATAAATTTGATACAATATCTTCTATTAGGTGTTAGTAGTGGGACTTCATTTCATTTTGTTGAATTTTCAACTATTCTTTTCATTATAGATTTAACTCTATGATGATTGATGCTATTGTTCCCAACACAAATTTTAAATTGAATATTTTGACATATTAGAAAAAAGAATATTATCATGCAGCAAATTAACTGAGATGTTTTCGTAGAACTTTGAAAAGAGAGAAGGGAATGCAATAATGACATGTTAAAAAATTAATATGAATTTTAACGTAGATCACGTTAATAGTTATATATCTCTATCGCATTTTACATTATTTTTACAAGCAAAAATTTATTCTCTTCCTCATCTATACAATTAAATAGATGTTTAAAAAAGTGATGTTAAATAGAGGTTTTAAGGATTTTGCCATCATTGTAAATTAATTATAATATTGCACAATTCTTATTCAAGTAATTTATATTATCATAAGAAAATATCAAAATCATAGAAGAAGTTAAGGTAGTGTTTAGATCTAATCTAAAAAAAATGTTTTTTATCCTTTTGAGTTGGAAAAATACGAAATTCTCATATATTTTTAATGAACGACGTTTCCTCACACCAATTGAACTTTTAATAGTGTTTCGTTGCGCTTGATTTTTCATGAGTTTCACTTCATTAAAATAGAAAATAACAATAATGGACGTTGTCGATACCATTTTGTCGCACTATTATTCTAAATTGTCTTATGATTTTTAAAACTTTAGTTGAAACAATGATCTTGTTCGTTTTAAGGTCTAAATATTCAATTTTCTCTTATTTTGTTGAATCAACATTGATCCAATCATCTTCCTAACCATGAGGTTTTATTAAAAAATACGAATGACTTCCTCGTATCCATAACCCCTCACGCCTAAGCCTAGACCTCTAGCTCTAGAGTGTGACCCGTGGACCAATAATAGTAACTTGATCGAAGGCAACACAATGAATCTAGGTGTGACCCGAGTTGCATGAGTGACCAGAGATAATAGTGAATTAATTGAAGGTGACTCATAGATCTAAAGTATGACTCGAGTTTTCCAATAGTTTAATAAGATTTTATTATTGTTATATTTGCAAAAACAAAATTATATATCATATTATAAACTTTTATTCATCGCTATATATATCTATATAGCTTAATTATAATAAATAAAAAATATCTTTTTCCTAAATTAAAGATCATATCTATCTATCATCTATCAAAGTGAAAGTGATCTAATTCTTAAATGGTCGACCTTAAAAACTTTGGGTAGAAATGAATCACAAAAACACAAATGAATAGGTATCATATTCTCACATTTGGAATTTGGATCAAAGAAAGGCACAGCCGCCACAAGTAAGGACAATGACAGTCCCATTCTTGTACTCTCTTCCAAAAGGCCCGCATCACGTGGGAAACCATCTGTTGTTTGTTGTTTTGGCATCCCTCTAATCCAACTTCATACATAATAATAATTATTATTATTATTATATTATATGGTTATAATTTCTTATAATAAAATAAACACAAAAGGACACTAAATAATTTGTGTATGTAACTCAACTATGCTCTCTTCAAAAACGACATATCTTAGGATTTCTGTCATAGATACCTCCCTCACTAACCTATCTGTATTTTTTTTGTTTTCTAGCTTTTTTTTTTAATTGTTTATTTTAATTTTTTGGTTTTTTATTGATAAAATGTATATTTTTTTAATGTGTCAATGTGATACATCGGATTTTGGGCTTGGATTTAATGTAACTTTAATTTTAGGCATAATTCCATACATTTCAATGTCTTTTGATGGACTTGTCACAATACATGGATTCCAATTTGTTGAATAGGAACCAAGGAATCAATGCTATTCCTTAACAATTGATTGTGATAATGGTTTTATATTGTAATTTCATAGTTGGAATTATGCTATAAATCTTTGTAGTGTAGAGAAATTTGGTGGATGCAGCTTATATTTTGATTGTGATGTTGCGGTAACTTCAAAATCTGTAATACTACAATTATCATTGAGGTTATAGACGATATTTTAAACTATAATTGTGATTTTAAATTACATTTCAATTTGATTGATGAACTTGGATGTCATGTATAATGAAGATTAAATTACTATAATTATGACTAACCAACTAACAAGTATATTTTCCCAAAAGAAGACAATAGAGATTCCTATATCAATCAAAACATTATATAATAAAGAACAAATATCTTGGTTCTTAGTACAATAAGTGGTAAAATAATTAAAGATTGGAATATAATTCTAAGGACAGGTTTAGAGTTTCCTTCTTTGTATTCAATGTGACAACTACAAAGTCAAGTTGTCAAGTTTAAGACCAAATCTTAGAAGAAAATTTTAATTCTAAACAAATTGCAGAAATGACACGACATATGTGGAGATTTATAGTGAATTTTAATATGAAGTTTAAAATGAATTTTCAATTATTATTTCTTTTCCAATTGATTTAATATTGTTGAGACAATATTAAATTTAAAAAATAATTATATATTTTAATTTTAAACATATTAAAATTTGAGACTTTTTTATTAAGTAATTTTTTTTAAGGCCTTTTGATTAAGTAAAAATTTTACTTTTTATGAAATTATAAAACGGTTGCTTTAGTAGTCTTACCATCAAATCGGCCTTGACAAATTGAATAGCTCAACTCAATCCTCAAAATTTGTCATGTTAGCTATGTCATGTCTCAATTTCTAATGTATTAATCGATTAGGTAATTGGTAGTAACATATTAGGCTCTTTAATATGTCAAACTAATTGCATTGCATATAGTGTTTGCATCAATTGTGTGATAATTTAGGGGATTATTATCCCCTTAATGTGCTAAATTATATCATTGTGTGATAATTGATGATTTGGTATATTTTATGAAAATTGATGAATAATGAGTGAATGTTTAAATGTTATGATGATTGTTGATAATTTGGTGTGATTCTACTAAATTCATATTGTTGTTTTTAAGTTGCTAATCAATTAGGCATCTTAAGCTAATCGATAAGATGGATATGAATTAACAGAAAATATAGGCTAATCAATTAGAATAAAAAATTGATAGATTAAGTGATGGACTAATTGATTAGATACTTAGATTAATCAATATGAAACCCGAAAACCCTATAAATAATTTAAGTATTAATTTGGATATAATTTATAGTAATTAATCGATTGGATTGACTAATATTTGATTAGGATAATAAGTTACATTAGTATGAACAAAAGCTTGAACATGGACAACAAGCGATAAGATGGGTAGAAGAAATGATACTTGATGTGGAAAAAATAATTGAATAAGTGTTATAGAAAGTAGTTATCAATTAGTTAAAGTAGTTAATCGATTATATGATGATCAGTAACTGAGTAAGGAGTAGTTAATGAGAAATAACACTAAATTAATAATGATATATGAGATTAAGAGTGTGTTTCTTGGGGCGGATTGGAAGCAACCATGAGTGAGAAGTTATAATATATTGTTTTAATTAAAAATTGATATTGGTTCAGTTAAATTAAAAAAGTTCATCAATCGAGAACAATATAAATATAAATATACTAAAATTGAAAAGAATAAATTTGTGAACAAACTCACAATATTCAGATTAATAGCATAAAATAGTAAAATATCTACAAATTTAACATAATTAAAGTGACTGCAGAGAAACCAAATAGCATCAAACTTAGTTGGCGAAGTAAAGGAAAAATACGAATAAAAGATAGATTTATATGAATATAAGTTACTTAACTATAATTATAGAGAAAAAATAAAGAGAGATAATTTTAAATAAAAAAATAATTTTAAATCACTATTCTTCTATGAAGCAAATGAAGATAGAAAAGAGGTAGAGAAGACGTAATAGTTAAACCTAGAGAAGAAAATAAAAAACAACACAACCTAATAGAAAAAAGAATATACTAGATGGCTCAAGAAGTTAGAATATATAGCTTCACAAAATCACAGTGAAAGTAGCATCGCGACTAGGGATGGGAATAGACTAGGTCGTCCGTCAGATGTCTATGGTTTGACCTATTTATGGTCTAGCCTAATCTGGTCTGGCCTATTTAATAAAAAAGCTAAGCTCAGACTGTTTTTAAATCTTATTTATTTAAATAGATCAGGCTCAAACTTATAAAAAATCATATTAGGCCTAATAGGCCGTCCTATATATATTATATTATTTATTAATATTATTTATTAATATTATTTTTATTATTATATTAATAATATTATTTCCTATTTTAAATTCTATCATTTAGACAATCTCTCAGTAATCATTTCATATTATGTAGTCGTTCCATATTCGGCAATCGTTCAATTAGTCGATCACTCAGTAATCGTTCCATATTTGTTTAAGAGATGATAATAGGTGCGTTTGTTTCAGAAAAAAAAAAAAATCTATTATTTGAAACAAAAAATTATTTTTTAAGGTTTAAAGAAGGTTTGTTTTAGATTTTTTTAAAATTATTTTGTTAGAAAAAATATTTTTTGTTTAATATATATAGATATATACATTGATATTGGTATGTGAAGAGTATCATGTGGTATTCGTAGAACATTTAAATATTTTAATGTGAATAAGAATTTTAAACTTCCAAGCCAAGCAGAATTTTAAAAAGGTTAGGTCAAGCCGAAAAAAAAACACATATGATAGGTCGTAGATCAGACTTAGACCCAAAAAATAATTTGTAGGTCAGGCTCAGGCCTTTCAAAGTCTGGCCTTACCTATTCTCACTCCTAGTCGCGACCCGAATATTTTAATTTGAACTAAGAACCAAACAAGTTATAAGTAGTGATGATGATAATGATTATTAATTAATTAAAAATAGATCATTTCCTATGTATTTGAATTGTTAGTGACAATAATGTTTAGATTAATGATGTGTATTAATGTTATTATTTATGAATTAATTACGATGTGTGTTATATTTGTAGTTATGATGATGAAGAATGCTATTGTAACGTATTTAGTTAGACAAAAGGACTAAATTATATTAAGCATTAAACTTATATTTATAGTCCTAACAAAATTATTATACAAACAGACCTTGTTATCATTTTAATTTCAACAAACCTTCGTACAAAATTTACTCATCCACATAATATAAGTGTAGAAAAGTGTTGTTATTCATAATGATAAAAGATTTAAATAATATTTGAAAAAAAATATTAACAAAAATAATATTCACAAAGATGATATTTTCTTTTTTCATTAATCTTTCTTTTTCGGAAAAAGAAAGAAAATTTTAAATAATATTTGAGTTACTTTACATGGCTTTTCTCCCATGCAGTGTTTGTTTAGTGACCTTAGTTTCACGGTCCACACTTCAAGTACTGATAAGATCTATTGACCCGTTGATCGATATGCCTCCCCTAGAAAATAAGGTTTGTGTCGTTGAACATTCACTTTGAAGCTTCGCTCTGAGTATAGATATTTTAACTCTACTGCACCATGTGGAAATAACTTGATTATTTTGAAAAGTCATGACCATCTTGATTTTAAGTTTTTGAGAAACAACTTCAATCTAGAATTGAATAGAAGAACAAGTTGTCTTATTATGCCACTTTGTCTTTTATGTATATAGATCTTTTAGCTTTACTAGATTATTTTGAAAATGTCTAACCATCTTCATTTTAATTTTTCGAGAAAAAAGTTCAATCTAGATTTGAATAGAAGAACAAGTTGTCTTATTATGCCACTTTATATTTTTTTGTATATATCTTGATATTATTTTAAGCATAATTAATAAACTATTCTAACTCATGGATTTGAAGAATTCTAGAATCTCCTGCCATTGTGAGATCAACATTCAAGTATTTAGTTGCCCATAATGCCCTGTGTTCCAGCACAAGTGGCCAATGACATGTTTTATCATACACAATCTAATATGGTGGCATCCCAAAAGGATTCTTGAAAATTGTTTTTTTATAAGTTTCATCGATCAATCCTTCCTTGAAGCATTGATCGTTTTCTCCTCAATTCGCTTAAGTTTCTTGTTGGACACTTTAACTTGTTTGCTAGTCTGTGGATGGTATGGGGTTTCCACCTAGGATGCACATTGTATTTTTTATAAGTATCTCCTTTTTCGCATCATTGCCTTTGTAATGGCATCAAATCTGATTGTTCGCCAATATGGTTGAAACTTGTTGATACTAATAGTTGACGTATTTAGATGGTGTTCTAGTTAGAAAACTCTTGGTTAGATGAACCAGAGCTACCACCCTTCGTCGTTGATAGTTGGACATGCAAGGTATATATCAGTGGAGGAAAATAGTGTATGATGGGGTATAGAAGAGAGATCTTTCACTGTAGGAGAATTATGGAGTGTGTTAATGTATACGAACATGAGCGACTAGCAAATTAGGCTATTGGCCCAACAAGACACGTTTTGGAAGAAACATGAGAAAGTATATTGGCTAAAATATGGTGGTGACACTAATACAAAAACATTTCATACCATGGCTAATGCTCGAAAACGAAGAAATATAACTGAAAATTTGTGGAGGATAATGGATTAAAAGCCTAAAACTAGATTAAATTCGGGGGAGGTAGCATGTGACAATTTCTGCAAATTGTTTCACCAAAACTAGGGTGAATACAATCCTATAATATCACATGTGACAACAAGAAGTAATGCTACGAATAAATGAAAAGTTACTTGTTGAATTAAAAATTGAAGAATTCAAGAAGACTGTTAAATATGCATTCAGATAAAGCGTCATGGTCGAATAGATTGAATTCGGCATTCCTTTAAAAATATTTTGGAACCTCGGTGGAGTATAACTATTTCATACTGGTGTGGTGTGGTGAGCGAATTTCTATTGAGTCTTAATGATGAAAATTTAGTCTTAATTTTGAAGGTAAATAACCCTACTACCATGAAGGATATTCATCCTATTTCTTTATATAATTTCAACTCTAAGATCATCTCGAAAGCGTTAGTCAATAGACTAAAATCAATGTTGCATAAATGTATTTCTTAAAAGCAATCAAATTTCGTGAAGAATAGATCCATTCATGACAATGTTAAGGTGGCTATTGAAATTATCCATCACATGAAGTGTTAAGTTAATGGTATGAATGGGGAGGAAATGATTATTTATATGAGTAAAGCTTATGATTGGGTGGACAAGTTTTACTTGAGAAGTATTTTGCTAAAAATGGGATTTATGAGAAGTGGATGGCTATGTGTGTAGGATCGGTGAATTACTCAATCATGATGAATGGAGAAACTGTGGGAGTTTCTAACACAGAGAATAGGGCTTCAACATGGTGACTTATAGTAGGCTTCATCCAACACGACCATTTCATAGACCTATGAACCAACCCAGATCTCTCTAGATTTTATTTAGCAGACAACAATTTGAGCCACAAACCCTAGTGATCCTTTTTCAAAAGCCATATCCATTTACCAATCAAAGCGAAGCTAAAATCCCTCAACTTGTAAATATGCAACCCTGCTTTCTTAGCTTCTTCAATCCCTCTCCTACAAAAGAGAGAGAGAGAGAGAGAGAGAGAGAGAGAGAGAGAGAGAGAGAGAGAATGCTAGAAAAGGTGTATGAATGAGCTTTGAAGATGAAAAAAAAAACAAATTGATAAGACAAATAAGACAACTTTAAAAAGCACAAGGCGTTCATCCATCGATAAAAGATGACTCTTACAACATGACAATTGTTTCTGGATTCTCTCAATCAAATGATACAAAAAATACATCTTATGAGGATTACCCCAAATAAGGAGATCCATATATTTGAAAGGCAATTGAGCAACCTTCCAAATCCCAATAACCTTTTCAACATAATCAACACTTACTTCAATATTCACAATCTCATTATGTCTCCTTTTATGTACCCCCAATATATGAAAAATTTGTGTTAGCTTCACCCTTCTTCTGCTAGATGAATTGAGATTTTTTTCATTAAATACTACAACTTAATCTAGATAATGTATGCAATTGTTATGCTTGATATCTTCGTTTTATTATTTCTTCATCATTTAAAACAATAGAGATGATCATTTATATTTAGAGTTCGTTTGGCTAAATTAATTCCACGATCTTGAGGCCATAGCCTTAGATTGGCTTTGGTTAACTTGAACTTCTCTTTCAAAATATACCCACCCCAACCACTTAATACGAGTTGAGCCCACTTCTTTTTGACAAAATCATGATAACTAAGGAATGTCGATCAACAATTTAATATACGATACGGATGCAGTCCTCAATTCACCATTGCATTACTAAGCACAATAGGAAAATGATAAGACAACACTCTACACAAAACCTATTGATTAGAGCTCTGCAATACCACTTCTTCGATAAAAGAAATATATCCGATATACTCATCTTTGATCTATCCACATAAAATCACATGAATCTCCGACCATGTAAGGGTAAGTCCACTAAGAATGATTTTTAAATTAGTTATCCACACAATTTAAATTTGTCCTAGCTATTTAGTATGTGGGTACCTTAATTCAATTATGCAACCGACATAATTTTTTTTTTTAACAGGTATCAAACATATCATTAAAATATGTTTTAATACACCTTTTAAATCGGTTATTAAAAATAGATTTAAAATGTTTTTTTTCCTTTAAAAGAGATAGTATATACAACCATAAACTAACACACAAATACAAAGACTTTACAATAACGATATTTTTTAATTGAACTAGGAATTAAGAACATTTAAAATATTTTTCTAAATCAATTTTACTTGACAATTGACTTAATATATGAATTAGGTTTCGTAGGCCATTATATGAATTAGGTTTTACTGTTCATTCTTTAAATATCTAATTCAATTATCATTCTAAACATCACTCAATCAAAATATTTTCTCTACTCATAATTTATCTTTATTTTCACCACTTTCTAGAGTAACTAAAGAATCCATAGTCAAAGAATAGCATTCCTTCCTCCAAGTAATGACTTGAAGTAAAAAGAATCATTATAAGAACTTTAAGCCAAACACTACCTCGACTAACTTTCATATACGAAAATAATATCGTTAAAAAATACAGATATATACATATTAAACACATAAACAATAAGAAACAAATCAAAAGTTTCATTAGCCCATACATGAACAACAAGAGACAAAACAAAAGTTTGATTCCTTAAATTATGATATTTATGCACATAATCTTGATACAAGATGCACATGAACAACAAGAGACAATTAAGATGTTTCATTGCTGGAATTATGATCTTCCTCTATTCTAATACAAGACTATATCAGTCTTGGTGTAAAGGTAGTATACATAGCTAATTTGATACCTCCAAACAATAAAGTGAGTCAGCTACGACCCTTCATCGAAGATAGATAGAGTGAATTAAATATACATTTTGACTATTATTTTTACTTTCTCAAAAATAATTATTCTATTTTTTTTTATTTTTTGAGAAAATTTTTATTAAAATTTAATTGATTTATCTTTTTATTTATTTAATTAATTTTTTATTTATTTATTTATTTATTTATTTAGTTCTTGAATAGTTTGCTCATTTTCTTCTTCTTTCTTCTAAATGATTTATTCTACATAAAAAACCAATTCTTTTTTATCATTTCTCCCACACACAAAATTTTTTTTTTTTTTATCTTTTGTTATGCACAATACAACCGATCTTCACTTTGATCTTCGCTCAAATATGGTTTAAAAAATTTATTCATTTTCTTTTTTTTCCTTTAAAATTTAAAATTATAAATATTTCATAAAGATAATAAAAAAAGTTACAAGACAATGAATTACAGCTAATTAATATAACAAATTAATATGTTTAATTGCAAGTTGCAAGTTTAGTAGCAAGTTGTTTGAACACTCATAATATTACCTTATGTTAATTATTTCAAATTTTGTTTTTCATGCTATTTGTTAGCCTAGAGCTTCCATCATTGAAATTGGACAAAAATGGCAACGAGCCCCAAATCTTGTGCACTATTATAGCCACAATTTTCCCTCCACTCAAATACTACAATACAAATTTTTTTTCTTTTCATTTTTCAATTATGTAATTAAATATTTATTTACTGAGGACAAAATTTGCTTGTTTGTATTGGTAATTGTATCTCTTTTATTTTTGGAAGAAGGGAAAAGAAATGTAACAATCAATCAATAACAACAGTAGTAGACGCAATTTAGACTTCTCCTTGCAAAATGACAATCTCAATCTCATTGAATCAGAAAATATTATCTTTATCTGCTTTATATATCTATAGCTAGAGTTCTAGGGATACTGCATGCTTGATGCAGCAACTGTTGATTGGAATATATGGTTTTGTCTCATGTCATAGTTTCCTATGCTTGTAAACGACAAAATTTCAATAATTTTCCATGATGGTATCTATTAATACATACATAAATAAATGTTAAATATTTTTTAATTATATAAAATTAGCAAAAATTTATTATGATTCAAGTAAAAAAGTTTACTATTTCATCTGTTTCGTAATGAATATTGTTATAGTAAAAAAATTATTTTAAAATGAATATTATTTTTAATTGATTAAAAAAATAGTTTAACATTATAATATAATATATTTCTTTTTAGTCGTTCTAATTGTTTTCTTCAAACAATAGTCCTTCAAATATTTAATATCAATAATTTTTATCTATATTTTTACATGAGTTTACTTGTATCGTATGTTTATAATATTATAAAAATATCTTCTATAGAAATTTAGAATTGTTAACAAGAGAATAATTCATTATTTTTTAATTTTAAATTTTTGAAGAGAAGATTTGTATAATATTTTAAATATTTTTACAAAAAATTATTTAAAAATTCAATAATATGTATGAATTAACTTAAAAGTATAAACTAAATTTGTTGATAGAAAACATTTGAAGGATCATTGTTTCAAGAAAAAATTAAAGAGATTAAAAACAAAATATAGTATATTTATGGGAAAAAAACATATTTAACTATTTTTAGTTTTAATTTTTCTTTTTAATTACTTAACATTTTGCATGTTATTTTGAA
>JBBPBR010000002.1:24954163-24978274 GCA_037974775.1 Cicer pinnatifidum
ATTCTTTATTTCATGAATTTGATGTTGTTGGAGATGAAAATATGATTTTATTTAAATATTTTAGTTGTACATTTAATAAAATTTATATTATATTGAAGATGATAACTAATTTTATGGGTTTTATTTAAAAATTTTGATAAATTTTTTAAATTTTTATAAAAAATAACAATAATATTACTGATATTTTAAAATATAAAAAAAAAATAAATTATCACTTAAAATTAAAACAACATAGTTACTATTTAGTTTTTTTTTTTAATACATATTAAATTATCAACTGCACAATTACATTGAGTCATAAATAGTATTTAGTTTCTACACGTTAACATTAACATTGAGCTATTAAAATTTTCAAATGTTATCATATGATATTTTCAATAATTCAATAAATTATAATAAGGAAAGTAATTTTTGTTTACCAGCGTGGTAAGCAATGGTAGCACCAGCACTCTTCCCCATAAGATAACATTTAGAACAATCACCATATTTCATCAACCACTCATCTTCCATCCTTCTTATCCAAAACAATGCTTCCATACCATCTTCATACGCCGCCGGCAACCGGTGCTCCGGCGCAAGACGGTACCCAACCGACACAACTAAAACACCAACACTCTCAACCATGTTCACACAAAAATCATGAAACATAGTTGATCCAGCACTTGCTAAAATAAACCCACTTCCATGAAAGAAAACAATGAGAGGTAGTTTTTGATTATTGGGAATTGGTTTGTTGGGTAGGAATAATCGAACCCATGTTTTGTTTGTTTGGTTTATGGTTATGTCTTTGGTTAGAACGGTTATTGGAAGTGTTGGATCTGATGAAGGTGAGGTGTATGGGACTTGGTGTAGGCGAGTTATTGTGGCGTTTGGATTGGGGAGAAGATTAAGGTGTTTGTAGGGATCAATGGTTTCAGATTGTGGTGAAGTTTGATGGTTGTGATTAGACATATTGAATCTTTGGAGTTGGGAGGAGTTGTTTATTTTCACAATGATCAAGCTTAGGAGTTGGGACCAAGGTTTATATATATATATATATATATATATATATATAGGCTTAATTGCAGTTTTGATCCCATATTTTAGTTGAATCACGAAAGTAGTTCATCTATTTTGTTTATCTCCAGTTTTGATTTCCAAATAGAATTTTGATTTAAAACTTAATGAAATTTCATTTTTTTAAAGTCGTACTACATCATTTATTATCATAGATTTCAGGTACAATTGTTGCACCACGAGATCTTAAGGCACTGTGTGACTTAAATAAATGCAAATAAAATAAAATATTATCAAGTTTTGGACCAAAATTCTGTTTAGAGACCATAACTGAAGAGAAATAAAATGAGGGACTAGCTTCGCGATAGAAGAACTAAAACTGCAATATATATATATATATATATAATTGTACAACTGTAATCAACATCACAAAATCAGTTAAACAAGTAAAATATATTAACAGAAATAACTAACAACTATGATGCACAAATTCCTATTTGATAGTGTATATCTCAATGTTTATGATCCTAGGATTTCAAGCAGCTCCACGTAGGCAAATTGTACAGCTTCAACACATATAATGCTTTCACCTATATTAATAACTCAAGAAGGACTACCAAGGAGTATCCGAGTCTTATTATCAACTTGTCATCAACCCGCTTGCCAGTGATCAATCCAACACATACAAATGTAATTTATTTATAATCAAAAGGATGCATAACTCATTTAAAGCTTGTACTCAAACACAACATAAAAAATATTAACGTTTTGTATGTAATATGGTAGCATAATACGATTATAGATCCTTCATTTTAAATAAAAAAGCGATTGGAGTGATGCCCTTTAACGTTTGTGAGCTCATTATTATAATCCTGATGCAACGGTCTTTGTTCGGTATATATCGTCACAAATTTATTAACAACTCAAAATTGAACTTGTCTATAGTTAAAAATCAAACATTTAAAAAGGATGATTGCACTTAAAGTTATGATCAAAATACCGAACAAACTTAAAATAGAGATTCACATTTCTAACACAAAAGTACACATCTTCTTAGGACAAAGATATATGTCACATAGTAAAAATTGTCAAAATCGATTGAATTTTAATATGAAATACACCAACACATATAGGAATATTTTTATATTTTTACTTTCATAAAAATCACAACAGAAAAATTTCAGTTTATTATGCTCACAATAAGATTTGTTTGAAAAACACAAAGCAAAATTGTTCAAAGTTGTTGTTTATAATAATTACAAATTAAGGGTCAAAAGAATTTAAAAAATTTTGAAATTTTAAGTGTCGACATAAAACATATTTAAGAACACAATACATTTGTTCCATTTCAAAACTCAACACCAATAAATTCAAATAATTCACGCACTAGGACTTATTTACATAAAAATTTATGCAGTTTACAAACCATTTCTACAATCATAATAATCATAAAAAAAATTTATCCAATCTCTTAATACTTTGAAAATAATTTCTAACCGAGTTAAAAATTCTAACTATTTCTTTTCTTGAGAATTAACTTATTTCCCTTTTCTAACATTATTTTCTACCATAAAACTACCACTAAAATTCTAATAAAGATTTGGACACTTTACAAAATAATGAGCTTCTACCTACATATTATTTTTCTATTGAAAATTTTAACACTTTAATTTACTGCTAACATAATTCCAATAATATGATCACAACAAAATAATAATCAATTAATTATACCTATAAAAAATATAGTAAATAATGAAAGTGACGAATTAAACAATCAAACTAATAAAACGTTCTAACTTGTGACGATGATTCACTAAGATGTCTCTACCATATTCACATAATTCTCTCGTGATTCGTAGATTGTGTGTCCTTAGATAAATTTTACTTAGCATGTCACATGCTCAAAATAAAAAATTAAAAAAATAAATAGAAGGTCTAAGGACCACTAAATGGGGAAATGATGTTAACATTTTTCAAGTGATATTGCAAACTACATCCCAAGTGTATTGCAACGTCTTTTTCTTGCTCATTTTATAGCCATTTGTATTCTCAATGGTTTTTTAAACTAGCAATGTGACACTTCTCATAAAAATTCTAAATGCTCACACATCGAATTGGAACCTAGATCCTTGCACTAGAGGAACAAATTCATTTTATGTTGGAGAATCGGGGGGAGTGCAGTGGATATATAGATATATGAGTCACTCAAAACTTTAAGACAATTGATATATAAGTCACTCTGTAACACTCCAATATTTTTATATATATTATATATGTGTCTTTTAGTAATTTTTATAATTTATTATTTAATTAATAATTTATTCTACATGTAAATAAATTAAATTAAAATTTACCACTCTCTTTTTTACTTGAATAATTATAACCTTTATTTTTACTTAATTGTTTTGGTGTGACAATTACATTAGAACAATTTATGACATAATTATTTCCTACATGGACAACTGTGTATTTTGTTTATTTGATTATTTTCGATAATCATGAAATTGATGTGTTAGATACATTAGCTTTATTTTTATACGTGAACTGCAGTGATAATTTAGTCTTACTTGATTTATTTTAGTTGATGAAAACATTATTTGAATTATTTAATTAAATTATAATTTATAGAAGTTATATCATTTATTAGTTTTATTTTATACCAAATAAGTATTTAACCTAGGAGATAATAGAGTTAGTGAAAATCCTTAGTTTTATTTATATATTTTATTTAATTAATTTAGTGTGACAATAATAAAGTAATTGTTCCTTTAATTTTAATTATTTGATGAAGTATTTTTATATTAATTAATTAATTAGTTGTTAGGGTTTTGTTAGTAATTAATTAAAACTCGTAGCAGTATCTTTTTTAGAGTGAACAATGACTAAATCAATTTTGGTCAAAATTTAATCATTTACACTATATTTTATTTTTAATAGCATTTAATTATAGAAACATGTGTTTTCTATTTCACATCCACTCAAACGTGTAACGAGCAAGAATAAGTACATGGATGTCAATTAATTCATAACGGTTGGTATATTATTCCAATTGAATACCTTATTGATGTGTGCAATTAATCTCAATGAGAAAAATTATTCTCTTTCTCTAATCAGCTTCACTCTCCATTCACAACATTATATTTTGTTTATCTCAAATATTTTCTAAGTCACTCAAACAACCACCCACATATTCGCTCTCTTTCTTGTGGAAGCTCTAAGCTTTTGTTCCTTCATCTTTATGAGGTTTTTCGCGGGATATATAGTGTTACGTGGAAGGAAAGCGTTCAAGGTAAGGGCTTTTCCCTAATCAGAATTAAGCTAGATATTAAATTAGTGATTCGTAAGATATTGATATGATGTCTGGAAAGATTGATTCGTAAGATATTAAATTAGTGATTCGTAAGATATTGATTCGAAAAAAAAAGATTGATTTTATTCGAAAAAAAAAGATTGATTCGTAAGATATTAAGCTAGATATTAAATTAGTGATTCGTAAGATATTGATTCGAAAAAAAAAAAGATTGATTTAATTTTTTTTCGTAAAGAAATTAACTATAATTCTTTGATTGTTTTTTATTTTATTTTTTATATACCTCTATCTTGATTAAATTAATTATAGAGTTATATTTTTATTATTATACCTTGATAAATATGTTTGTAGTGAAAATATTTAGTGCTTTACATGTTTTGGAGTATTAAATTATAAAGTTATAATTTTTATAATGATGTAATTAGTAATATGTTTATTATGATGTATTTGAATTTAAGTGTGGACTTTTGAGTATTTTAAAATTAAAACTTGACTTTTATGAACAATATATGTGTCTTGAAGAAATTGATGATAATTTTATATTTCTTTAATTTTAATAATATGAGAAAATTGATTATTGAATGCATTAATGAATAGTCCATTTTTAGAATGTGGAAAACTTTATAGGGAAGAGAATTAAATTTATGTTGCTATTGTAGTCTTGGTGATATGAGTTTTAATTATTATCAATAATACGTAGTCAAATCGAATCTTATGGATTATTAAAATGAAAGTGGTGATTTTGAGATACTTGTTCAAATGCATATTTGATGTGTTGAAGTTATTGAGCTATAACTATGAACATTCATGAGAATATAAATTCGATGTCTTGTGTCATTAAAAAATTTAATCTAAAATATTTTGTCTTTGTGGTTGTCTAAATGGCTGGTGATTTGTGTTTTAAATATTGTTATCTTTGTGGTTGCCTAAGTGGCTGATTATTTGTGTTTTAAATATTGTTATCTTTGTGGTTGCCTAAGTGGCTATTGACTTGTGTTTTAAATATCATTATATTTGTGGTTGCCTAGGTGGCTGATGATTTGTATTTTAAAAATTGTTATCTTTGTGGATGTCTAAGTAGCTGGTGATTTTTGTTTTAAATATTGTTATCCTTGTGGTTGCCTAAGTGGCTGATGATTTGTGTGATTGTTTAAGTGAGTGGTGTCATGTACTTTTTGAGCATCATTATCATTTCATAACATATCATATGCATCTTTGTATACGCCTGTGTGGCTGGTTTAATTTTTCTCCATTGGTATGGGTGACTTATGTATGGACGCCTGTGTGGCTGGTTATATCTGGATCATATATGTTTAGGAGCATGCATAATTTATATACTTTTTATTGTTATTTTTATTTTGATTTAATTATTTGCTCTACGGTTGTTACTTATTTATATATATTTTATGACTTTTGATATATCTTTGAGAACTATTAAATAACCAATTTCTTTAAATCTTTTATTACAAAAGGATTTTATATTCATATTTTATGGTTGTTATTTTATTATTTGATTTAATTTTTTATGTGGGATGAACTGACCCCTTACACCAACATTTAGGTACTAATGATCTCAAAGAGTTGCATGAATGATGTTTGATTGGTGCACGCGCGTGGGAAAATAGGACTTTTACTTAAAAATAATGTTTTATATTACTAAAAATTTTGTGGTACATTGTAAAGTTATTTACTCGTCATCATTAACTTTTAATAGAAATGTGGAAGTGAGATTTTATTCCCTATTAAATAATTGAATGTCCTTAATTTCAGTCAACATTGTTTCTTTTGATTTTCACTTAAAGATAATTTATTTTATTTTGGAACATAAATGAATATCGATCTAACAACTGTAATATTAATTTTGCAAATGAATAAATAAATAATATTTTAGTAAATTACATTACGTTCTTTTACAAAAAGAAAAATATTTTTAATTAATAATTGGATTAAAAATTTGGGGCGTTACACACCCAAAACCTTAAGTCAATGAATATATAGGTCAACCAAAATCTTTGGCACCACATCTTCACCCAAAACCTTAAAGCAATGGATATATGGGTCACCTTTCTTATATATTCAACATTTCCTCAATTCCTAGTTGATGTGGAACTAACCCACTCACACTTAAATTCCAACAATCTTCCCCTCAAATGTGAGTCATCCACAACACTAGAATTGATACACACTAAGATCTCCTACTCCTGCTCCCCCATCAAGTCGAACCATGGCTTTGATTTCATTTGTTGGGAAGTCGGAGGTTGCAAGGGTAGCAACATGTCAAATACTCCAAGATCCACAAGAAACTTTAACACCAGATCTCCATCCAAAACCTTAAGGCAGTGCTATATGGGTCATCTGTCTTATATATCCAAGTCAAATGCTTCAAAATCTACGAGACTTTGACATCACATCTACATCCAAAACCTTAAGGCAATGAGTATATGGGTGATCTCTCTTATATATTCAACATTTCCTCAATTCATAGTTGATGTCGGACTAGCCTCTCACACTTAAATTCCAACATTTTACCAATTGAGTTACAAGATTACTTGTGTGTGAAATTTGTCTATCATTCAAATAACATGATAAAACGTTCTTCACTTACTTAAATAACAAAGATATATATTATCTTGCTACATAAGTAAAATAAATATTAATACAACCTAGGGTAAGATAACTCATAAGTTAACAATCTCCTTTGACTTTTTATAACTCCTATTCATAATTAATTTTAATATATTTTTCGCTAACACTATATTATTTTCGTATGTTGCATATCTTAGAGTAGTAAAATCTTAATATAAATAAATCTTATAAAATCACATAGATAGATAAATATTTTTCAACATCAAATACTTAAAATAGTAAGATGACTAAAATAAGGCAAAATTAAGTCCATATATATCTAGTTGTTGGTTAAAATAAAAGAAATTTGCATCAACAATTAATATAAATTTAATTTTTAACATATAATTGATTAAAGAAATTATCGAGTCTTATACGAGACATCTTGAAAAAAAGGATGGCCAAGAAAAAGGTATACGCAACTCAAACGTCTTCTTAGACTTTCTATTATACAATGGATAAAAACAAAGAATAACGTTGGAAAAATTGACACAAATTAAGGCGAAGAAAACATTATACAAATTATTTTGATAGATACGTCAATGATGAATGATAGTCAATATCAAGTTGATAAAATTTATTATAATAAACTTAAAGAAATATATAAATTTTAGTTAAGATAAAATATAATATTATTATTCAAATTAAACATATATAAAATAACTATTAATCTCACTTAAATATAAATAAAATTTTGAAATTCGAGTTAAAATTGTAAGACCTATCTTGATTAATTAACCATGTTAGGTGATTTACACATTCAATGTTCGCAGTCTATGTTGTCATTCTATTAGAAAGTTACGAATAAAATTAAGGCATACATGACTCACCTGCCTATATTTGAATTTAGTGCAACAAAAAAAAAAAATACATCTACCTCCTACAACTATTGCACCTTATATTGTTTCTAGAAGTCATTGAATTTCAAAGTTAAAATTAAACTTTTAATTTTTAAACTATTTTTAAGTTTTACTTTAATCTTTTAAATTTTGTTCCTTTTATTTTGATTTCTTGATTTATAAATGATCGTTTTATTTTGATTTCTTAATTTGTAAATATTAGATATTTTTTTATTCTTAAATTATTTCTATTTTATTTTAGTTTTTTAAATTATAAATGTCAACTAAACATGTTCTCTTAAGTTATAAAATTAGACACTTTTGTCCTTTCACCTGAAATGTTAAACACTATTAAAAATAACTAAAGTGTATACTCTATAATTTAATAGACTAAAGTGTTTAATATTTGTAATTTAAAGAATTAAAATGGAGTAAAAATAATTTGAAGGACCAAAGTGTCTAATAAATATAACTTAATAGATCAAAATAAAACAAAAATTTAATATACCAAACTGAAACTTTCAAATAACTTAAGAGATGAAAAGTACAATTTAATCTTAAAAGAAAAAAATTAACAATCTCTTTAGTCATTGCTCCATACAGTGACGGTAGAAGATCAAAACACTTCAAGGAAATAATTTTCTCCATTTTTTTCTTCATATTATCTCATGTTCTTTCAATTTTTATATAATAGTACTACAAAGGTTTTACATAAGAAAATTATTCCGCATAAAATCTACAAATTTTTAACTCAAATTCACAAGTAAAATAATGGATGTCTAATAGTGACTTTAGATTTTATTTCTACCTCATGTCAATGGCGAGAATTCACTCATCCTCCTCCCCTAAAACTCTCTATTAGTTATCCTCTTCATTATTCTCCATCTCACCGTACCCTACACCTCCTCCAAATGATTTAGATTCATGGAAACTACGATGTATCAATGAGATTGGATTAAAGTTACCAATATGTTCCATTTAAAAATAATGGACACCACTAAATTTAATTTTTTTATTAAACAAATTACTTTCATTCATTTAAATCCGTAAAAATTTCACTGATTAACAATACACTTTAAAATTATAAAAAACAAAAAGACTGAATCTGCGAACAAACTCATAGTGTCCATATTAATCACATAAAACGACAAAATGTCTTCAAATGTAACAAAACCTACAAATATGATAAATTTGACTTGTTTGAAATACTCATGTTTCTAAAGTTGCAATGTTGAAGACACAAAAATCATTTATTGAATTTGCAGTTGATCGAAGATGATTTGTCAATTTAAAACTAAACAAACAACACAATAAAACAGGAAACCAAAACAACACCGTAACAAAACGGGAAATCAAAACGATGCGCACTAATGCGATGAAATAAAAATTAAATTAAATAAGTGTGAAAATCACTTATTCTGATAAAGTAAAATAAAATAAAAAATGATTTAGATATGTAATTTCAAACCAAAAATTTACCCTAAATCACCTCTTAAATAAAGAAAAGATAAATTGACCATAAATCGCTCCATTTACCATGAAGCAATTTTATTGCTAAATTTTACTATTTTTGTTTTGTCCTTTAGAAAAAAATTTGTTTCTAAATATAAGCATTCTTTTATGTTATTAGATGTATTTATTTATTTTGTCATACATACTTATTAATACTATTAATCTTTTTTATAAAAAATGATTTAGATATCACTTATTCTGATAAAGTAAAATAAAATAAAAAATAATTTAGATATGTAATTTCAGACCAAAAATTTACCCTAAACCACCTCTTAAATAAAGAAAAGATAAATTGACCATAAATCGCTCCATTTACCATGAAGCAATTTTATTGCTAAATTTTACTATTTTTGTTTTGTCCTTTAGAAAAAAAATTGTTTCTAAATATAAGCATTCTTTTATGATATTAGATGTATTTATTTATTTTGTCATACATACTTCTTATTAATACTATTAATCTTTTTATAATATGAAAAGTAAATTTTAACACATTCAAATATGAGGATTATTATAGAAAAATTAACACATCAATTATACTATTAAATTTTCTTAATAAGAGTGAGACAACAATAAGTGTTTATAAAAGAGACGGAAATAGTAATAAATTCAACTCTAATTATTTGATCCAATAATAAAATGACATATATTAGATCTACAAGTTGTGTGCTGCTTAGTAAATATTATAATCTTCCCTAAAGTGATTAACTTTAAATTTTATTCAATAACTTAAAAATAAAATAAAAAAACATAATAGTAAATACATAAAGCAAATACTAACATATGCCATAAAGTTCAAATGATGGTGGCAAAGAAACATTCATACATGTTCTTTGTGTATTGTTGACCCTAAGCAACAAACGATGAAATGAAACCTTTGACTAACCCAATAAATTTCTTTGCTTTGGATGGCTCAAAAAACTCAATCCCATGAAAACCTTCTTCTTCAAAATCCTTCACAACTTTCACACCCTTTTTTCCCATTAATTCCACCAATTCCTTATAACGGTCAACCAATGGATCTCCACCGTTCCCACTCACTAATACCCTCCACCCTTGATCCTTAATCTTATCAAATTTTTCATCAAGATCATTCTCAGCCGTTGGATTGCAATACTTATGATCACGATCAACACCAATTGGTAAAGCCAATTCCCACATCAAATCACCAACACTCAAAGGTAAAACAGGATCATTCTCAAGTCTTAATTCTGACTCACTCCTTTGGGTCCCACCAAAAAACGGTTGACTTAATATCAACCCTTGAATTTTCAACGGCTCAAGATCATTCACCTTTTCGAGTACACGTAGTCCCGCATTGTATGCGATCGTAGCTCCAGCACTATTTCCCATTAAATAACATGCAGAAAAGTCAACATAATTTTGCAACCATTCATCTTCACTGAATTTAATAAAAGTCAACGCTTCTATAGCATCATCATATGCCGCCGGTAAGCGATGCTCCGGTGCAAGGCGATACTCGACCGAGGCAACGACGGCTTCGACCGTGTCGGTCAATTCAACACAAAAATCATGGAATATTGTGGAGGCTGCACTTAGTAAAATAAAGCCACCTCCATGGAAAAAAATAATAAGTGGTAGTTTGTTGTTATGGTTTGGATTTGTTGAATTTTTAGGTAGGAATAATCGAAGCCATGTTTGGTGTGATTGGTTAATTGTGAGATCTTTGGTGAGAACATTGATGGGAAGATTTGTGTTTGATGAAGGTGATGTATGTGGATCTACAAGATTTCTAGTAAGTGTGTCATTTGAGTTGTGGTGGATTTTGAGATACTCATAGGGATTGTTGGTGGGTGGTGGAGGCCAAATTTTATTAGACATTGTTTGGTTGGTAGTGAAAATAATTGAATGAATGGCTTTTTGCAAAGTGGAGTTTTTATGTAAGTAATATATACAAAGAGTTATTTGTTTCTTTATTAATCATGTGGACCACATGTAGTCATTTAATGTGTTGTCATATTAATATTCATAAATTTAATTGAATGCCAAGGTTCCTTTTCTTCGGAAGCATAAATATATGATGACGTAATCGTTTTGAGTATTTTGTCGGTGCTAGTATTTATACTATATTTGTGGATTTTTTATTATTATTATTTTATTAATAGTGAAATTAATGATTTTTATATATATTAATATAATATTTTTTGTATATTTAAGTTTAGTTGTAGTTGTAATTAGATATAATTTGTGATTTTTTAAATCTTTAATGTGATTTTATATTATTAACTAAATATTTTAGTTCTTTTATTCTTTTGTATAAATTATATTATCTCCATCTTTAAATATAAGTTCACAGGATAAATTTGACTTTTATTAAAAAAAATTGTTAATATAATTAATTTATTAATTTTATAAACAAAAAAATGTTTAAAAATATCATCTCATATTTTCAAATATGAAACTTTGCAATTACGTATAAATTTTATACTGACTAAAAATTAAGATTACATTTGATAATGCCTATACTCTTAGCTATATTTTTATTTATAATTTAATTTAATAAAGATAACCCAAACAAAAATTGTATAAAAATGAACATAATATGTGCATAATAAAATTGACTTGATAATTTTGATTTGTGACAAGGAATTAATGATGCAATCTTCTACATGTTATCTCAATTCTTTATGCTTCTATGTTGTGTCTATTTTCATAGAATATAAATTTTGCAGGCGATCAAATTGAATCACTCAAGAACATTCATTCATTCAACCGATAATCTACACAATTAAAAAAATTTATCAGATCAAAACACCTGCACAATAATACAATCTCTACACAAAAATTTAACTCAACAAATAAAAATTGAACTTAAATCAAATAAATAACTATATAACCATTATACATTTAAACTCAAATCAAATCAATAATGATTTTATAATATTAAATGCAACACCAATCAAATGAAAATAATAGTGCAATTGTATTGAAAATTTATTTAAGCTACATACAAACAAGTTATTCAACTATGATGCCTTTAGAAAGTACAAAAAAAATTTATTTATAAATTCTTTCCATAGCTTTTTAAAATTGTTCATTGATATCTTTTTAAAACTGTTTTAATAATTCAAGAATATATTTTTTTGAAATGACTGAAATTATATTTGAAACTAACAAGGATATTATAATTGAACTTTTCTAATAAAAAAAAATATTAGGGATGAACTTCACTTCAAATCTAACGTTGGTTTCTAATTTGATCCTAATTACTTGATTCTTTTATTACACTATTACCGAATTCGCTTTTATTATGGTTGCCCTAATTATTTAGTGACATAAACTTTAATTCCAAAGTAACACATAATTCCTTAGTGACAGAAACTTTAATTCCAAAGTAACCCCAAATTCTTCATAAAATTGTAGCCATGGATCTTAGCTTTCATTTTCACTAGGTTTGATTCCAATTGGACATCTGCAACTGCATATATGGTTGAAAATACTTCATATAGGTTATGTTAATTTATGACTAAAATTTAACACTGCACTAAAACACCGAAACAACCAAAAACTACGAAAAATTTCACTTAATCAAATAAATAAGAACATTAATATTTCATTAAATTCAAAAACTAAAATCAACAAACTATATCAAATAGCTTCTTAAATTATAAATTGATTAAAAATAAATAAGACTAAAAATAAAAGCAATCATCATTTATATGAACTAAATGAAGATCACAATCAACAAATTTACTATCAAAGCATAAATAAATTTATATATGTATTTGGTTTGTGCAAGAATTTTTACATGATAAACTTCATTACTCATTAGACACAGTTTTAATCGGAATGAATTGGATTAGTCATATAAAAGTACAAACTATTTAGACATGAGAATCGACTGTTTAAACCTCTATAAAAAAAAAGGTGTTTTTTGTTTTAATCTTAATAAGAATAAACTTTGCAAATACAATCCATGTGTTATATTTTGAGCTTTTGTTGCTTCATAAATTTATATTGAATTTTCTCCTTGTTAAAAAATTATAAATGTTTTTAGAAAAAAGCCATTCAAAAATTAAAATGAACAAAATAAAAGACTAGAATTGTTGACGAAGAAAACAAATTTTATAAAGAGTATATAAATATGTACTAAAATTATACTATATAAAAAAAATAATACAATTTGTTAGCATGTGATATATAAAAGTGATTTGCTAACAACACACAATAACTACTTGTTAAGATGTTTTTCCTAGTTCTCATGAACATCGATTCGATCATTGAGAGGCCTTTTCAAAACCAGAAATTTTAAATCTTTGTTATTTATAGTAATGGGATTAATGTGAAAATAACATAAAGTATCTATTAAAATTTATAAAATAAATTAGGGTGGAAGAGACTGAATTACACCACAATCTCTATTTAATTTTGACAAAATACACTATGTAATATGTTGAATGAAAAGAGAATATTAATTACAACTACACAGCAAAACTTTTTTATATAGACTATGAGTGATAAATACACATAATGATCGGAATACTTGTAGACTTTCAATTTATTTTCAACACTCCTCTTCAAGCTTGACCATATAAATTAAAGACACTCAGTTTGTTACATATATAACTAATTCTAGGATCTCACACAATTACTTTGTAAAAACATATGTCAACCGATCAATAGAATTGACAAAACTAGTGATCATGTCGCCCAATTAGATATTTTCTCTAACCAAATGGTAGTATATCTCAATATGCTTGGTCCTATCATGAAAAATAGGATTTGAGGCAATGTACAATGCAGCTTGATCATCACATATTAATGTCATTGGTCTAGCCTCTTCAAATATAAGTTCTTTTAGTAATTGTTTTAACTAGATGAGCTCACATGTTACTAGTGTCATGGCCCTATATTCAGCCTTAGTGCTAGATCTTGCAACAACATTTTGTTTCTTACTTTTTCAAGATATTAAATTTCCTCGATAAGTACACAATACCTAGAAGTGGATCGTCTATCAATGGGTAAGCCTTCCCAATCAACATATGAGTAACCAATTATCTGAGTATACCCTCTATCTTCATAAATGAGACATCTTCTAGGTGCACTTTTGTTGTTGGCAAGGAGAATTTAAGAATTGCCTTACCAGACTAACAACGAAGAAAATGTCATGATGGGTAATTGTGAGATAGTTCAATTTTTCAACCAATCTATTATATCTTCTTGAATCTAATCAAGGCTCCCCCTGATTAGGTAGGAGTTTGACATTTGGATCCATAGGAGAATCAACTGACATAAAATTTAATAGACCTATTTCTTCAAGAATATCCATAACATTTTTTCTTTGTGACATTACAAGGCAATCCTTGGATTAGGGTACCTCAATACCCAAAAAATAACGGAGTTTACCCAGGTCCTTAGTTTGAAACTGATTTGAAAGATGTTGTTTCAACTAGAGTATTGCTTGTTGATCACTACCAGTTATGAAAATATCATCCACATAAAAAATAAGATAGATGTACCCATGGACTAAGTAACAAAAAAATATAGATTGACCGACTTCACTACGAATCATACCAAACTCTTGTACTACCAAGTTGAGTCTGCCAAACCAAGCTCTAGGAGATTATTTAACACCATAAAGGGACATGTGTGGCTGAAAAACCACGGTGGAAGGCTTTTCTTGAGCAACAAACACTTGAGGTTTCTCCATATAAATTTCCTCTTCAAGATCATCATGCAAAAAGATATTTTTAATGTCAAGTTGATGGAGAGACCAATGTCGAATTGCTGCATTGGAGAAAAATAGTATGACATATACCATTTTAGCAATAGGTGAGAAGGTATCGATGTAATTCATCCCAAAGACTTTCTATCAGAGCCAACATTCATTGTATAGAGCCATAAAAAACTTATTAAAGACTTTCCATGGGGTAAAGAGACTAGTTCCCAAGTACCACTACTCTGTAGAGAACACATCTCATTAAGATGGCTTACCTCCACTAAATATGGGATAATGCTTCACCTGGAGATTTAGGAATAGAAACAAAAGACAAAGAAGACAAGCAAGTGTAATGCAAGCGAGAAATACGCTGAAAACACAAATCAGTATAACGAGGAGATGGATTACGTGTTGTGCGAATATCCTTACGAGAAGCAATGGAAAAGTCATGCTCAGGTGGAATGGCATCATCTGATGGTGGCATCGAAGGAGTATTTGTAATGGGAACAAGAACACGCACAACGAAGGTTGGACGACAGCGACGATATATTTGTAGTGGTCGTGAAGTTGGGGGTAGACTTTACAGATACGATAAGAATAAGAGTGGGTAGAATAGGGATAACTACTTGAGGAAGTTCGGGATTAATGTTCTGATGGAACTGAATAGCTATATGGGTCGGTTCAAAATATGGTACAGACTCAAAAAAAGTAACGCCAACTGATGTAACATATTAGTGTAGTGCAAGAGAATAACAAAAATAGCCCTTTTGGGGCCGATGATATTCAAGAAAGACACACTTGAGTGATCGAGCTGACAATTTGTCGAGACCAGAAGATAAATTGCGAACAAAAGACGTGAACCCAAAGACACAAGAAGATAGTGAGTGAAGAAGGGTATGGGGAAAGAGGACATAAGACGGCATACAATTGATAAGGTAGCATGCCGTTAAAACTGTATCCCACAAAATGGAATGGAACATTAACATGGAGAAGTAATGTTCGGGTAGTTTCATTGAGATGTCTATTTTTGCGTTCGGCTACCCCATTCTGTTGGGGTGTATGAGGACATGACGTTTGGTGAAGATTGTCATTTGAAGCCATAAATTTTATAATTGATTGGACAAATATTTCTAAGCATTATCACTTTTTAAAGTACAAATAAAAACACCAAATTGAGTTTTTTTTTTTTTATTTATACAATTTCTTAAAAATAGAAAACGGTTCAAATCTAATTTTCATTAAAAATAACCATGTACAATGAGAGTAATCATCAAAAAAAGTAATCAAATATTTAGACTCTAAATTAGACGTAGTACCAAAATGACCCCAAACATCAAAGTGAACTAAAGTAAAGGGGACAAAACCCTTTTTATTGACTCAATTAGGAGATTGATTACGAGTGTGTTTTTCTAAATGATATAACTCACAATGTAAAGTAGATAATTTAGACAAACTAGACACCAATTTTTGAAGTTTGGCAAGACTTGGGTTTCCTAGATGAGCATGAATAGTATGAGGGGAATATGTAATATAACACGTCTTAAATGATAGAGAAAGGTAATAAAGGCCTTGAGACACGCATTCGACGCTAATTGTCTGTCCCGAACTCCAATCCTGCAAGTAATAATACAATCATGGGATCGAGTCAATCGACTAACTAAAATTCTTAAAAGGACATCCAGGTATATAGAGAACAGATGCAACTGAAATGGAAGGTAGAATTTGGACAATGCTAACCCCTTAAGATCAGGTTTGAGAGTCGTTGGAAAAAGTTATGGTTTATAAAAAAATCAGATGTAGAGAGAGAAGAAAAGAGACATTTATTATCAGTGACATGATTAGACGCATCAGAATAAAGAACCCAAGGGCCGAGAGAAGATGAATGAGAGAGGTAAACAAATAAATTATCAATGTGTGCAATTGAATTTGTAGAACCAGAGTTCGGATGACTCTGAATCCACCAGAGGAAATCTTCATAACATGTCGAGAAGCCATGTGGAGATGGTGTCACGGCCTAAAATTTTGAGTGTTTCTCGAATTCAATGGAGTCGCCACCAAATTTTATTTTAAAATGGGGAAAATATTAGAAAACCCTTAAAAATAAAACTAATGGTCTTTGAAACCAAATTTTGAGTTCGGGAGTCGATTATTCGTAGGAAAGGTATTAGCATCATACGATATCCGTTAAAATACGGTTACATATAATTAATTGTGCAAGATTAATATTAACTTAACTATATTTATTTATCCTTATTATTAAATATAAATAACAATTATTACTATTTTTTTAATATGATTTTGAAATAAATGTGTGCTTAAGGAATGAAGAACAAAAAAAAAAAGAAATTTTTATTAATGCGTTTGAAAAGAGTGCAATCTTCCTCCTACGTATCTCCCAGTGCGATGGAGAAATTAAAGCTACGTAGTTCTTAGGTACAAAAGAAATATAGATGTGTTGAGTGTTTTCAAAGAAAATTTGTTTTGTGATAAAAAAAAAATTTGACCAAAAGAAAAATAAAAGAGTTTGATTTGAATACGTATTTTAAAATTTGAGTTGTACAACTTGTATCTCAAAACTCAAGCAGTAGAGAAGATGCCACATCTAATTGAATCATCTTTACTTATTTATTATATTATCGATTTTTAAATTGAATGTCAAAACCACCAAATAGTACAACTTGTGTTTTAACAACTCAAAGATAAAAATAAAAAAAGTCACATCTAAATAATCAAATTTAAAAAGTTAGTTTTATATTTATTTATTTATAAAAATAAATTTTACAATTATCAAGTTGTATAAATTTTGTTCTGCTACTCATGGATTAAAGGATGCATTTCTAATTAACCTTTAATACTAATTTTATTAATAATTTGTTTATGAATTTTAATTTATTAACTTATGTAAGAAGATGAGATTTAGAACCGCCAAGTTGTCGCAACTTATGTCCTAATAAATCAAAGATAAATAAAATAAAATATCTCATATCTAATTAAATAAACTTATAAGTCTTTTTTATATTTATTAAAAAAATAATGAATAAATTAAAATAAAAAGAAAGTTTTAGAACTATCAAGTAGTACCACTTGTGTCATAATAACTCAAAAATTAAAAAGATGTCGCATCTAATTAATATTTAAAAATTATTTTATATTATTTTTTGTTTTTAAAATTGAGTTTTAAAACCACCAAGTAGTACAACTTGTGTCTCAACAACACAAAGATTAAAAAAAATCACATGTAATTAATCACTTTTAAAAAGTTGATTTTATATTAATTTGTTAACAAAAAAGAATTCTATAATTTTTATGATGTATCAAATTATAATTATACATAACTTGAATCAAATATTTTCCTTAACTTTATGACTTAATAAAAAAATGGAAATGCAAGCAAAGCAAAATGCAAACTGTAACTAGCCTTGTAAACAACTTGTCTTTGCGTTTTAAAGAAAGCCAACTAATGTACTCAAATTGTGAAAGAAAAATTGTGCTTTCACGAAATGATAAAGTGAACTTAGTTGCCTAGCCTTGCCTTGTGATATCTATACTTATGTTGAGATAAGAATGCAAGCATGCTTCAGTTTTAACAGCCTTTCAATTTTAAACAAAGGAAAAAGCAAGATATCACTTTTAACCATAAACCCAACAATTTTTTTAGGCAATCAACAAGTAAACGGCATCATTTTTAAAGGGTAAAATCAAAATTTCAGCAAACAAACAACATAATGAAAGTGCCATATTAAAGAACGAGACAATGTAAAATACGCAAATCAGTGTATACCGGCGAAAAAGACGACGATGGTGGTGTAGCGGTGGACAGGTTTCCGGCGACGGTACCATCAGAGGTTTGAGAGTTTTAGTATTATCTTTTTACTATTAACCTTACATTTATATAACACTAGAGCTGTTATAATGTAAAAGAAAATATACCTTCTCTTCTTCTTGCTTGTTTGCTTTTGCTACTACTCTGTTTTCTTCTTTTTCTATTCGAGTTTGATCTACCCTCCTCCTTTTATGAAATTTAAAGAAGGTGTATTTGTAGAGTTTATTTATCTGTTTAGTTGTTTTCTTTGTATGTGCCTCTATTTCTATATCCTAGTTTAATGTTTCATTTCCTTTGCTTATCATCTGCGTTTTTCTGCACCTCTGATGCTTTCATGGTTTTAGCTTATGTTTGTTTTTATTTGTTCATTTGCTGAGCTTTTTATTTGCAGCTTTAATTTATTTATTTATAGTTATTTTTTTCTTAAACTCAAAAGTTTGTCTCTTTGCTCTGTATAATGTGTACAATGGCTGACTTATAAAAATCATCTTTTTATTTCTCTAATTAGTTATAACAGGTACAAATGTATCAATGAGTATGGCTTGTGCATCAATGGCAGTCAGCATCAACATAGTAAGTTTTGGCAATGAACAAGGGCAACAATAGAGAACAAAACAGAGGCAAAATTGGAACAGCTAGCTTGATTTGATTTAGTTCGAATTAACTTTTATTGTAATTTAATTTAGCTTAATTTGTAATTTGTAATTTGATTTGGTTTTAAAATTGTAATTAGATTTGACATTGTAAATTGATGAGACATAATGAGTTTACTTATTATAATTTGATTTTTAGCTATATTATTTTACTTCCTTTTTTATATATATATTTTCCTTTTTTGTATTGATTATTAAGAAGATACAAATCACTAAATTTGATATATTATAATAAAAATAGATATTATGACTTTTTGAATTATTTCTAATAAATTAGACAAAATTAGGGTACTACAGATTGTGTAGTGTGAATAATGGTAGAAGGCTGAAGCCGAGTTGCATTTATCGTAGGTGAAGGCTTGCAATGTAACTTCCAACAACGATCAATAGTGTGTCCAAGTTGATCATAACGCTCACATTTGGTACGAGGCTTAGAGTTGGATGTCATCCCCGAAAGTGACTATGATTATATCCTAGAGATGTAAGGGCAACAATGTCACTCAGACCTAAAGTAATAAAGGGCTAATCTAGATGTTTTGCTGGTACTCGAAGAAGGAACGTTGAGTTACTAGACATATTCAGAACAATAACAGACCCTAAAATTTGATCATGAGTTGCATAGTACTTCTAGGGCAAGCCATATAGTGCAAGAAGCATAAAAAAGGTGTTGTGTTGATCTAACTTCTTCTTTTGTTCAACTGGATTACTTGTAGTAGGAGGAAGAATCTCATTAAAATCATGAATTGCACGATGAACAATGCCAAGATATGTAGAAATAAAACCATATATCGGAGTAATGATATTCAGTAAGCGGTGACAAAATCCATAGAAACGTTGAGTGTCATTACTGTAAAGTGCCTTTGCTTGACTCCAAACTGATTCACACATGAAATATGGACGGAAAATCGGTTTAACGTCAGAATGAAGTGTAGACTTAATGACACTGCACAAATGAGCATCTATTTGCTTCTATTTTGATGTTTCAGCCGCAACCACCTTTTCAAGATTTTTAGTGAGATGGTCCTCGTAACATTTGACCAAGCATCCATATTTTGATATCAACGGTCCAACTGTCATAATTTGATCCATTCAATTTTTCTACAGAGAAAGAAGAGGTGATGTAGTTGGAAAAGATGCTCTTTATTTCAGTAGCAGGCAGAGACGTCATGGTCGGTAAAAAGTGCTAGAAAACGCATTTGAAACGGGGATACATGGCATGTTTGAACTAGAAAATAAATATTTGTGATTCGAAACTGAAAACTCGCGGCATATATGAAATCAAAAGGCTAAGGCGAGTGCAAAGGAAGAAGTCGCGTCGTCAACGACTGTCGAGCGCGTCGTCACACACTGTTGAAGGAGATGGAGCGATTATCTTATGCTCGTGGAGCAGGGTGGAGCATGTGGGTGCGTGAGAGATTTGTTGACGACAAGTGTTGAGGGTGGGACGATTTGGGGTGTACGACACTATTGGAGTGGTCATTGCCGAAAAAGGTTGCGGAGGAAGTAGTGAAGGCAGAGCGTGGCTGGCTAAAAAACAGTGAGAAGACAATAGCGTAGCATATACAGGGATGGGGAACCGGAGTTGAGAACACAGAGAGAGTGGGTCTATTGGGTAGTTGAAGATTATGGTTACCTATTGATAAACTCTAGATACCATGTTGAATGAGGAATTATATAAAAAATAACATGATAAATTTTCAAGTGATTTCATGATCTAGATTAAGAGAATTTCGCGTTTAATTTCAAGAGTTTTAATATATATCTTACTCGAATTCTTTCTTGTTTAATTATTTTTCAAAAAATCGATTAAGGATTATGTTCTTAAGAATACTGCAATCGAAACATTTAAGAATTACAGAATTTATTGAAAAATTTGAGAACGTTTAGAGTTTTAATTTTACTAGTTTAAAATTATGAGCATTGGTCCAAATATTTACAAACATAATAGATAAACTTGACATTAAAAAAAAAATTTAAAAGATTAATTTATTAAATTAAAGATAAATGACTAAATTATAATTTTTGTGTACCTTAAAAGTATGTGAATGTGAGATATATTTTTTCTTTAAGTACAAAATCCACACATTTAATTATCCATAATTTATAATTTTGAATGACACAAAACAAAACATGAGTACAAAACATTACAAACTTTAGAAAAACATGCTTCATTCTATTGTATAGTTAAACACAGACCCAAAAAAACTTTTAATTACAACAAAGAGTTCCTTAGCTTTCAATGGTTCCCTGTCTTGAACACCATGATAATCTCCCTTTGTAAAATGGCCCACAACTCTCACACCTTTTTTTTCCATCAATCTCACTAACCCAATCGAACGGTCCACAAGTGGGTCACCATCACAATCAGTAACTAACACAAACCATCCAAGCCGTTCGATCTTTTCCAATTTCAAAACACTCTCTCCCACCGTTGGATTACAATATTCATGATCACGGTCAACTCCAATAGGTAACGACAATTCCCACATCATATCATTATTACATAACAACAAATGAGAATCATTAGCAAGTTTAATTTCCGAATTCGTCCTATGGGTCCCACCAAAATAAGGTTGTACTAATATTATCCCTTTGATCATCTTAGAAAATTCATCATCGCCTGCAGCTACACGTAGACCCGCGTTGTACGCTATGTTTCCACCCGCACTACTCCCCATAAGAAAAACATTGGAATAATCGACATGATTTTTAAGCCCTATTATGATAAAAAAAAAATTTATTTAATAGTTAATATTATTTTTAAAATATATAAGTTATAATCTTTTATAAATATTAGCTTATATAGATTAATTGACAATAATTTATATATCTTTTATGAATTGTTTTTATAATTTTTTTAACTAATATTAAAAATGTTTATAGTAATAAATAAATTCAAATAAATTAATTTATACATACCATCAAACCAATCATCTTGGTTAGTTTTTATCCAGTGCAGCGCCTCCACCGCATCTTCGTATGCAGCTGGGAGTCTATGTTCTGGTGCGAGACGGTACTCTATAGATGCAACAACCGCAACGACGTCGTTTGCCATGTTAAAACAAAAATCATGAAACATTGTTGAGGCCGCACTGAGGAAAATAAACCCGCCACCATGAAAAAAAATGATAAGGGGAAAACGGTTATTCGGGTCATGATCCAGTGCTTTGCGTGGTAGGTAGATCCTAGCCCACGTGTGTTTTGATTGGTTGATGATGAGATCTTTGGAGAGAATTGGGAGGGTGGGATCTAGTGAGGGAGGGGTTTGTGGTGGTTTATTTGGACGTGTGATTGTGCCGTTTGGATTAAGGATAAGGTTGAGTTGTTTGTAGGGATCGTTGCATAGTTTTGGAGATAATTGTGATTGGGATGTTGTGTTTAAGATTAAGAGGTAAGTTAAGAAGGTAAATGCAATTGATAATGAAAAGAGGGTCATGGTTGATTTTTCGAAAACCATATACGATGGTAATGAAACTGGTCATTGAAGAGTGGAAGATATAATTTCTGATTTTTTTATTTTAAATATTATCTTTCATTTTTCTTGGCCTCATGTTGGGTAGAGCTAGTAGAAGAAATATGATGTGTTAGAAGATTATTCATTAAGCTCTATATTTGTTCGTATTTTTGGCTTTTTATTATATCGTAATTTTTTATAGTTTAAAATTAAATAAAATATATTATTATATTTTATCTTTTGATAATATATTTAGAGAGGAGTCAACAAAGATGGAGTAGATAAACAACTTTCGAATTGTTATTATGTGTACATAAAGCCTAAAGGTTAATATAATTAAGTTGGATATTTGTCCGAGTGTGGTCACAACCACACATATAAATATTTGGCATACACATGAATATAAAGTTTACTATTACTACTCTGTCTCTACTTATAAAATATATTGACTAGATCACATCAATTAAGAAAGTTGATTTTAATATTAATTTTTCTAGTAATTTGAATTATTTTACTATTTTATCATTTAAAAAGGATATTAAGTTTATAATTTAATTGTGATATTTTATTACATATTGTAGAAGAAAAAAAAATAACATAATTTAATTGGAAAAATAAAATAAAAAATCTTATAAAAAAAGGACAGTAAAAAATTATAAAAGAGTCCTATATTTAAATACTGAGATATTAAAAAATAAATAATTTAGTTACATTATCTATTCATTTTTAATGTTATTTTTATTTATTTATGTATATGCTCACACGTTATTGATTTGAAGTTGTGCCCAAACAAATATTTCTCTTTGTATGTTTTCATTACATAATATATGTGCTCATATATAAAAATAATTAAGTTTTCGAATAAAACAATAAACATAATTAAAGAATAACGGAGAAGTGTAGATTTAAAATGACCCTGTTTAAAAATAAAAAAAATAAAAATAAAAATAAAAAAGGGATCCCTATAGTGGAACCAAAATTGAGTGGGATAGATTTTGATTCCCCACATGGTTTCAAGTCCGTTTAATAATTTTAAAGAATTTATTTGTTTTATGTTAATTTTTTAAACTGTCATTCACATTGTCACACTCATAACGATTACAAGAATTGATATTTTATATTTTTGAAAGGTGTCTTCAATTATTATTTGATTTTTTTAATAATTTTTAAGTATTGTTTCTCGCTAAACCACCATCTATTAAGGTGTACCATAGTATCTCAT
>JBBPBR010000002.1:24990678-25015356 GCA_037974775.1 Cicer pinnatifidum
TTTTTTTTTTTCTTTTTTCTTCATCCTCCCTAATCACCAACAACTGACCATCTTTTTAATACAAATAAAATGTAAAAATACTCAAAAATAATTTAAAGACACCCCTTAGCCAATTTTTGGTGAGAAACTATCAGAAACATAACCAACTTGACCCAAGAAACTTGACATAAGTTTAAGTATATAAAATAAGTTGTTGAGTTATGTTGTAAGGGACTCACGCATGATTAAGTGGTCACAAGTTCAAAACCTATCATTTTTGTATAATGAAAATTTGGATAAATCGAGACGCATCTTGTACTCAACTTATTTTCCAAAAGAGATCAATCATAGTTAAAAGGTAGAAGATTCATATCTATAATATTTTTAAATTAGTTTAATAATTATATATATATATATATATATATTTATAAGAGATAAAATCTTCATAAATTTATAATCTATGATATTGTTTTATCATATATATTAGGAATAGTTGATTCCATTGCCAATAATTGGATTGAGTTGTTCTTAATAATAGGAATAATTGGTTCCAATGCTATTAGGAATAAATCTTGAAAATATTTTTTACATCAATCAAAAACCACTTTCCACATCGGATACTTTTAAATAGGGAGAAGATCTAATTATTGTTTATATTGGAGATTATAATCTATATAAATGATAATCGATTAGATTTTTATTATTTTGAAATAGATCATCAATAATATTGATTCATATTTGAATTCATATTAATTAATTATCTAATAAAAAATCTATATCCTTGTTATTTTATTTGGCCACTAATCAATTGATGTTGTCAATTAATAAAAAAATCAAAATAATTCATTAACAATATATACCCAAATAATAATATTGATATAAAATACTTCAGCATAATATTTTTTCCGTTCAAAATTATATGTCACTTTGCAATAACCAAAATTGTCTCAAACTATATCTCATTGTACAATATCAATGAAACATTAATGTTTCTTTTTATATAATACTTGTTACTATTTATTATTCTCTATTCTTCTAGTACTACTAATTTCTTTTTTCCATACTATTAATGAAAAATAAATTTATAAAAAAATTCATAATTTCTCTTTTCTCTAAGAATTCAAAATTAACTGAATTTCTTAATTTGTGAGAAATAACCAAAGTGATATATATTTTGGGATGGATAGAGTATCAATAGAAAAATTTCTGAAATATAGATATCACGTTGGAAGCTTAAGGTGAATCTTTAAAAAGATTAAGTCTTTTAAAACTCATAATATCATATTAGTAAAATTATATTTTAAAAATAATCAAAATTTATTTTAGACTTTTAAAAATATAAAATCATTAAATTAATATAATCAGTATTGTGTGATATTTTTGGTAATTGAAGATATTGTGTGATTTTTTTTAATTGATAATAAAGTCAATCAAGAAATAATAGAATATAAGATATTTTATTAAATTATTTATAAAAAAATCTAAAAGAATTGTTTTATTAACTCTTTTTTTATAAATAAAAATCTAAAAAAATTAAATTAAATTACCAACCGAATTTAGCTAAACAGATCATATAATAATAGCCCTTGTATCACCGTTGTCATGTTGTTGGACCACTCTAGCAAGCTGAAAAAAAGAATAATGGCTTTAAGTGTAAACATTTATGAGCAAGTTATGGCATTGGCTACGTAGCTAAAATTTAATTATTATTGTAGTGAACTGAAACACTGATAAGGAGGAAAAGATAGTGAAACTCGATCATAAGAAAAAGAATGAGGCCTAGTTTCGCATGTGAGTAGGAATAATATATAATGTAAAAAGTTAAAGTATACAAAGTTGATAGCCAAAAAAAGAATGAAAAAGAATAGAAGAAAACGGAAAGGTGTATTTTTTAGCCAAAAGGTATTAAAAGCTCTATTTTTCTACAATATCAAAGATAACAATGTCACAGCTGAATACGATTTAAAACTATAATTAATCTGAAAATTAGATTAAAATAAAATATTTTCTAAATTTATTGCCGTGATAACCGAGTTAAATCATATACAAAATGTCATTTTTACAATTAAGCTGATAACATAAATTGACACTGTTTTATATTGGTTATAATAAAACCGACTTAAAATATTTGACATTTTTAAAGAGGTGATAATTTCGCATTTAAGTCCATTTTAAATAAAAACCAATTTAGAAAGTCTACTTTTTATGTTGCTTTCGTTAATAATCGACTTTAAATGCAATCACATATATTTTAAAATGGAGTTAGAAATGTTTTTAATTCTTACATAATTTTAATATTTTAATTTTAATTTCTATAAATTAAAAATATAATTGTTATTCCGTACAAAATTATTCAGCAAAATAGTTTAGGACTACTAAAAAGAAATAAAACATATGATATTAGCATGACCAAATAAAACACTATAAGAAACTCAACAAGGATATATATATATATATTAAGATCTTTATTTCGATTTGGATATTCTCAAATTGAATCTTTTCACTACAAGAATTTCTCTATTTTGTGGCCGAATAAAACCCTCACAAATTTGTGACCGAAAAAGCCCTCACAAAGGCTAAAATTGAAATTGGTCATCTTTTGTGGCTGAAAAAGCCCTCACAAATTTTTAAATATTTAACTGGATTTTGTGGCTGCCTAAGCCCTCACAAAATCACAACATTGTGATTTTGTGAGGGCTTAGGCAGCCACAAAATCCAGAAGGATTTTGTGAGGGCTTTTACAGCCACAAAAAATGAATTTGTGAGGGCCAGATCCGTCACAAAGTTCTGATGGGACCAGGGTATTTGTGGCAGCCTATGCCGCCACAAAGGATTTGGCACGTGTACTTTTCTGGCTGCAAAGGCCGCCACAAATCATGCGTAAATCCAGCTGGATTTTCTGGCCGCTCAGACCGTCACAACTGGACATATCCGTTGGCATTACTGGCGGCAAAGGCCGCCACAAATTCCTTGCTAGCCGTTGCATTTCTGACGGGCAAGGCCGCCACAAATGGAGTGTACCGTTGGCTTTTCTGACGGGCTAGACCGCCACAAAGGCCCAATGCAGATCCTATATATATTTCTCCCATCTTCCTACTTCATTTTCACAATACAACTTCTCTCTAACACTTATATCTTACTATTCTCTCCTCCTTCTCTCTACAAATTACTCATCATATAAATTTTGTTCTCTCTACAAATTACTCATCATATAAATTTAGTAAGTTTAATTTATACTATGTATTTAATTAATTTATATTATATATGTAATTAATTTATAATTTAATTTTTTAATATGATATAACTAATTAATGTTATTGATTTTTATTTTTATAGTGCTTGTTAATTATTTCGAAGACTTGCAAGCATCGTACATGAGTGGAAGCTTGAAGTCAGACGCTACTCGGCATTCAAGTTAGTATTTTATATATTTTAAATTTAGATTAGTATATATATATATTTATATATATATTATTTTTAAAATATAGATTAGTAATATATATATTTAGATTAGTTTTACATATTTATTTTTAAAAAAATAATAATGATGTTGTTTACATATTAATATATGATAAATTAAAGTTTCAAACCACGGTTAAAATATATTAGTTTTAATATAATTATTATTTAAAAAAACATTATTAAAATTGATGATATTATTATTTTTTGTTTTAAATAAGTCTTGATTATTAGTGTTGATTTTTAAAAAAACATCATTTAAAATTTTATATAGGTTTGTATAATGATATAGTCTTGATTAATAATTTATTATATTGTTTGAAAATTTATTAATATATAATCCCCTAATTAATTGACATATATATCAAAGTTATTGATTTTTAAAAAATATTATTAAAATTTATCATATTAATTATTATTTTTTGTTATAAGTATTAATATGTTATTATATTATTTATAATTTATGATATTGTTGACAAATTAATATATATATATATATAATGTTTATTTAATTATTATTTTTTTGTTAGTATTGATATATATTTTATTATTGTATTTGGTATATATTTTATTATTGTATTGATAATAATATATTGTATTGTGTGCAAATGCATGCTCCCCTAATTGACATATAAATATGTCAAAATTTATATTAATGCTTTTGAAAAATAAAGCAATTAATATATAAAATATCGATATATATATATATATATATATATATATATATATATATATATATAGCAACTATGGATTTAGACTGTAGTTGGATGTACGATAGGAATTTTCCCGGAAGAAAGGGTCTTAAACAACGTTTTGCTAACAAGGTCGAAGAGTTTCTCAATTTTGCGAGAGTGCAAAAAATTGTCCAAGATGAAGGGGGAATGAGGTGTCCATGTTGTTTATGTCGATGTAGACGGTTTAAAAGTGAAGATGAAATAAGAGTGCATTTGTATGCAGACGGATTTATGCCTAACTACTGGATTTGGACTAATCATGGAGAAGAGTCTCCGGTCGCGCCTAATACTAGTACATATTTGGAGAATTATAACATAGGTCCTTCAAGTAGTACTAACATGTTAGGTATAGATTATTATAACAATCAACACTTTGAGGCGATGAATGATATGATCTCGGATGCTGTTGGGGTTAATTTGTCATTCAATGAAGATCAATATGATGATACCGATGGACTTCCCAATGAAGAAGCTCAGAGATTTTATGGTCTTTTGAAAGAGACAAATACACCATTGTTTGAAGGTTCTTCAAACTCAAAGTTATCAATGTGTATTAGACTGTTAGGTCTAAAGTCTCAATTTCATGTTCCTGATTTAGCTTTGGATTTGATGACTAAAATGATGCTAGACGCAACACCTGTGAGAGATGGTTTGCCGCAAAGTTATTACGATGCGAAACGGTTAGTGTCAAAGTTAGGATTAGGTGTCAAGAGGATTGATTGTTGTGTTAAAGGCTGCATGTTGTATTATGACAATGAATTTGGTATGAATGATGCAAACTTAGTTGAATGCAAGTTTTGTCAAGAACCAAGGTATCACCAAAGGAATAACTCAAGGGTAAGTAGGGAAAAATCAATTCCAAGGAAAGCAATGTTTTACCTCCCTATTGTATCAAGATTGCAAAGATTGTTTGCATCAATACAAACTGCAGGAAAGATGACGTGGCATTATGAGAATAGAAGAAATTCAGGCGAGTTGCGACATCCTTCTGATGGTCAGGCATGGAAACACTTTGATCAAATACATCCTGATTTTGCGTCAGATCCACGCAATGTAAGACTTGGATTATCCTCAGATGGATTTACGCCTTACATACAAGCATCGTCTACTCCTTATTCTTGTTGGCCGGTTATTGTTACTCCTTACAATCTTCCTCCTGATATGTGCATGTCTAAACCATATATGTTCTTAGCTGCTGTGATACCAGGTCCTTCTAATCCTACAACTGGTATTGATATTTATTTGCAACCTTTGATTGACGATTTGAAGAGGTTGTGGAATGGTGTCTTGACATATGATATTGCTCGGAGAGAAAATTTTATGATGAGAGCTGCATTGATGTGGACCATTAATGATTTCCCCGCTTATGGGATGTTGTCAGGATGGGGCACCCATGGTAAACTAGCTTGTCCTATGTATTTTTTGGGATCTACCGTATTGGAAAGATAATCTTTTGAGACATAATCTCGATGTTATGCATATTGAGAAAAATTTCTTCGACAACATCTTTAATACTGTGATGAATGTGAAAGGGAAAACAAAAGATAACGACAAAGCTAGAAAAGACATAGGTATATATTGCAGACGACCAGATTTGTTGTTGGTGGAACAAAACGGCAAGACCCTAAAACCTCGTGTGAATTACACTTTATCTAATGATGAAGCCAAATCTGTTTATCGTTGGATCAAAGAGCTGAAGACGCCTGACGGTTATTGTTCGAATTTGGCAAGATGTTCTGATGTGGAAAATGGGAGGATGCATGGGATGAAAAGTCATGATTGTCATATATTTTTAGAGTGTTTACTTCCTATTGCCTTTAGTGCTTTACCGACACATGTATTGAACCCACTTATTGAAGTGAGTCAATATTTCAAGAATTTGTGTTCTTCAACACTCATTGATAAAGATCTGATCAAGATGGAAAATGATATTCCGATCATTCTATGTAAGTTGGAGAAAGTATTTCCTCCTGGGTTTTTTGATTCGATGGAGCATCTCTCAGTGCATCTTGCAAGTGAAGCTAGGCTTGGTGGACCAGTTCAGTATAGATGGATGTATCCATTTGAAAGGTGATATATATATACACATCTCTTTAATTAATTTCAATATACTTCAACTTATATACATCTCTTTGTATATTATAGGTTCATGGGTTATTCAAAATGGTCGGTGAAAAACAAAGCTAGAGTTGAGGGATCAATTTGTTCATCTTACCTACACCGTGAAACAACACACTTTTGTTCTCATTATTTCAACAATGAAACATTGTCACCAGTTAACGGAAGAAACGCTACTGATAGTGTTATACGTCATCCACATGCTTTATCAGTTTTTTGCTTGTCTGGTCATCATGCTGGTAGGGATTTTCCGATTTTCTGGCCAAGCGACAAAGTATTTAATGCGGCACATGTTCACGTTTTTATTAACTGCACTGAAGTTAAACCATACATTGAGTACGTTTCAAATTCCTCTCCGATCTTATTAAATAATTATATTTTATTATATGATTAAATTGATATTCACCATATATATGGTCATCGATCAGGGCATTTTTAAATACGGGACAATCATCTGATGATATACATTCAAATTTCCCATCATTGTTTCAACAACAAGTGCATCTGGAAGAACAAACTCCTATCAACATCCACTTAAGGCACTTATCTATGGGCCCGAGTAGAAGTTTCAAAGAATGGCACACCTACTACATCAATGGATACAAATTTCACACTGAATCTTGGACTGAAGGAAAAGAAACAATTAACAGTGGAGTTTGCATGAAGAGTGTCTCTGATAGTGGTGTAGTAGAAGATTTCTATGGCATAATTGAGCATATTTATGAAATTGACTACACATTCCTAGATTATGCGAAAAAAGTGGTGTTGTTTTATTGTAAGTGGTTTGATCCATCTAGCAGAGGAACTAAAATCAATTTCATATCCAATACTGTAGACATTCGAATGAGCAAAAGATATCCACGGTTTGATCCATTTGCCATGGCCCATAATGTAAGACAAGTGTATTATGTTCCTTATCCATCAACTGTCAGAAGCAAACAAGGTTGGTGTGCTGCAATCAAAACAAGACCAACGAGTGGAATAGAAGAAGTTGAAGCAGGTCAAAATGAAGAAGTTGCATTTCAAATGGATGAAATGTCAAATTTGGATCATGTGATTGGAGATGAGACTATTAGTCAACTTTTTCATGAGTCACACATTGGAGAAGAAGTTGATGAACAAGAAATAGATGAATTAGAGAACGAAGAAGGCAATATTGACTCATCAAATGAATATACTGATGATGAATTATTAGATGACCCAGACGAAGACAATTAATTAATTAGGCATTATATATATATATATATATATATATATATATATATATATATATATTTGTATGGATATCGATATGTATAATATTATATATTTCTTTATTTATGTGAGTGTTAAAATTTATGTATTGTATTTATTTATTTATTTATTTATGTATATTCCTTTATTTCATTATTATTTACATATAATTAATTAATCTTATGTTAATTGTACATACACACATATGTTTTATTATATATATATGTATGGATATGGATGTATATATATATATATATATATATATATATATATATATATAGACATGGCTTCAGTGGGAGTAGGAGGATCAGGAGGTTCAGGAGGTTCAGGAGGTTCAGGAGGATCAGGAGGACCAGCAACGGCGGCAATACAAGGAATATCCAGAACATCACGTGGTAAGAAAAAAATTGATAGACCACGTGTTGTTAATGACCCATCTCTCATGCCGATGCCGACCATTGGTACTAGTGGTGGAGCTATTCCTGTATATCCGGAGGTCCCAGTAGAGCCTTATACGTTAGATGAAATAATGGAACCCGGATGTGTTGATTGCTACAACCGCATTGTCATAATTCCAGAAGGAGATGGGTATGTAAACTATGATTGTTAAATATTTTATTATTGCATATCATGTTATATTATTTTATTAATTAATTTTTATATTTAATTTGCATGTAAATTTTGAAGATATCTTCCTTTTAAACCATCTGCAAAGGCAATTGCTGAAGTCATACAAGAGAAATACAAAAAGCCATGGTTGTCTTGGGGTGAGATTAAAGAGGATAAGACACCTCAATTTAGGGAAATTGATCAGTTTCTACATTGTTTCAAAGTAAGTGATTACATTATTTTATTTAAGTACTAATTAATTATATATATATATACGTATTTGATTGCTTAATTGAATTATATTTTTAATATTAATTAAATTTAAACAAACAACAGACTAAATGTACTTGGAAAAGAGAGCATGATGCTGCAGTTATGGCTTCATTTGACCATCGCTTTTCAAAGCGTCTCTCATCTATGTTGTCTTACGCACGTAATAAGGGCGAAGAAAAACGACCTAATTGGATTGGTGAAAATGTTTGGACTGCTCTGTGGAGTAAGTGGAACACAGATGCTTACAAACAGAAGAGAGAAAAAGCAAAGATTAATAGAGCATCTGAGAGGGGTACTAGTACTCATAAGGGAGGTTCCATGTCTGCTGGAGAAATTAAATATTATATGGTAATTAATTATTTATTTATAATATATATATCTATTAATTTTTATTCAATTAATCATCACATTTCAACATAAACTTGACATTATTTTAATATATATTTTAGAAAAAGCAACTTGGAAGGGAGGTCACTCAGGCTGAGATACATCGCTATCTTCATGTTAATCCTCAAACAAATGAGTATACTGATTCGTTATCAAAAACGATTCAGGTAATTATTATATATTGATTATTATATATATATACCTTTAAATTATTATATATTACTTATTAACTAATTTAATTTTTTATTTTTTTATTTTTAATATAGGAACAACTTGAAAATGTCATGAAAGAATGGGATGATCATCAAGCTACTCTTCCTCCTGCTATGCGAGCTACTCCAGATCAGCGGAAACAATATGAGACTGCAAGTTTTATGACCATCAGTGGTGGCAAGTACAAAGGGCGTGTGCTGGGAGCCGGTACTTTATCATCAACCTTTGTGAAAGGTCCAACCGGCTATATTCAGACTGAGACGTCTTCTTCTTATGCTAGTACGGATCGATCTCATCGTCCGGTGCCAATAGATAATCTTGATCAGTTAAAGGAGCAATGGGCAAGTGAGCAAGAAGAAAGGACACAGCAGCTGATACAAGCCGCAATTGATAAACTGAATGAGGAATGGAAACAGAGGTTTCAAGAGCAGCAGCAGCAGTTTCAGCAGCAACAATTTCAACAACAACAATTTTCATTTCCTCCTGTCTTTCATCAGCAGATCCCGCCTCGGCCTCCATACTTGCACCAACAACCAATTTTCCAGCAGCAACAGAGTTACTCCCAATACTCCCAGCAGCATCAACCGCCTCCAACTTTCCAACAACAACAGCAACAGGATCCATCGAACTCTGCCTTCCAGCAACAACAGCCGCCAATGTTTCAGCAACAACAATATTTTCATAATTATCAATATGCTCCATCATCTTCACATCAACTTCCTCAACCTCAACCAGATTATCAAACTGCATACCGACCGACTATGCCAACAACTGGGTTGATCAGACCAGATTTAAATCAACCTCATCCAGCTAGGGCTCCTCCTTCGACTACTGGTGGTGCCATTGAAGATGAAATTCAATTTCAAAGCATGATGTCTCCTCCAACACAAATGCATAATACTTTTGAAGGACTTCTTTCGTCGGGTATGAATGCAGGAAATAATGATGGTGGGAGTGGAGCTGATCAGACGAATTATTATGAGGATTGATGTGATCATTTGAAGAATTTCATAATTTATTTTTGGGTTGTATGACATTATTAATGTGTGTTTAATTAATTTCCACTTTGTAAGACATTATTTGTTAATTTTGGGTTTGTAAGACATTAATTGATAATTTTGGAATGCATGTTTTATTTGATTTTATCATGATTGCTATAGCTAGCTTTAATTATTATTAATAATATGTTTTTATATATATATAATATTTATTTTAATTTTAATATTTAATTTTAATATTTAATTTTAATTTTATTTAAATTTTAATTTAATTTTAATTTAAATTATAATTTATTTAATTTACATTAATTTAAATTAATGTTTAATTATAATTATTAATTTAAATATTTAAATATTTTATTATTAATAATTTAAATATATTTTTATTAATTTAAATATTTTATAATTAATATTTTATTATTTAAATAATTTAATTATTAATCTTTATTTTTAATTTAAATAATTTATTTTAAATTTTTAATTAAATTAAGATTAGTTTATTATATATATATATTAAATTTAATTTATTATTACATTATATTTCAAATTTAATTTAATTATAATTTAAATTTTAATATTAATTTATAAATATATTAATTATAATTATATTAATTTATTATATATAATATTAATTATATTAATTATATTAATTATATTAAATATAGAATATATTAAATATATTAATTATATTAAATATAGAATATATTAATTATATTAATTATAATTATTGAAATAAAAATTAATTTATATTTTACGTTGGCTTTTGTGGCGGCCAAAAGCCCTCACAAATGTCCAGTCAGCAAGATTTTGTGGCGGCCAAAAGCCCTCACAAAGGTCCAGTCAGCAAGATTTTGTGGCGGCCAAAAGCCCTCACAAAATCCAGTCAGCAAGATTTTGTGGCGGCCAAAAGCCCTCACAAAATTCAGTCATCGTGAATTTTGTGGCTGCAAAAGCCCTCACAAAATCCTCTCCTTTGTGGCTGCAAAAGCCCTCACAAAATCCTCTCCTTTGTGGCTGCCAAAGCCCTCACATAATTTTGTGACCAGCTTATTTGTGGCTGCCTTTGGCCCTCACAAAAGCCACCTTTGTGGCTGTTTTTTGCCCTTTGTGAGGGCTTTTGGCCCTCACAAAATTCATTAATTCTTGTTGTGTTTGATTTTCTGTTGAGAGGTGAATCAGGTGATGCCAATTTCTAGATCTTTTAAGAATACACTAGGAATTTATAGAATAAGTATTAATTATTCATTTAAAATATGTAGAAGAGTCAACTATGCTACCTTTGCCTCCTCATTAAGAAACTTCATCACCAAAATCTACTCCAAGACGAGTAAAATCATTGGTGATCATATAACTCGACCTTGAAAACTACGAAGTGGCAACAAAAGAAGAAGTGTAGATCAAGGCAATGTAGGAAGAGAAAAAAATGATCAAGAAGAAGAATAATACTTGGGAGCTTGTATATTGTCCACATGAAAAATACATCGTCAATGTTAAATGGGTATACAAAACAAAACTTAATCCATATGGGACCATACAAAAACATAAGGCTATATTATACATCATCTCAAAGGGCTACTCGCAACAACATGGAGTTAACTATAATGAGACATTGCTCTCAGTTGCTTGTTTAGATATTATAAGAGCCTTAATAGCTCATGCAACACAAAAAGGATAGAGCATTTATCAACTAGATGTGAAATCTATTTTTCTTAATGGTGTGCTTGAGGAAGAGATTTATGTAGAGAAATCACAAAAATTTGTAGATAAAGGCAACGAAGGAAAAGTTCTAAGGCTTAGAAAAGCTTTGTATGCGCAAGCCCCTTGAGCATAGTACAATAGAATTGATTGATATTTCATTGATATGGAATTTAGGAGGAGCAAGAGTGAGCCAAAACTATACATTAAAACCCAAGGTAGGGATAATACTCTCACAATCTCCTTATATGTACTGATCTTATCTACACTAGGAATAAAAAAAAAGATGATAACGAAATTCAAAGATGACACGATGAAGACTTTCGAGTGGACCAACCTTGGCTTGATGAATTAACTCCTCTGTATAGAGGTAAAACACATGAAGAAGGCATATTTATATGTCAGAAGAAATATACTAAAGCACAATTGAAGAAATTCACGATGAATTATTGCAAGCAAGTCGTTAATCCAATTGTGACAAATGAGAAACTACAAAAAGGAAGATAAAGCCCCAAAAGTTGATGGATCGCTCTATAGAAGTTTGATAGGGAATCTGCTATATCTTTTTGCTACGCAACCATACATCATGTATGCTACAAGTCTACTATCAAGCTATGCAAAAACCCATTCAAATTTACTTTGGAGCTGCTAAAAGAAGTTTAAGAAACTTTCAAAGCACAAAGGAATTTGGCATATGGCATAAAACCACGACCAACTCACAATTGTTTGGCTACACCAAAAGTGATTATGCAAGATCAATAGATAACATGAAGAGCATATCATGTTATGCCTTCTCACTTGGTTTGAAAATATTCTCTTGCAAATCAAAGACACAAGCAATTGTTGTACAATCAACTGCAGCACTAGAGTACGTAGCAGCAACTGAATTTAAAAGTCATGTTATATGACTTCGAAGAATACTTGGAGAAATTAGTGAAATACAAGAAGAATCAACCATAATCTACTGTGATAATAAATCAACAATTTTAATCACAAAGAATTCAGTACATTACAATAGAACAAATCAAATATCACTTTATTAGAGAAGCTGAAGAGACTAAACAAATCAAACTCGAGTACTGCAAGATACAAGATCAAGCAACATACATATTTACGAAGGAATTTCAAAGAGCAAGATTTGAGCAACTACGAAGTATGATTTGAGTTACCAAAATATGCATCAATGAGGAGTGTTGAGAGGTGATGCACATTTCTAAATCTTTATATAATACATTAGCAACTTATAAAATAAGTATTAATTATTAATATATGATGTACATGTCTAGATTTTTCTAGAATACTTGAGCATTTCATAGAATAAATAATCACTACATTTGTAGAAATGTCATGAAAAATTTAGAAGGTAACATGTAGAATATAACTTCCACAATTATAAATAGGCCAGCAAAGTTCATTTGTAAATAGGTCATTTTGATAACAATACAAACTATCGGTTGCTCTAAACTTCATACTACTTACTAACATTACCTTCGGACTATCAACTGAAATTTTCTACACTATCCAACTATATTCTAAACTAATTATACTATCTCAAATACTAACACTTTCTCGTGATTAGTGACTACAGGTCAAGTATTTCAACCTTATAGTTTTTCTTCTTTTCTGGATTTTAGGATAACTATCATCATGAGTGGCATGTACATCAGCAACTACTTCATTTCCTCTATTAAAGTAGGCTTCTATATTGAAAACTAAGGTTTTTTTTCAAATTTGAAGAGATAATTTTTTTATTTTATTTTCACCACTGTCATGTTGAAAAATTAATTGTATTTATAAGGTATAAATCATGACATATTTACAAATAAACGGTGTACCTTTAGATCCATGGAAATATGACTTCTATAGTATGAGTAATGAACTGCATTCATTTTCGAATACCAAAAGAAATTTATCAAAATGATATGAGTTACAATACTCATATGTGTTCGGGTTAGAGGTTCTGCTACCTAGTTTTCAATTTCGTAAAGATAGTAGAATATCCACGTAGATTTAAGAATATATAGTATTTTTATAAGTACCTTAACAACATAATGTCATACTCGATAGTAATATTAATATATTAGTTGCACTTTTATATTTGTGACCTCAAAATATAAAATATTGGTAATAAGATAAACATAATTTACTTGCATGCTAACACATTCTTGTGCATTTTTCAACAAATGTGACCAATTCATCCAATTATGTTTGTAGGTTCCGTTAATTGAGTTTATCGAACATGTTTATTGAAAACTATGGCACAACTCGGTTATGTCAAAGGTACTTATTAATAGGTTGCCTATTAGGGATGTCTTATTTTAAAGAGGTGTGTTGTCATTGCCTCGAGATCTCGGATGTTCGTTTTATTTATGGGAGAAAAGTCAGTTTCTCATCTATTTATTAATTAAGTTTTCTTTTTCTAGTACCAATTTGGTGGAAAGTTTACAATTGGTTGAGTATCGTTGGAGCTCCTCGTGTTAATAGTGTTGCACACTTTTTACATCATGATGGTTTAGGGAATCACAAGAAAAAGTTTCATAATTTAATTTGGTTGGGAATGGTATAGTGCTTATGGTTGAAGAGAAACAAAATATTATTTTTTAAGAGCGTAGTTTATAGGGTAGGGATTTGTGCTCTTGTACAATTTGTAATGTGGGGATGGTTTATTAGAAGAGTATTGCATATCTTATACTAGAATTTGTACCATAATTTGTTAATGTGTTTAAATTCAATCTGATTTTGTTTATTTTGTAATGTTTGTTCTTTGTTTTCAGTTCGAGTACTCCTTATACTCTAGTTAATTTAATTTTAGTTATAAAAAATTATACTTCTTACTCATATTAAAAGAATATTTACATATAACAATATTTTTTTCATAGGAAAATGTTAGTATAGTTAGTATACATATTGAGGGAAGGGGGAAACATTAGTTGTCATCAATTGATTGTGGACCTTGTGGATGTACCTCCTTCGATATATGAATGATATTTTCAATTATTTATAATATGTGTACATATACAGTACCATTGATCCAATATATATAAATGATATTTATATTCTTATTAAAAGTTCACTTGATTAAAATTACTCTCTAATGATACAATATTCGATATTGTGTATAATTAAAATATTCAAATTCTCATTATATGTCCACTAAAATAAAATTACACTATAATATGGCAAAATCTTCGATATAAGTGGTTATATAATTTTACTAGTAATAGAGTTTTACATACTTAACTGATTATTTTGCTCAATAGAGAATATAGTAGAGTTATTAAAATAAATTGTTACATGATGACAATATGAAATTGCATAATATTTGTTATTTATCATTGATAGAGTTTTCAACATTTAAGTTTGCAAAGATAACTACATTTTTGCCTATAAAATTAAACAGATAATATACTTTTTTAAATATTAATTTATAATATTGATTCGATCGAGACAATTGGAGATGGTCGAAGGTCGTTGGTGATGGCGACGGTTAGTTGTTGGTGGTGGTTCAACACCAAAGTTAGTAATTGTTGGGAGAAGTGTGAGGTAATGAATAATACATACAATATTTTTAAAGGTAAGATCCTTTTAATAAAGCTTCTCTAAGGTGTGATGACATGGAGACAATTATTCCGTTACGAGAAACCTAACGCAAGCGGATAATCGTCTGATTATCATATAATGAAAGTGATCTACAAGGGACAACTTTGGCGTTGTTGGCCCTTCAGCCCCCAAATGCGGTTCATTGCCCGTTAGGCATGACTTCGGTTAAGAAAATTTTTCCCCAACCATGTAATTTAGATGTCTGAAGTGGAGGGACTAGTTCCTAGATGTTTGTGTAGCTGGGGACGTTTCTTCATGGTAAATTCCTATATCAAAGTCCGACTTTGAGATGTTAATCGCGTTCTCAAGCTAACTTTCTGGCGCAAGACTTTTAAAAAATTGTGACATTAAATGTAGTAACTGAAAGGATAATGCATGGAGCGCATAGACTGCGTGTTCTAGATGATAATTCTTCTTTGTGTACCATATAGCCTAGGATTTGGTTAGTGATAATTACCTTGGGTAACATGAGGGTAAGACGTTTTCTCACGTTCCATCTTGACCGTGCACAAATTTCATGAAATTTATGTCATTGGTCTTTAGGGATCCCATGCTTAATAATGGGGATAGAATTCTCATTTTCATTTCTTTTGTTTACTTTCTTCTCTACAACTAGTGACTTTCTTGCTCATGTTCCATCTTCCCCATTCAAAACTTCCTCATGTTTCCTCCCCTATTTTTTCGTACTTCCCTTAGGATTCTAACACAAAGAAGAATGGAACATTAGCGGTTTCTCTAGAGAATTCGCATCGGTTATCCATATTTTAGGGAGTTTTGGAGGGTCATTATTTTCTTCTAGTTAAGCCTGAAATAGCAAAGTGATGGAACAATAAGGTACATAGGTGTCATCCGTACACTTATTCCCTCGTGAATTTCAAGGATAGGTTTTACACAACTCATCCCTGAACAGTGGCAGTAGACCAATACTTTTATAGATTATTTTCCTTGCTCGATGAGGCCAAGCAAGTGTTAAGGGGTGAAAGTGGTTATGAGGAGACTAATTGTGTTGATCAACTACCAAAATAATGGAATTCTCGTAAATTTCAAAAAAGTTGTTCAAATATTACTTTCAAGTTCAAAATTTGCAACCTGTCGACGTAATTGGATTGGAGCGTATGCAGGAATATGTTAACTCTTTTGAGAAGTACACATTTCAAGTGGAAACTCGAGACAAGTTCTATACAAGGCCTCAATGGATCAACGTCAAAGTTTTGTTATAGTACGTGACCCTAACAATTATCTTCCAATACCTTCGTATGGCTTTTTTACTGATGTTTACTTGTATCTCTTGAAGGAATGTATATATTGTCATTAAATTAGGTTCTATTATTCGTCACAACAACATGAGGAATGTTGAACCTTGTAAGGATATTTTTTAAAAAACACATGAATACATTGTTAAGGTTATCTTGGAGAGTGGTTTTCCCTCAATCTATTTGGTAAAATAGTCCATTACCATAATCACGTACTTCAGCTAACTAATGGCAAGTGGAAATATTTTAAGGAGATTCAATCCCCACCATGCGAAACGCCATGGTGTCTACAACATATATAGTTTGATTGAAGGGCCATTGTGTATATTCCATGCTTCTATCATTTCTCACATTTTTTACTACTTTCCTCGCGTCTTAGGTCATATTGGGCTAGTAATATCCAATGCACAACTTTTTTCACCAAGGTCCATCCTCTCAGGCGTTGTCCGAAGATATCATCATAAACTTTTCTCAAATTGTATTTGGCCTCCCTTGGTTACAACCATAGAAGATGGAAAGTTCTCCCATAAGCTTAAGAAATTTCCATCTTTAGTCTTCGTCGGGCAGTTGATCCGTTGTCGCCCACATAAGAGTAATAAAACGTAGCATAGAGGCAACAACTCCAGTCATTTCGCACAGACTTTTGATTATATTAACCAAATTTATACTAATGAAATAAAAAAAAAGTTTTGAATTTAGGCTCAAACATGTTAAGAAAACGAATTACAATCACGTTAGAACGATTAATCCATTTATTTGAGAGTTTCATATCTATCACATATTAGGTTGTGACTCTATTCCTATTTGACTATAGAAGTGATCAAACAACCGTAATCAATCATATGTGAATTATGTTTCATTGAATGAATTAAGCATCACATTAATCAAAGTATTATAGTTAACGATCAAGCATTGAAAAGCAACAATTTAATTTAGAAACTGAATTCTATCATACTAATTTTATTAATCCTATTCAGATTCAAAATAAGCAATCAGAATAACAATATAATCAGATAAAAAGAAATAGAATTAATATGAGAAATTAACATTAAAATAAACCTTGCATTGAAAAAGTTTTATATATCCCAAAAATAAGAAAATAAGTATATGTCTATCCTTTTCATAGCATACCCAAACCACCCTAAAAAATCAAAATATATAGTACTCGAATTTGGGCTCTAAAAACAATTAGGTCGATAATAAAACTTAATACAAAAAGAACATATCACGTAATCTGTAGTTTAGACCTAATAAAGTTCGGAATTGAGATTTTCTTCCAATATAAAAGTTGTAACTCTGCATTTAGCTTTCAAAAGCCTACTTTGATGCATCAATTTGATATTCAAAGCACTAGTTATGGTCTGCAAAGCGAGCAAGGATTAATATGCAATTACCAACATTAAAACTCAATTACAATCCAAAGTTTAGAAACATTCTAAAAAACACTAATCTAGACTATAAAGAACTTTCAAAATATCATAGTACAAAGTTAGAAACATGTGCCAAAATGCATTGATCAACAGCCTCAAGGGTCTAGAAGGTTGTTCTCAAATATCATTTCTATAAGCATTTTTGCCAACTTTTCCTTCACTTTTTCAGAGTTTAAGCTAGCATATGTCGCATATATCATCTTCTTCTGATGGGAGGGGGATATGTGAAACTTTTTATCCTTGAAAGTTAATTGTCCACCGATATTGTCACCCTTCATATACTTTTTTCCGTTTTCCTTTTTAGATCAATTGCCCAATGGCATCCTTTAATTGGATGTAGTGTTCAGTATTGTGTCTGTTAGAATGATAGAACTTGAAATACCTAGGCTTATACATCTCTCTTATGTCTTTCAAAGTATGAGAGAACCAAACTCGCTCTTCACGACTTCAGCCTTGAACCTATGAAGTGCACAATAAACAGACGACACAATTCCTTCCCCGAATCAATAGAGTTTGGCTTGAGGCTTTTGAACCACATTAAAGCCCATTTTTTCAATGTAAAGATGAACAACTTGCATTTCATTGGTCATATCGCACCCTTGTGTTTGAGATAACTGTCAATGCTCTCCACCTCGACAGGATCGCTCGTCTTCTACTTCACTAGATATGATCGGTTGCTAGTGTGGCCCTTGTTTTGCAGCGCGGGGAGTGACTTAGGCTTCTACCGTAACAATGTTTAGTGGGACGTTCAACTTCAGAGTGGTGGTGTGACCCTTCATGACAAACCTTCTTCGGGAGTGATGGATCTCGATGGTTGTGGTGTCGCAGCGAGCGAGAAAGAGAGTAAGCGCGACGATAGACAAATCTATTTGTTTCCTCTCTTATAGAGTCTTTTCAATGTGCATCCAAATATGTAACGATGATTGTAGGAATATTGCCTTGCTGCTCTTCTACCCTGGCAAGGCAGAGGTTTTGTTCATGAATCATTTCATTTTGATTATGTAGTAAAGCTAGGAGGTTACCGACCAATCTATCATTTATGGTTACCAGAATGTTATTGTTATATTTATTTATTTCATAATTTTGACTATTCTCTAATGATAGTATTATTATAACATGAGTATTTTGAAAAATAAGTATAATACATATTTTTTTAATGGTTAATTATTTTAATTATTCTAATTCATCATATATTAGTTATAAAATATTAGTAATATTTTAAAAATTAATTGATATTTGGAAGAGTATTAAAAATGAGATTAAGTAACAATTGATTTTGTTTTAGCAAAATAAAAATAATAACAGTAAAACATAAAATAAATAAGGAGACCAATGGGTTTGACTCATGTATGTTAACCCTAATTATGTTGATAAAATAACAAAAATAAGAAAGGGAGCTTCAGCAGCCGCATAAACAAGACAAAACACATTATCATGACTATTGTTTGATATCGGTGATCGATAACTATTTCGGAAAACTTTCTCCATTTTCGCCCAAATTTGAATATGTTGTTTCATTCATTTAACTAGTCTATTAAACACATTTTTCCAGATTTTTAACAACCCCGATTTCTCTCTAGAATACCCGACTTCTCCGTTTGTAGAATTCGTTATTTGGCACCATTCTTCTTCACCGTAAGTCCGATTTGATTTAAACCAACACCAAAACGACTGTGTGAAAAGTGACTATATTATCCACTGATTGGTTTTCTGATTTATGGTAATTTTCCTTGACTGAATTTCGAATTTAGTTTTTAGAGAATCTTCATATAATTTATTTTGACGTTTATCCATAAACTGTCAAGTTAGATCGATTGAAAGACAAAGAGTCAAAGAACAAAAACTGTTTGTTCGTGGAATGTATTTGTGTATGAAAGTGTCTAAATAAGGTAAGGGGTGAGAGAACGTTTGAATTCATGAGTATAATATATTATGAGAGGAACAGGAAAATTGTATTTCCCAACGATTCATCTGGGGCTTGCTATGTATGGCAGTAGCCCTTTGAGGGATCAATTAATTAATGTGCATATATGGAAATTGTGAGATTAAAATATAGAATCGAAATATTTGTAACATGTTGATTGATTTAATTTCTTTAAATGTGTGATATTGATATTATTGTGATATTGGGTGTCGAATTAAATTTATATATATGTGTGTGATTAGATGAATTTATGTGATGTGATAACAAAAGATGGACGTGTTTTGATAATTTTATGTGATAATGATGATGTATGATTAATAATTGTGATGTTATAAATTTGTGATAAGTATATGTGATGATGTTTGATTGATGATAGTGATGCTATAAATTTGTGATGAGTTTATGTGATGATGATGATGTATGATTAATGATAGTGATGTTATAAACTATGATGAAAATATTGAATTAACCCCATAGTTGCTGAAATAATGGTGATTTCAATTTGTGTTTGAAATGACAGTTTTAATGGAGTGTCATATGATAACGAGGGGAGAAAATAAATATTGAGAATTTGTGAAGTGGGGATTATTTTGTCATCACATAGGTAAGGGCTGACATGTCTAGTGATTCCGAGGAAGTACAATTGAATGAGTCTGATCGTGTCGGTCTGTTGTCGAGCCTTAAGGCAATATTGTTAGACCTTGGAGGTATTCGGATGGAGAATTCATAGGTGACTTGGAGGTAACACTTTAAATATCGGGAGCTACCACGCAACACACATTTACCTCGACTGTCACGTATATGTGTCTCGGGTTGAGTTGAGGGGATCTATGAGAACATGGCCAATTTAAATTGTCCTTCCACCGAAATGGTGGCATAATATCAAGCCTCCTAACTAAGTACTTCAGAGTTAGAATGGTACCACATTGTGAAGTAGAATATAAGCTCATGCATTGCATTTTCTTGTGATTGTTTTGTTGTGATTAATAGGTATCGTGTGTGATAATAATTATTGTTAGATGATTAGATATTATAGTGAAATGCATTGATTTTACTTGAGTGGTTTTAACTTTATAATGTGTTGTTTTCCCTTGAAGAGTGTATGTGTTATTATACAGTGTATTATGATTGTTTGTGTGTTCTTATTACTTATATTACACTATTAACATGATTTCAAAACTCACCTCATTCATTGTTTGTGTTTGACTGGTTTGGCCCTGCGTTTGCGAAATCGCAGTTATTACAGATTAATGAGCCTTAAAGTTCAAGTTTGGGAGAAACCCCGCTCTAATATGTGATACCAGGAATTTAGAGTTGTAATTTATATTTTAGTTATGTAATTGCAAACGACTCTTTATATGAAAACATTAGTACTAGTAAGTTTTTGGAATTAAAATAAGAATTTATAGTTAAATCAAGTTCATTGAGCTTAAATTGTTTTAATTGAGTAACAAAGTTTGAATTTTTCCGTGTGTACTTTGAGAAACGTGACATCCTAAATTAGTTACAAAAATTTTTATTTCCTTGTAAATAGATTTTTCTTTATCCGCTACCAATTTTACTCAAAAAAAAATATAGTATAAATTATTATATATGTCATTTTGGGGTTTAGGATGTCACAAAGATGCTTGCACTTAGATTTCAATCCAACCAAGTCAATATTTTCAAAAGCAAAGAAAGGTAAAGAAAGATGGGAGAAGAATTCCCACAAACGCCGCCACTTATCCGATTTGGACTATTGCAGATAGTTAGAGGTTGTTGGTGACGATGGCAAAAGTGTAGTGATTAATCTTCCAACAAAGTACCTGCAAGCAATCTAACGCCCAAGGCAAGGCAGTAGGAGTTAAGGGAAGTTTGATGTAATGAATATACATATCTTCTATTTGAAGGCATGATCCTTTTAATAGAGATTCTCCAATAGGTGATGACGTGGAGACAATTATTCTATTGTAGGAAACTCCAAGTAGAAAGCGGATAACCTGACACATCCCGTAAAAATTTTATAAATATAATTATAATAATAATAATAATAATTAATAATACTAATAAATAAAAATCAACTCAACCCCACCCACTCTCACTCTCACTCTCTTTCCAACTCACTCCTTCATTTTCTCCAAATTCTTCTATCCCTCTCTCTCTCTCTCTCGGCAAGCACTCCCCCTCCCCCATTTTTGTTGCTTTTCTTTTTTCTTTCTTTTCCTTCCCTTCTCTTTATTTCTTCTCACTCTATTACTCAAACCCTAAATCCTTAAAAGGGATTTAACATTCCCATAGACATAATTTCTCAAACTCTTACAAATTCTTTTGGTTGGGATTTTTGGGTTCTAAGGAAGGAAAAAGAGTACCCATCTCTTGAGAGCTGTTGATTGAGACTCATTGAGGTAAATGCACAACTCTAATCCTAGTATGAATTTATAGAAAAATGTAGTTTTGCTTAAAAATCTTATTTTATGCTCAGAGTAGATTTAAATGATTTTTAGGGTTTTCTAGAGTTAGTTAAATTTTAGAATAGATTTTTCTAAAGTCTTGGAAATATTCTTGATACTCAGATTTGTCCGCTGAGATCCTGCCGGCTACTTTGAGAGTTGTTAGAGAGAAAAGTTAGACGATTCTCCATAGCTGTGAGTTGACGACGATCATCGTCATATATTTTTATACTGCTATTATTATTATTTTACTTGTTTTCTATATTAAAGTATTTATTGAAAAATTTGGGAAACACAACCTTTGAATTTTTTCTCGATTTCGTCAATTATTTGATTTAACGGTCATTGTTATATAATATGTTATTATTTTGATTTACGTATGAGCTACATTATTTAAATCTTGAATTGTTACTCGATTGAGTATGTTTTTCATGATTTACGATGAAATGATTTTTAATACGTGTTTTGAGAAATCGGTGTTATAATTATTAAATCGTTAACTGCGTTAGGTGCACCTAGTTACCACGTGTCGATTAGGGAGAGTTAACCGTTAGATGGAACTGCCCCTACGAGAGAGGTCATCCGTAGGAGGAGAGGGCTATCAACGTGATGTAGCTCCCTAATTTATATGTGATGATGCGTTGCGGGATGGAGAGGAGAGGGTCATCCGTTAGATGGAGCCGCCCCTAAGGGAAAGGCCACCTTAGGAGGAGAGGGCTATCAATGAGATAAAGCCGCCTCTTGGTTCTAAAAATTTGTATTGTTACTTGTTTGATTTTTATGATGATTTTAAGGTTGTTCATTTTGATTTCGTATTGTTATTCACTGGATTTTTTAATATTTTTGTCAAGCGATTTAACAGTTATTCGTGCCTTTTGTGTTTCCCTTCTAATTGATGGTGGTTGTTGTCTCCTCACTAAGTCTTTGTGACCTACCCCTTTATGTTGCTTATCTTTTTCAGATTCGCAGGTAGCTGAGTAGAATCTGTTATTTGATTCAAGTCTCAATATTTCTTTTGGTAGACCTCTTTGATCGAGGACCATTTTTGTAATAGTTGTTGAGTCTATGTAATTGCAGCTATTCTGGAGTCTAGAAAGTCTATTTAGTTTTTTTTTGGGAAGTGTATTAAGCAATTTGATTATGTTATCTGAATTATGACTGGATTGAAAGCTGAACAGGGATTTTACAAAAATTTGGAAATGTTGAAGTTACAGAAGATACTCTGTCGAAATTTCGAGAAAAAACATATATATATTTTTAAATGTTTAAAAAGCGATTTAATTGTTTAAATTGTTAAGTTAGTTGATAGGCTTGTCATGCTAGGAGTATAGCTTGTGCGCCGGTCACGACATTAAATTTATGGGTCGTGACATAACCATCTAATAATTATCTTACGGTTGTGAACGATTACGGATGAGTTTGATGTCGTTGGCCCAAATTTGGCCCCAAATGATGCGGTGTGTTTGGCATTTTTGGATTGGACTAAGGCCCAATAGTCGTTCGTCTGTCTGTTAAACCTAAGTCTAATCCGAAACAAATATATAATGTTTAATCACAAAATAAAATTTAAAAACATAAATATAAAAAAAATTAAGTTGTACATAAAAGTATGAATGAGGATTGTACTACAACACCTGCATTGCAACACTTACAGATATTTGAATATAAACAATGAATGATTCATACATTACAAATCTGTTTCCTTTAGGTTTTAGGAGAAAGACAATATTGTCTCGTGTGCTCGAAGGTCAAAATATATGTCTTTAAACTGACCATCAAATTTATGTCTTTAAAAACTTGTAATAATTTATTTGCTTTGGAGTGCATGGAAAAGTTATTACAATTAGTAAAGGGAAGATTTAAGTATCAATACATACATGATTCGACTTTCTTATTTTCACGGTTGATTTCATTACTTTCACCTTTGTATGAAAGCTTAAAAGAAAAATAAAGATTAAAGCTTAAAAAGAAACTAACTTGTCTTTAATTAGGACCGCGTGCAAACATTTCGTACAAAAAGGATTTTACTTAGCAATTTTTTGTTATCATTCATGTTTCATTTTTGGGTCATCTATGAGGTATCCAACATACTAACATTGGGATATATATTATATAAATTAGTTTAATAGTTTGGTAGAAGTAATTTTGGAATAAAATTGTGTGCATTTCTTCTAGTATTATATACTTGAGAGTTGCAAATTTGTAAAAAAAAAATGTTAAATATTTTTTTATATAGTAGTTAAATATTTTTTTTAATCTTTAAATATTTTAATCAAAAATATATTTTTAATCATTTAAGTTTAGTCTAATTTTCACCTAAATCATTTAAATTTTTTTCTTTAAA
>JBBPBR010000002.1:25040840-25056919 GCA_037974775.1 Cicer pinnatifidum
AAAAATAATTTTTTTATTGAAACAAACAAACTCATTATTATCTCTCAAACAACTAGGAATATTACCTATAAACAAATACTCTCAAACAACTCGGAATATTACCTCTAAATAAATCCTCTCAAACAAACTCATATTCAGTAATAATAAACAATTAGGGTTTCCAAGTTTATATATTAATAATATATATATATAAAGATAACAAATAAATAGTATTGATTTTAATAAAATATAAAGGTAACAAATAAATTGTATTGATTTTTATAAAAAAAAATTGTTGGAGTGAGTGTAATGGAAATTAGAAGAAGAAAAATGGAGAATGGAATAAATAATAAAATATATATAGGCCGGCCTGTCAGGCCTAATATGCTTTTTTATAAGTTTGAACCTGACCTATTTACATAAATAAGTTTTAAAAATAGCTTGAGCCTAGCCTTTTTATTAAACAGGTCAGGCCATAAGTAGGTCAGGCCATAGACCCCTACGGACGACCTAGCCTATTCCCATCCCTAAATGTCACTTATTGTTGAGAAACTCATCTGTCAATTGAGTTGCGGCGATAGTAGATATTTTATTGAAAAAGTAATTTGAGAAGTGATGTGTAATGATGTTTTTTTTAAATATCTATAAAGTTAAATATTTATTAGTTTGGTTTTAATTATAATATATATATATATATATATATATATATATATGGAACCACGAGAAAAGAATTAGAAAGCAAATCAGAAAACGTTTCCTTAGCCTTGCCAAATTCCTTTCTTCTTCTTTCTCTATTATGTTGCAAAACAGTTTGTGTTGGTGGGTTTGAAAACAAAAACATGAACACAAAATCCACATTTTTCTTTAACTTCTAAGCTTCTATTCGAGAAGTGACAAAAGATAAAGGTACTCATTGTCCCGCTGCGGTGCTAGTGAGCTAGTTTTCGAAGTGACGTCACGAACTTAAATTTTATCAGAATTAATTGTGTTGTCGTAATCGCTTGTTAAAGCTACATTGAAGGTAAGGGCTAATTTCAAACTTTTAGTTTGCACTTAGGACATTATTTGATATTTAGTGGAAAAGAAAATTTGATGTATTTGATGTGTGAATTTGTAGAAAATGAATTTAATGCGATTATGTGTGGTTTAGTGGAATTTAAATTTGAGGTGTGGTTTATGGTGATCCATATTTGATGTGATTTATATGTTCATAATTATTTGCGGATTTTGTGGAAAATTAATGGATGAAATTTGGTGGGTTATGTGTAAAAATATGGAGTTTTGAAATTGGGTGAGTTATGTTTGAATTGTTTGAAATTTAATTGATGTACTATATGTGTGTTGCGGAATTGAATTGATTGTTGTTGGTGTGAATGCACGGTAATTAAATTTGATGTGTTTGAGTTACGTATTGAGTTATTTTCAAATAATTGATTTTGAACTGAAAATTGAAATTTTACAAAATAATTAGAGTTGTTAAGGTTGTGAAAAATTTAAAATTTTAACTAAGTTAAAGAGTTTAGGCAAAAAGATAGATTGAAATTAAAAATGGTTAGAGTTTAAAATGTTACTCTTGGACCGAGTTTAAAAAGAAAAAAAAAGTTTAGAGTATTTTATTAACTCAGAAATTTTGGTGCTTTAATAGTCGAGTGTCTGTATGTGAAATTTGGGCAATGTTAATTTTTTTTTTAGTTTTAACTAAATAATATAGATTATTTGGTTTTAAAAGTTTGGTGTGTGAGAAATATTTAATTTTAGGAATTTTGTTGTGTGTGGATTAATTTTATTGTAAACAAATTGTTATAAATATTTATGTTTATGTAGTTAGCTCCTTGAGTCTCGAAAAGGAATCGAGACCGTTGGCACTGAGTTAGCGGTGAAGAGAACTCTGATATATTAATGTTGTTGTGGTGATCTATGGTTGAAAGTTTTGGAGATTGAATATAGGTGATTAATGTTTGAAAATTGTAGTAACTCATGTTTGGTGAAATTGATGTGTTCATAATTAATATTATGAATTTGAGAAAAAAATTTGTGTGGATTGGTGGAAAAAGAATTTAATTCAATTTATGTGTGAATTGGTGGAAAATGAATTTCATTCAATTTACGTGTGGATTAAATTTGAAAATGTGATTTATGTGTGTTTGTTGAAATTGAAATTGGTGTGAATAAATATGTTTAAGTATGCTCTGTGTTGTATATGAAAAATCATTAGCGTTAAATGAGTATTAAAAATGGGGAATCTTTTAATAGCTGTGTTTACTTAATGATTGTGGTGAAAAGAGTCAGAGTATGCTCATGCATTTCATAGTACATGGTGGGCGCAATGGGGCCATGGTGATAGTGGTGACCACGATAGGCCATATGATGATGCCATGTGAATTGTTGGTTCATCTTATCCTTGCGAGGATTGTCGCGTCGTGCTGATCTGTAAGAGATTGCACTCTAGAATGTGCTAATCTGTGAGCGATTGCACTCTAGAAAATCATGCTGGTCTGTGAGCGACTGCACTCTTGTATGTCGTGTTGATTTGTGAGAGATTGCACTCTAAAATGTGTTGATCTGTGAATGATTGCACTCTAGAAAATTGTGATGGTCTGTGAGCGAATACACTCTTGTATGTCATGCTAATCTGTGAGAGATTGCACTCTAGAATGTGTTGATCTGTAAGCGATTGCACTCTAGAAAATCATGTTGGTATGTGAGCAACTACACTGTTGTATGTTATGCTGGTCTATGAGCGACTGGACGCTAGTAAATCGTGCTGATCCGTGAGAGATTGCACCTTGATAATTAGTACTGGTCTGTGAGAGGCTGTACAATTATGATTTGCGCCCTTCGAGGAGGGTTTTGGTTTTGAATTTTGGAATCATGCATTATTGGCATATACGCATTCTATTAGTGTTTGACATGCGATTTATGTTTATTATACTGTGATGATTGTATGTGATGATTGTATATACATATTTGGTTGTTGTTGTGATTTTCTGTAATTGCTTTGAGGTGTGAAGTTGGGTTGATTAAGTTTCGATATACTTATGTGTTCATAATTGATGTTATCAATATTCGATGTGTGATTGAGGTGTAATTTTGTGGAGATTTATTTGGTGTATTCGGTTACGACATTGCAGTTTGTTACGACAGTGCAGTTTGTTAAAACTTCTTTTTTGAAACATTGTTTATACATTTTTGGACATATGAAAACCCTTTCGAGGAGTCTGCTAAGATGAAAGGTTATTTTGTGCATTTAAAATTTAAATGCTAAGTGATTTTTGTTAATTTTGGTTGGTGACCCTTTACAATTGTTATGGAAATCTGGGCTTTGCCCTCAGATGAGAACCAGAATCGTCCTATTAGTTAGAACCCTGGACATGGTCACGTAGTTAGACATACCAGACCGAAGATGTGTTAGGAGGATCTTGTGGGGCGCTTGGAGATCACCTGAATTGTATAGTGTTGGTAGCATGATCAGATTAGGTGGTTGTATAAGGACTAGATGTCCTACTTTTGTGATTGTATTTATTTAATTTTGGAAGATTGTAACTATGCTTAAACTGTCTGATGACTTTTCTTTTGATGGGTCCATATTTCACTTTTTGACGTGACATGGGGAAAGTAGAGTTTCTTGGGGCAGTGCTTTTATGCAGGTGTCTGCCAAGAATACCTCAGGGGTATGAACTATGTCTGATAGGTCTTATATCCTTGATGTCTTTTGCTATTTAAATACTTTGAATTTTTGTTTCAAAAACTATTTCTACTATTTGTAAATATTGTTGACTTTTTTTGTTGTGTTACGACATAAATATTTTAATCAAAAGTATTCCTTTCTTTATTTCTTTATTTTATGAATTTGTTAAAAAAAATACACTCGCGCTGTTCAAAATCGGGGTGTTATATTGTGGTATGAGAGCCTTGGTTTGGATTTCTTTGGGGATGTGGAGTTTTGGTTATAGATTGTAGGTCAACCTGTAGGTTGGGAGTCGTTATCTAATCATGTGTCGGGGGTAATTTGTCTGAGTTGTCAGATCAGGGATAGTTGTTATGTGTTGATGTAGTTGGAAGTTAGTTTTGGAATGATTTGAAGTAGTGTTAAGACTCTTCTTGATATTGGTTTTGGGGAAACACTACCTCCAAGAAGTAACGACACTGCAAGAGTGAACGTCAATAGAGATGATCAAATGGTTAAAGCTATGAATAACATGGATGTTCATGTTGTTGCACAAACAACTGCATAGACTTTGCGAGATCTGGAGAAGAGGGAAATAAAGATATGTGCTGCTGCGTCAAGGGGATTAGAAGATTTTGGTCGTTACCATCTTCCAAAGTTCAAGGGTGATGATAACTCAGAAAAAGCTGATCAGTGGATTCACGAAGTGGAAAAGATCTTCGAGATGACGGACTTTCAGGCAGAGTTGAAGCGAATCATGATGACATGAAAAATATGAAGTGGTTCCAAGAACACATAAACAATGTGTTGGTGTTAACTTGAAGATGATGTGTATGGATGGATTAACATTAGACTAATAAGAGATTTCAAGTAAAGATCTAAGTGGAGGACTTTTGTTAAGAAAAGTATGAGATGTTTTCCTGGTAGACTTTTGGCCCTCACAAAGACGGAAAAACAGCCACAATATAGGCATTTGTGGTGGCCTTAGGCAGCCACAAATAAGGTGGTCACAAACCTTTGTGATGGCCAAAACGACCACAAAATGTGAAAAATTCGTTGTCTTTTGTGAGGGCAAATGTCGTCACAAACACCTGCTTTTGTGACGACTTAGGCCGCCACAAATGCCTTCTTTTGTGAGGGCTTAGGCCGCCACAAAGGTTAAAACTGATTTTTAAAATTACGCTTTTGTGGGGGCTCAGACCGCCACAAATGTCTCCCTTTGTGACGGCTTAGGCTGTCACAAAGGATGTTCCAGATTAAAACATTAAATATTTTGTGAGGGTTTAGGCCGTCACAAAATATTAACTTTATTAAAAATTATTTCATAAAATTCAAAATTAATACTAAAAAATAATATTATATATAATAAATTAATATGAATATAAATTTAAAATTTAAATTTAAATTTAAATTTAATATGTTATATATAATAAACTAATATCAACATAAATTAAAAATATAATATTACAATTTAATTATCATTTAAATTAAATTTAAAATATAACATTCAAATTATAATTATAATTAAAGATTAATTAAAATAACATTAAATAAAAATTAAATTTAAAAATTAAAATAACTATTATATATAAAAATATAATATTAATATTAATTAAAGTAATTACTACCAAACCAAATAAAACATTCCAAAATTAATAAATCATGTCTTACAAACCAAAAATTAAACAGACAATAATTAACTAGGACAAGATAAATGTGTTCTTACAAACCAAAAATAAAATTATGAAATTATTCAAATACATCAATTCTCATAATAATTCATCTGATCAGCTCCACTCCCACCATCATTATTTGCTGGAATGTTACCCGACGACACAAGTCCCTTAAAAGTATTATTAATTTTTGATGGAGGAGACATCATGGTTTGAAATTGGATTTCATCTTCAATTACACCACCACTAGTCGAAGGAAGAACCATAGCTGATTGAGGTTGATTTAAATCTGGTTTGATCAAGCAAGCTGTTGACATAGTTGTTCGATATGCAGTTTGATCTGGTTGAGGTTGAGGTTGAGGAAGTTGATGTGAAGATGATGGAACATACTGATAATTATTAAAATATTGTTGTTGCTGAAACATTGGCTGCTGTTGTTGCTGGAAGGTAGAGTTCGGAGGATCCTGGTGTTGCTGTTGGAAATTTGGAGGCGGTTGCTGCTGGTGGGAGTATTGAGAGTAATTTTGTTGTTGCTGGAATAGTGGTTGTTGATGCAAGTATTGAGGCGGGAACTGCGGATGAAATACAAGAGAAATTGAAAATTGTTGCTGTTGAAATTGTTGTTGTTGTTGAAACTGCTCCTGTTGCTCTTGAAACTTTTGTTTTCATTCCTCATCAATTTATCAATTGTTGCTTGTATCAGCTGTTGTGTCTTTTCTTCTTGCTCACTTGCCCATTGCTCCTTTAACTAGTCAAGATTATCTATCGACGGACGATGACATCCATCGGCACTAGCATAAGAAGAAGACATCTCAGTCTAAATATAGCCTGTTGGACCTTTCATAAATGTTGATGATAAACTACCAGCACCTAACACATGTCCTTTGTACTTGTCACCACTAATGTTCATAAAACTTGCAGTCTCATATTGTTTTCGCTACACTGGACAAGCTCGCTGAACAGGAGGAAGAGTAGCTTGATGATCATCCCATTCTTTCATGACTTGTTGCAGTTGTTCCTATATAAAAAATACAAAAATAAAAAATAAAAATAGTTAATTAATATATAATAAGTTAGAGGACTAATTAATATATAATAATTACCTGAATCATTTGTGATAATCCATCAGTATACTCATTTGTTTCCAGATTAACATGAAGATAACGATGTATCTCTACCTGAGTGACCTCCCTTCCAAGTTGCTTTTCCTAAAATATTAAATTAATGTCAAGTTTAGTTGGTGAAATGAGATGATAAATTGAATATAAATTAATAGATATATATTATAAATAGTAATTACCATATAATATTTAATGTCTCCAGCAGACATTGAACCTCCCTTATGAGTACTGGTACCTCTCACATATGCTCTATTAATCTTTTCTTTTTCTCTCTTCTGTTTGTAAGCATCTGTGTTCCATTTCCTCCACAAAGCACTCCAAACATTTTCACCAATCCAATTCGGCCATTTTCCTCGCCCTTATTACGTGCGTACGCCAACATAGATGACATATGCTTGGAAAAGCGATGGTCAAAATAAGTCAAAACTGCAACATCATGCTCTCTTTTCCAAGTACATTTAGTCTGTTGTTTGTATAAATTTAAAAAATATTATAAATATAATTCAATTAAGCAATCAAATGTATAATTAGTAATTAAATAAATTAATCTAATCACTTACTTTGAAACAATGTAAAAATTGATCAACTTCACTAAATTGAGGTGTCTTATCCTCTTTTATGTCACCCCAAGACAACCATGGTTTTTTATATTTCTCTTGTATGACTTCATCAATTGCGTTTGCAGATAATTTAAAAGGAAGATATCTTCAAAGTTTACATGCAAATTAAATATAAAAATGAATTAATAAAATAATGTAACATGCAATAATGAAATATTTAACAATCATAATTTAAAATAGTTTACATACCCATCTCCTTTTAGAATGATGACAATGCGGTTGTAGCAATCAACACATTCAGGTTCAATTATTTCGTCTATGGTTTAAGGCTCTATAGGGACCTCAGGATATAAAGGAATAGCTCCACCACTAGTATCAATCGTCGGCATCGACATGAGAGATGGGTCATTAACAACAAATGGTTTAGCAACTTTTTTTTTTTACCACGTGATGTTTTGGATATTCCTCGTATTCCCACCGTTCCCGTTCCTCCTGATCCTTTCGATCCTCCTAATCCTCCTACTCCCGACACTAAAGCCATGTCTATATATATATACATACACACACACACACACACACACACACACACACACATATATATATATATATATATCATCTTTCAAATGGATACATTCATCTATACTGAACTGGTCCACCAAGCCTAGCTTCAATTGCAAGATGCACTGAGAGATGCTCAATGGAATCAAAAAACCCGGGAGGGAATACTTTCTCCAACTTACATAGAATCATCGAAATATCATTTTCCATCTTGATGAGATCTTTATCAATGAGTGTTGAAGAACACAAATTCTTGAAATATTGACTCACTTCAATAAGTGGGTTCAATACATGTGTCGATGAAACACTAAAGTCAATAGGAAGTAAACACTCTAAAAATATATGACAATCATGACTTTTCATCCCATGCATCCTCCTATTTTCCACATAAGCACATCTTGTCAAATTAGAACAATAACTGTCAAGCATCTTCAACTCTTTGATCCAACGTTAAACAGATTTGACTTCATCAGTAGATAAAGTGTAATTCGCATGAGGTTTTAGAGTCTTGCCGTTGTGTTCCACCAACAACAAATCTGGTCGTCTGCAATATATACTTATTTCTTTTCTAGCTTTATCATTATCTTTTGTTTTCCTTTTCACATTCATCACAATATTAAATATGTTGTCAAAGAAATTTTTATCGATATGCATAACACCGAGATTATGTCTCAAAAGATTATCTTTCCAATACGGTAGATCCCAAAAAATACATCTTTTTGTCCAATTGTGCCATTGTTCGCAACCTTGTGGTTTACAAGTCACACCATTAACAACATGTACCTTTGGCATATCTTTTACTTTACTCCAAACTTGCTTTGATGTCAATTTAAGTGGGGGTCCTAGCCATTCTGCATAGCCCTTCATAAATGCAGCTCTGTTCCTTCTAAATGCATGATCAACAGGTAATAACCTACGGTGCAAGTCAAGCCACGATGCCTTCCTACCAAATTTTAAAGTAAATGCTTTTGTATCTTCTATACAAATAGGACAAGCTAATTTACCATGGGTGCCCCATCCTAACAACATCCCATAGTAGGGAAATCATTAATGGTCCACATCAAAGCAGCTCTCATCATAAAATTTTCTCTCCGAGCAATATCATATGTCAAGAAACCACTCCACAACCTCTTCAAATCGTCAATCAAAGGTTGTAAAAAAATATGAATACTAGTTCTAGGATTAGAAGGACCTGGTATCACAGCAGCTAAGAACATATAAGGTTTAGACATACACATATCAGGAGTCAGATTCTAAGGAGTAACAATAACCGGCCAACAAGAATAAGGAGTAGACAATGCTTGTATGTAAGGCGTAAATCCATCTGAGGATAATCCAAGTCTTATATTGCGTGGATCTGACGCAAAATCATGATGCATTTGATCAAAGTGTTTTCATGTCTGACCATCAGACGAATGTCGTAAGTCACCTGAATTTCTTCAATTCTCATAATTCCACGTCATCTTTCCTGCAGTTTGTATTGATGCAAACATTCTCTGCAATCTTGATACAATAGGTAGGTAAAACAATGCTTTCCTTGGAATTGATTTCCCCCTACTTACCCTAGACTTATTCCTTTGGTGATACATTGGTTATTGACAAAACTTACATTCAAATAAGTTGGCATCGTTTATACCAAATTCATTGTCATAATACAACATGCAACCTTTAACACAACAATCAATCCTCTTGATACCTAATCCTAACTTTGATAGTAACTGTAACAAGGCACCCATGACTCTACTTAATAACAATACACAAAACATTAAATTTTTGCCATTTCACGATAGACAACCGTGCATGCTTGTTTGAAATATCCTTGCAGAGTTCCTTTTCGAATTTCCTTTTGCTTTGATAGGGCATTGATTTTACTGTTTTGTTTCTTTAATTCATGCAATAAAGGGTTGTTTTGTTTTATATGATATTATCAATTAAGATTGGTGTGAGGATTAAAATATAAGGAGAAGAGAAGTAGAAAGGAAAGAAAAAGAGAGAAAGGAAATACAAAGGAGAGAAAATTAGAATTTTCCATCTCCTTCCTCACTGCCTCGCGCAAGAAGTTCAATTTCTCCCTTCCTCCATTGTTGCTCGTTTTTGCTTCCTTTTCTTTCCTTTGAGTTCGAAATTGATAGTGGGTGATAGGACAAGGATCTCTCAACTTCATTCTCCCTCTTTGATTCGAAAACGGAGAAAAACGGTATTAGGGATTCAAACACAAACCTCCCCGTTTCATCTAGATCTAAGCCTCCTTTCAAGAAGTGATAGAAGGGAAGGTTGCTCACCTCCGTGCTACGGTGCTTGTGGACCAACTTTGGAAACGGCGTTGCGAGCGGGAAATTTACCGGATTTACTCACGGTACCGTAATCGAACGAAAAAGCTAACGTTAAGGTAAGGGCTCCTTCCAAACTTTTAGTTTGCATTTAGGGACTTACTTGTGGTTGTGTGGAAAAGAATTTGGTTAGGGTTTAAGTAATGTTTTGTGGAGAATGAATTTTAAACCCATTATGTATGATTTCGAGTATATGAAACTTGTTGTGTTTGAGTGATGGATTGTGTTAATTTGTGTCGTCGTACTTGGCGTGTTCTTACTTGATGGTTGTTGATTGATGTGATTTGATGTGAATCGTTGGTTGATTTGGGTTGAATTTGATAACATGTTTGAGATGTGTTTTGTGTGATTTGTGTGGAAAAATGATTTTGTGTGAGTTATGGATCAATTGAGAGGGGCCGCTATATTTTCGAAGATTGACTTAAAGTCGGGTTACCATCAAATTCGAGTAAGGGAAGGAGATATTCAGAAAACCGCTTTCCGAACCCGTTACAGACATTATGAATATCTCGTTATGCCGTTTGGGGTTACCAATGCACCAGCAATTTTCATGGACTACATGAACAGAATCTTTAGTCCATTCCTTGATAAGTTTGTTGTGGTGTTCATTGATGATATATTAATTTATTCGAGAACTGAAGAAGAGCATGGAGAACATTTACGTCAAGTTCTTGAGATTTTACGCGAGAAACGATTGTATGCCAATCTGTCGAAGTGTGAATTTTGGCTAGAAAAAGTGAATTTCTTGGGACATGTGATAACCAAGGAAGGAATCGATGTAGATCCGGCTAAGATTGAGGCGGTTCTTGCTTGGAAACAGCCTCAGACTGTCACAGACACACGAAGTTTTTTAGGACTGGCAGGGTATTACATGAGGTTTATTGAAGGTTTTGCTAAGATTGTGACCCCATTGACACAACTTACCAGAAAGGATCAACCTTTCGCATGGACGGAGAAGTGTGAGGAAAATTTTCAATTACTGAAGACGAAATTGACGACCTCACCAGTGTTGGTGTTACCGCAATCTGATGAACCCTATGAAGTTTATTGTGATGCGTCTCACCAAGGGTTGGGATGTGTTCTGATGCAACACAAGAAAGTTGTAGCTTATGCCTCCAGGCAATTGAAGATTCATGAGAGAAACTATCCTACTCATGATTTGGAGCTTGCTGCGGTTGTTTTTGCATTGAAGATCTGGAGGCACTACTTATATGGGTGCACGTTCACCGTGTTCAGTGACCATAAGAGTTTGAAATATTTGTTTGATCAGAAGGAATTGAACATGCGTCAAAGAAGATGGATGGAGACTCTCAAGGATTTTGATTTCACACTGCAGTACCACCCTGGGAAGGCCAATGTAGTGGCTGATGCGTTGAGTAGAAGGAGTGTATCGGTATCTTCCATGATTATGGCTAGACAACAAGAACTGTGGGAGGCTTTTAGAGACCTACACTTGAACGTAGAGTTTGCACCGGGAATTTTGAAACTCGGAATGATTAAGATTTCGAGTGGACTGCTTGAAGACATTGCAAATTCTCAAGATGACGCCTTAATTCAAGAGAAGAGGAACCTAATAGTGCAAGGGAAGACAACTGAATTCAAGATTGGATCAGATAATATCTTGCGATGTAATGGTAGGATTTGTGTACCAGGAATTACAGATATGAGAAAGACAATTTTAGAAGAGGCTCATAAGAGCAAGTTGAGTATTCATCCTGGAGCAACAAAGATGTATCAAGATTTAAGACAGAATTATTGGTGGCCAGGAATGAAGAAACATGTAGCGGAGTACGTGTCCACTTGTCTAACTTGTCAGAAAGCGAAGGTGGAACATCAGCGACCTGCTGGGATGTTGCAACCTTTAGATATACCCGAATGGAAGTGGGACAACATTTCTATGGATTTCATAACTAGATTGCCTAAAACAAGGAGAAAGAATGATTCTATATGGGTGATAGTGGATCGATTGACTAAATCCGCACACTTCTTGCCAGTAAAGACCACCTATAAGGTAGATCAGTTAACAGAGATTTACATTGCTGAAACTGTGAGGTTACACGGAGTACCATCAAGTATTGTATCAGACCGTGATCTGAAGTTCACATCACATTTTTGGGGAGCATTGCACGAAGCATTGGGAACGAAACTACGGTTGAGTTCAGCTTACCATCCCCAGACGGACGGACAGACTGAAAGGACGAATCAGTCCCTTGAAGATCTGTTGAGAGCATGTGTGTTAGATGATAGAGGAAGTTGGGATGATGTACTTCCGTTGATTGAGTTCACCTACAACAATAGTTTCCACGCGAGTATTGGAATGGCGCCATATGAGGCTTTATATGGGCGCAAGTGTCAAACGCCTTTGTGTTGGTATAAGGACGGTGAAAACATGATTGTCGGACCAGAGGTGGAGCAACAGACTACAACTAAGGTAAGGAAGATAAAGGAGAAAATGAGGACTTCACAGGATCGTCAAAAGAGTTATGCGGACAAGCGTCGCAGACTTTTGGAATTCGAACAGGGTGACCATGTATTCCTAAGAGTCACACCTACTACCGGAGTTGGTAGAGCATTGAAATCGAAGAAGTTGACTCCAAAATTCATTGGACCATACCAAATTTCTGCACGAATTGGGCCTGTTGCTTATCGGATTGCATTGCCTCCGATATTGTCCAATATTCATGATGTGTTTCATGTGTCACAGTTGAGGAAATATCTTGCAGATCCATCTCATGTGATTGAACCAAACACAATCCAACTAAAGGACAACCTGTCGTTCGAAGTACCACCTGTGAGGATTGATGATAAAAAGATTAAACGACTGAGGACCAAGGATGTTTCGTTAGTCAAGGTGATTTGGAACCCAATTACTGGAGATGCGACTTGGGAACTGGAGAGCAAGATGAGAGAACAACACCCAGAGTTATTTATCGACGCATAGTTTCGAGGACGAAACTAATTTTAGGGGGGTAGTAATGTAAGACCCATAATTTTAAATTATACCTTATGTATGTTAATGGATTTTTGTATTGAACTCAGGGGCTTTTTAGCCAAGTTATTAATATTTTGGAGTGTATATGATCAAAAAGATATTTTGATGCCCGATTAGAGTTACTCGTCGATAAATAAATTAAATTAACTGCGGTGAATCTTTTATGAATAGTTTAATGTGTTTTGGGTAAAAGAGTAATTTAATAAATATCTAAAGAGTTGGAGATATTTGTTAATTATTATTAATATATATATATATATATATATATATATATTTGTATTTATATATAAAGAAAAGGAAAAGAAAGAAATAAGGAGAAGAGAAGTAGAAAGGAAAGAAAAAGAGAGAAAGGAAATACAAAGGAGAGAAAATCAGAATTTTCCATCTCCTTCCTCACTGCCTAGCGCAAGAAGTTCAATTTCTCCCTTCCTCCATTGTTGCTCGTTTTTGCTTCCTTTTCTTTCCTTTGAGTTCGAAATTGATAGTGGGTGATAGGACAAAGATCTCTCAACTTCATTCTCCCTCTTTGATTCGAAAACGGAGAAAAACGGTATTAGGAATTCAAACACAAACCTCCCCGTTTCATCTAGATCTAAGCCTCCTTTCAAGAAGTGATAGAAGGGAAGGTTGCTCACCTCCGTGCTATGGTGCTTGTGGACCAACTTTGGAAACGGCGTTGCGAGCGGGAAATTTACCGGATTTACTCACGGTACCGTAATCGAACGAAAAAGCTAACGTTAAGGTAAGGGCTCCTTCCAAACTTTTAGTTAGCATTTAGGGACTTACTTGTGGTTGTGTGGAAAAGAATTTGGTTAGGGTTTAAGTAATGTTTTGTGGAGAATGAATTTTAAACCCATTATGTATGATTTCGAGTATATGAAACTTGTTGTGTTTGAGTGATGGATTGTGTTAATTTGTGTCGTCGTACTTGGCGTGTTCTTACTTGATGGTTGTTGATTGATGTGATTTGATGTGAATCGTTGGTTGATTTGGGTTGAATTTGATAACATGTTTGAGATGTGTTTTGTGTGGTTTGTGTGGAAAAATGATTTTGTGTGAGTTATGGATTGAATGTGAAAGTACGTTTGAAAGGATAACGAATATCCACCAATGATCCATTAAATCATCGATGCGTGGCAAAGGATAACGATTGAATGTCCAAGTTCTTTTGTCATGTCTATTTGTCTAAATTTCAATCTTCGAAAATATAACGGCCCCTCTCATGACAAAAGAACTTGGACTAATGAATATCCACCAAACACATCTTGTACTTTGAATTTATTATAATTATAATAAATATAATTTTTAAATTAATTATTTTAATTTAAAATAATTCAACTGCCATAATCGAAGGTGGAAACAAATATTCAAATTTTAATCTTGACAAAAATTAGGGGTGGGAGAAACGAAAATACAAACCACCAATTGTGTGATCATGAGATTATCATACCACTATTTCCACTCCATCGATCCTCCACACCTCAACAAAATATATCTCCATAATAATGATACGTAAAATCCAAACACAAAAAACAAGAGGGTAAGGTATGAAATCCAAAAGTACAGGAGATATGACTCCATCCATCGCATTCAACTATATATGTTTTTTTTATTTGTCATTTTTATTTTCTATATTGAAGTTTTGATTTCCTCGTTGACATTTGATTATTTCTTTTGTCTTAAATATATTATATTAGTGAATGAATTACGGTTAATTAATTTATGATAATTAATTCCATTCCATAATGAAAGAATAAAAAAACAGAAGAAAAAAAATAGTAAGATGGAAAAATTAATCTAACAACAAAGGTAGAAACCAATGGATTAATTTATATTTTTAATTCAAACTTAGTACTTGGTACGTAAAAAACCAATGGTATAAACCAATGGATCCTGCAATCTAAAACAACAATACAACACAAACAAGTAGGATGTTATATTCATAGTAATAGAGATGTCATCTAACTATTTCAAAAGTAAAGCTCCAAAAGAGAGGAATTCAACTCTGACTATTTTGTCATAACCTCTAAAACCCTAGAACTTAATCTTAAATACTACTAAAGTGATACTTTCCAAAAAATATCTTTATTAAAAAGATATTATACATATAAGAAAATAATTCTAAATAATATATTTCTCAAGAAAATATTATTCATAGAATATTTTTATTATATATTACTAATAAAATATTTGTATTACTTAGACATCCTACTAATTATTACTTAAACACTCCACTAATAAACTTAACCATTGATCTTTTTAAATTTCATTTCATAAATATTTTAAGTTTGTACATATGTTACGTTCTCATCATGGTCTTATATATCAATAACTTTGAAGTGTGTTGACTTTGAAATAAACATTTAAACAAATATAATTAATCCAAGATTTAAAAGTAAATAATTGAATTTTATTTAATATTTAAGATCACAAGAAATAGGTCTTAGCAGGTAGATAAATTGATCTGGACAATGACAATGTACAGTGTATCATAGTCATGAGTTAGTGTAGGGTTCTTATGAGTATATACATAGCTGGCTAATACTAATCATAAGCTCTGTGCATTAGAGAGAGACAACACAAACAATATCGTGCATGCAATGAAAGAATTTTAGTCAAGGTGGTTAAATGCAAAAGCATGCACTTTAATCCACCCGACAAGTAACATCAAATTCTGTTTCATTGAATCAACATGAATTTCGGGTTTTGATCCGTCCCTATATTACATTAAAATAGACATATTTTACTCTTTCAAATTATGTCAATGTACTTCCTCCAATTTAAATATATTAATCTCTTAAATTGAGAAATATCAATTTTAAATTTTATCCAAATTTGTATACTATAATTAACTTTAAGGAGAACTTATCAATTATAAGATTTTAGACACAATATTTATATATAAAAATTATATTTAATTGTAGTTTTAATTTCTATATTTTTATTTTTACTAAATAAATTTTTATTTTAAAATTTGATAGTTTTATTATTTTTTAAGATTTTTAAATTAATAATAATAATTTAACAGATTTTAAATGACGTAACAAATGATATATTAATATAAAATGATTAATAATTCATGAAATATCCATAAAATCCCTTATAAACATTAGTTACAATTTTTAAAATTATTTATTTTTATAATTTAATTAATAACATACGAATAATTAATGCATTTTGATGGTTGTATATTATAAGA
>JBBPBR010000002.1:25057375-25071136 GCA_037974775.1 Cicer pinnatifidum
TTTATGTATCTAAATAATTTTTATTTAAAATTATAATTATGTAAAAAGTAAGTTACAGATTGATTTTAAATATAACCTAAAAATTAAATATATTTTACTCACCAAATGCTTTTAATTTAAAAAAAAAAATATGTTTTATTGGTTTTGAAGCTAGTTTACTAAACAAACTATTTTGATAAAATAGTTAAATTGATTGATATTTTTTAATTTAAAAAATAATTTATTATTTAATAAATTTAATTAAATCGATTTATCTGTACGATGTCAATGATTAAATTATTTTTTACACAATAAAATTGTGAAATTACTGAATACAAATATTTGGTGCATGTAGCAGTAAGTATTAATTAATAAGTACACTATAGCTAATAGGAATAGGAATAGCATCCCCGTGATTGCTATATCCCATCTCATCTTTCACTTTCTAATTTCTATAAAGGCTGCAAAAACAGTGAAGCTGTATTCCATGATCAATTAATATATATTTATTTATATATATATATTAGACACATATTACATGTAACATATGTAACATATATTATGTACAAATGTAAACTAAACAATCTCTGACTTTTTCCTTCACTTTTGTTGTTTCTCTTTTTTCATCTTCTTGTATTTCTAAAAACCGTTAACTATAGAGAAACACAGAATAACAAGTAAATGTATAGCTTATTATGAGAACACAAACTCTCACTTTATCTTTAACACCTATCTTTCCTAGGTCGGCTGTAGTTCTTATATATTTATTCACCTAAGACCTATGTGTCTTTTTATTTTATTTTAATTTTGTGGGAAATAATTAAATCGAATATTGCATACATTTTACTATAATTTTAAATTGTTTTTTTGTTTGACCAAAGTACATGATCATGTATTAACCAAAAACTACTTACATGTGAAAACCTAAACTCGATTCACAACTTATTCAACAGTTGAAATCTTATTAAAGAAGGTAATACCATTTCACAACTTCTAAATAAATCACATTACTAATTATCCTATCAAAGTCAATATATTTTGGAATCAAATACCCAAAGAAGCAAGATAAAGCATACATAGTGTAGGAACGCTACAACATATTTAGTTTATTGCAACGTTGAAAAGTTGTTGTATATGAAAAAATAAATCCGTTGTCATAAACTACGAGAACGGTTTTTCAACCGTAGTGTATCGAGACGTTATTTATGCTTTACGCAATTATTTTTGTTAAAAACAACAATATCAATATAAAATCATAGTCGTATATATGTTATAAGAATATATTTTATGCTAAAATACAACAACAGTTTTAAACTGTTGCCACTGTTGCTACTCAATAACAACCGTCGTCGTTGATTATTTTAGAAAACTTTTTTTGGGCTATGCCAACAGTTCTTCACCATATATCTACCCTTTCTTCCCAAGTAAATTGTTTAGTATCTACAAGAAAAATGATGGGTATTCATATATAATGCAAAATAAATTTATTATATTCAACCAAATTTAGAGTTAGTATGTAAATATTTTTTACATTGCACAACTATTTATTTCATTTTTAAGTTAAATATATATATATATATATATATATATATATATATATATATATATATATTATAATTATTTATTCCATGATGTCTAAAGTGTCTTACTTTAATTTGGTGTAGGGTTTGTAACTGTTATGTAGTAGGCTACTAAATTTAGGATTTCTAGAGTTTGCATCTATTGACTAGCTAGAATACTCTCATGTTGGGATTTGAGATGATAAAGCTGTTGCCAGTTCGAATTTGGCTTCTTTCTGTTGGAATCTATTGATTTTCTTCATGTGAAACGTGATTTTACAATGTTTTTATTATTTTATAATATTGAAAATATTGTTTTCGGTTTACATAATTGATATTCTTGCAAACCATCAATGACCACTATGTTTCATAATTAGAAAAATAGTAACCCATATGTGAAATTTTTAGCTCTAAAAATGATTAAAAAAATTTGTTTGTTTTATGAAATATGAATTATACTAATTTTTACGTTAAACTTGCATTGGTTAAAAATAATTGAATATAATTTCATACTCAATAGTAACAAAATTGATTCTATAAAATAAATTTTATTTAGAAATCAAAATTTGTCAAGTATTCACTCCACTTTGAATATTAGGCCAAATTCAACTTAAAAGAAGCAAAATTTAAGTCAATGAACTAGAACGGGTTTTTCACACGGATATCCCTTTTTCTTTTTCTTAATACTAAATTGTCACACTTTTACAAAATAATACCAGAATGTCTTGCTTTTTAGCTTCAGTTGCTGGTCGCAACTTGGGAATGCGACCTCTTATAGAAGAAAATGGTCAAATTTAACTGATGGTCGCATGGGGATGCGACCTACTAATTGCCATATTTCAATTTTTTTCCTTGCCCATTTTGCCCTTATGTATATTTCATATATTATATATATTATTATTACATATTTTAAAAGTAATAATAACATTAAAATAATTAATTAAAATAATAAAATAATTAATTTATTAATATTATATAATTGTTATTAATTATAATAATAAATAGAATAATAATAATAATTAAAATGATAATAATAATAATAATAAAAAGAAAATTCTATTAATAAAATAAAAATAAAAATACATTAATTTATTAATATTATATAATTGTTACTAATTATAATAATAAATAGAATAATAATAATAATAACAAACAGAAAATTCTATTAATAAAATAAAAATAAAAATACATTAAATTAAAAGAAAAAATACATTAAAAAAAAGAAAAAAGTGCTACAAATAAAAAAAAAGATTAAATAAAAATTAATTATTTTAATCTAAATGACCTCTAGTTCCACATCTACGTACGCGGTCGTCGAACTCGTCTAGCCCTTTGAACAATTTGAGGTTGTTGTGGTTGATCCTCATTGTAATCTGTTTGTAGATTAGTTCTCGTCTAACCCTTTGAACAATTTTTATTTTTATTTTATTAATAGAATTTTCTTATTATTATTATTATTATTATTATTTTAATTATTATTATTATTCTATTTATTATTATAATTAGTAACAATCATATAATATTAATAAATTAATGTATTTTTATTTTTATTTTATTAATAGAATTTCCTTTTTATTATTATTATTATTCTATTTATTATTATAACTAGTAACAATTATATAATATTAATAAATTAATTATTTTTATTATTTTAATTAATTATTTTAATGTTATTATTACTTTTAAAATATGTAATAATAATATATATAATATATGTAATATACATAAAGACAAAATGGACAAGAAAAAAAATGAAATATGACAAGTAGGAAGTCGCATCCCCAGGATGCGACCATCAGTTAAATTTGGCCATTTTCTTCTATAGGAGGTCGCATCCCCATATTGCGACCAGCAACTGGGACTAAAAAGTAAGACATTTTAGTATTATTTTTTCAAAGTGTGACAATTTAATATTAAAAAAAAAAGAATATACGTGTGTAAAACCCAACTAGAACACAACAAAAAGTGAATTTAGTTCATAACAATTTCATATAAAAAACAAATTAGTCCAATATGTTATCTTTCATATATAATCTAATTGAGTAATAATAATATATATAATATATGTAATATACATAAAGACAAAATGGACAAGAAAAAAAATGAAATATGACAAGTAGGAAGTCGCATCCCCAGGATGCGACCATCAGTTAAATTTGGCCATTTTCTTCTATAGGAGGTTGCATCCCCATATTGCGACCAGCAACTGAGACTAAAAAGTAGGACATTTTAGTATTATTTTTTCAAAGTGTGACAATTTAATATTAAAAAAAAAAAAGAATATACGTGTGTAAAACCCAACTAGAACACAACAAAAAGTGAATTTAGTTCATAACAATTTCATATAAAAAACAAATTAGTCCAATATGTTATCTTTCATATATAATCTAATTGAGTAATAATAATATATATAATATATGTAATATACATAAAGACAAAATGGACAAGAAAAAAAATGAAATATGACAAGTAGGAAGTCGCATCCCCAGGATGCGACCATCAGTTAAATTTGGCCATTTTCTTTTATAGGAGGTCGCATCCCCATATTGCGACCAGCAACTAGGACTAAAAAGTAGGACATTTTAGTATTATTTTTTCAAAGTGTGACAATTTAATATTAAAAAAAAAAAGAATATACGTGTGTAAAACCCAACTAAAACACAACAAAAAAATGAATTTAGTTCATAACAATTTCATATAAAAAACAAATTAGTCCAATATGTTATCTTTCATATATAATCTAATTGAGTAATAAATTATTTCAACAATTAAATTGAATTTCATTAAAATTTTGAGAGATTAAATTGGATCTTAGACAACTTAAAAGTTACAAAAAAAAATATATTTTTTCTTTTATTACAATACAAATTAAGGTAATAGCATGAAAAAATACAGTAACAAAGCCTATGGCACATTCTGGAACAGAAAATTATGAACTAAACTTTTCCATCATACTCTTCGGCCCAGTTTAACATATTCGGGTACTAAGAATAATATCTAATTCTTCCCTAATCCAGGAGGGTGCGAATAGTATACATCAAAATTTATATATTTTGTTAGAAACATGTTTTTTTTTTTTCTATTATTTTGTTGGAAATATTATATCGGCTAAAATCAAGTTTTTCTGCTATTTTTCTTGGTTGATAATTTTGTTCTCACTTTTTTTAACTTGCAGTTTGAGTAATTTATTTTTAATTTTTTTTTATGAATTTTAATTTAATAATGTGATAATTACTTTAATGGTATGCATATAATGATTTCGAAAGTTATGGCGAAAATGAAATTTAAATATGTTTTAAAACTAATAATACATCTTTATTAAATTTTTTAATACATTTTTTTTAACTTTAAATTTTCTAAATAAAAAATCTTTTTTTCAATTACTTGTTAAAATCATTTACATGTCATCATCATTTAAAATCATTTATATATTTTTTCAATATAGGGAGAAATGCCGAGAGTGTGTGTCGACTACTTATGTTATCACATCAAATTGTTAAGTTGGTACTTTTATATTTATACTCAAAAAAATTAAAATATTTAACTAGTACAAATAAAATGCTTCATAATTATAAAAAAATACAACTATTGAGATATTTAATTAAAATATTTTACATCTCATAAAACAAGAAATATAAAATTTAAAGAAAATTTAAATAAAACTTTAATAAAATAATATTGTTAGTTTTAAAAAAACTTCAATTTTTTATTCATCAAAATTTTACTTTAGATCTCAATAAAATGTTTTGGTTCCGCCTTACCCTCACCTTATAATCAACACAATTATGTCAATAGTATAGTTCCTAATTGTTTTATTTTTTTATGTTGTTTTACTAAAATTATTTTAGGATATTTCATTAAATTAAAGATTTATTAAAAAGAAAAGAAAAACAAAAACCGTAGAGTTAAACCTAATTATGAACAATTCTATGATGTAAATTATTATCAGTAACAATAACATTTGAGTTGTCTTTCAAATCAGAAGATATATGATGGTCATTATCCTCCTCTAATATTGCATCACTCCAAGAACTAACGATATGTATATCTTGATATTGATGATCTTCTCCTAGATGATTTGTGTTAGTTAAATTAGATAAACTGCAATCAAAGACCTCAAGAATTATATTTTTATGATCTTATGTAACATGGACCTCAATTTCCTAAAAGGTCTATGGACTGATTTCAAATAGAAGCTCAATCACAATATTTATCATTTTTTTACTCATCAAATGAAGACTATTATCCTAAATATTTTTCTACTCATTGCATGTCTTCTAGTTCAACATTGAGATATTATCAACAAAATACGAGTTAACAATACAATGAATATTGTTACCTTAAATATTTTTATTTGTACCTTTAATATCGACCGACCTTGTTTGAAAAGAACAATGTTTTTCATGATTAATATATTTTAACTTGTACTTTTTATTTTTGAAATAATTAATTAATGGAATCGAGAGTAAACAATATATATATACACGAAAAACTAAACAACACTACAAAATATAAAATTAACGGGGTAGCTAGTGTCTAGTACATCTCAAATATGATTACGTCTGGTAGCTAGAGAGAACTTATGACATAAAAAATACAATTTTTATGATAAAAAATATTAAGTAAGTTTTTATTTATGTGGCAAAAGAATAAACAACATATAAAATTGGAAAAAGAAGAATATTTTGAATTTAGTGCAACTACGAAAAAACACTGCACTTTTGGTTGCTTTTAAAGTGAAAGTTCTATTAAATCATTCATAGGTGAATCTCAACATAAATACAATTGAATTTAATCAATGATCTTATTTTGTTATAAAAATAATTGTGAACATGTATAGTTTCCAACACATTACAGATCCACTTCAACCTTGTCTTGTGCCCCACCTCTCTCATCTATGCGCGTGTGTGTGCGAATGTACTTTGAAAGACATCAAATCTTCCACGAATCAAAACTTGGAACTCCAAAATACCTCTCTCTCTTTTGCACTATCTCAAACTACATCTGCTTCTTTGTTCATTCAACACATGATTATCCCCTTCACCAACCCCTTGACGTTGCATATGATACTTCTTCTATCATCTTGCTGTTTTTGTTGTGCAAGGATACCTTTATGAATTTACGACAAACTTGTAATCGTGATTTCATTGATTAAAATGGTTTTATTATTATTTTTCATCCTGTTTTTGTTAGATTGTAATTGGATGTGCAATATGAATTTCACAAGTCTTATTCGCATTTAATGAAAATCGGCTATATAGCCTTAGACATTTATTACATCATTGATCTATACAAATTAGTTATAATTGTCAAGCTGACTAGCTTAAGCTTGCATAACTAACTAGTCAGCTTATGAGCTCATAAGCTTACAACAGATAGACCGACTAGCTTAGGCCCACAAACACACCAAGTCAGCTCAAAAGCTCACTAACTAGAGGAGCTGACTAACTCAAGCATATATTTCAAAATTAGTTATATCAACAATATTACTCTAACATGTGCTCCTTCAAACTAAAATGTATCACAAGTTCAGTTTACACTTGAATCAGCACATATTCCCATAATGTCCATGAGCTTTAGAAATACTTATAACTTTAGTTGCGTAGTCATTATACCAGCTAATTGTTCTTGTGTCAAGCAGTTCCTCACATTAATCTTTATAACCTTGCTTAGATCCTATAGAAAGTGGAACATAACATCAATATGTTTACTCCTTCTATGTTAAGCTGTATTCTTTGACAATTTGATTCGAGAGCTATTGTTTACTTCAACTAATATGTTTACTCTGTCTCTGTAATTGACAATGTTATAACTGGTTGCTTTTTTAATGACTATCGAATGCCATATGATCTCAAGACAAATACATAACAATAGGTGCTCGATCTATCATCTGAGCTTCTTGCATAATCACTGTCTAAATACACTGGACGTTATTTTCCATGAACAACCTTGTATATGATCCCATATTATAGGGTCTATTTCATACATCTTACGATTCTTTTAGCTACTATTAGGTGTTTTTTAGTGGGCTTCTCCATGTATCTACTTATTAGACTTACATTATTCATGATGTCAAGCCTTATGGGAGTTAGGTATGTTAAACTCCCATACAATATGCGTGTAGACTATGGAGTCTATAAGATTTCCTTTTATTATTATTATTATTATTATTATTATTATTATTATTATTATTATTATTATTATTATTATTATTATTATTATTATTATTATTATTATTATTATTATTATTATTATTATTATTATTATTATTATTATTATTATTATTATTATTATTATTATTATTATTATTATTATTATTATTATTATTATTATTATTATTATTATTATTATTATTATTATTATTATTATTATTATTATTATTATTATTATTATTATTATTATTATTATTATTATTAATGAGTTTACATTCTGGCGCTATTGACAAATGAAAAATCCATGATTAGTTTGACTGACTTCTGCACCAAGAAAGTGTCTCATCCTTGTTGAGTTAGTCATATAAAATTCTTTTTTCGTTGATTGTTTGAATGACTCAAACATTTCTATATTATTAAAATAAGATCATCAAGATATAAGCTTAGTATCAAAATCTCATTTGTAGCACATTTCTTGATGAACAAATTATGTTTGTATTGAATCTTCTCAAAGCCTTCCTTGATGAAGTATGTTTCAATTCTATAACTTCACTTAATTCTCCATGTAGGACTGCACTTTTGACATATAGTTGAAACAGATGCCATCATTTCAAAGTTGCAATGGACTCAATGCTCTTTATAATGTCCCATATAACAACTAGAACACTACAAGAAATCCCCTCATTTGTGGCCAACGTCATAAATCTTTTGTGGCCGAAAAAAACTCTCACAAATTAGTGACCGAAAAAGTCCTCACAAATACAAAAATCCAAATTGGTCTTTAATTGTGGCTGAAAAAGTCCTCACAAAAGACTAAAATTTTAGCTGGATTTTGTGGTTGCCTAAGTCCTCACAAAATCACAACGTTGTCATTTTGTGAGGGCTTAGGCCGCCACAAAATTCAGCTGAAATTGAAGCCTTTTGTGAGGGCTTTTGCAGCCACAAAATCAACCATTTGTAACGGTAAAAGCCGCCACAAAGGCAAGCCATTTGTGGCCGCCCAGGCCGCCACAAAGGACTTAATTTCTGACTGTTAAAGCCGCCACAAAGGATTTTTTACTATTGGCTTTTGTGGCTACTTTAGCCGCCACAAATGATAAATCATTTTCTATAAATATCTCTCCACTACTCTTATCATTTTTCACTTCTACCTTCTCTCTAAACATTCTTTCTAAATTTTCTCTCTACCTTCTCTCTACAAAAATTATTTCTCCAAGTTTTTTCTTTACTATCTTGAATTTTGGTAAGTTTATATTATATATTTAATTTTTTTAATTTTTTAAATTTTATTTTTGATTTGAAGTTATTTATTTAATTAATATTATTGAATTTTTATTTTGACAGCGGTGATATATTGTGTTTACTTCGAAGAGTTGTCAGCTCTATGAAAGCTTCAAGTCAGACGCTACCTGACATTAAGTTAGTATTTTATATATTTTAAATATAGATTAGTAAAATATGTGATATTATAAATATATTTATATTATGTTTAAAATATAAATTAGTAAAATATGTGTTATTATAGATTTATTATCAAAAAATAGAAATTATGTTGTTTACATAATATATGATAAATAAAAATTTGAAACACATGTAAAATTTATTGATTTTAATATAACTATTTTTTTTTATAAAAAACATTATTAAAATTGATGATATTAATATTTGTTGTTAGTTATTAAAAAGAGTTGTAGTTGAGTTCGTACGAAAAATTTATATACTTTAATAGTCTCTATTTTTGTTTATATATATAGGAGTTATTTTATGAAAAATTTCATTAAACATCATTTAAAATTTTATCTTAGTTTATATAATTATAGTCTTGATAATAATTTATTATATGAATACATTATATCTTGTCATATTTAATTATGGTGTGTTTAATTTTTGGTTTGTAAGACATGATTTATTAATTTTGGAATGTTTTATTTGGTTTTGTAGTAATTATGTTAATTAATATTAATGTTATATTTTAATATATAATAGTTATTTTAATTTTTAAATTTAAATTTAATTTAAATTTAAATATTATATTTTAAATTTAATTAAAATTTTAATTAAATTGTAATATTATATTTAAATTTAATTTAAATATTATATTTTAAATTAAATTTAAATTTTAATTAAATTGTAATATTATATTTTAAATTTATATTGATATTAATTTATTATATATAATATCAATTTTTAATATTAATTTTGAATTTAATAAAGTGAAACTTTTGTGGCGGCCTAGTCTTCACAAAAGATTTAAATTTTAATTCGTTTCATCCTTTGTAGCGGCCTGAGCCCTCACAAAGGGAGATATTTTGTGACGGACTGGGCCCCACAAACTTAATTTTGAAATTCTGCTTTAACCTTTGTGGCGGCCTAAGCCCTCACAAAGGGAGGCATTTGTGGCGGCCTAAGCCCTCACAAAAGGAGGACATTGTGGCGGCCTTTGCCCTCACAAATAGCAACGAAAATTTCAAATTTTGTGGCCGTTTTGGCCGCCACAAAGGTTTGTGACCACCTTATTTGTGGCTACCTAAGGCCGCCATAAATGTCTCCTTTGTGGCTGCTTCCTCCCCTTTGTGAGGGCTTTTGGCCCTCACAAATTCAATGTATTCTTGTTGTGAAATAAATACCTAATTGTATTCAATTTCATGTTGTTGTGAGTACCCTTTTGCCACAGCTTGTGCATTATGCTTATGAATTTTGCCTACTTCCATAAGTTTGGTCTTATATATCCACTTGACACCAATACTTTTTGCACCAGTGGGAATTGAAGTTAATTCTAATGCTTCGTTGCTTCATTATATGAAATAGAATCCACATTAGCTCAAAAAATTTCAGGGTTATGTAACTCACATCTCAATACTCAAAGCGTTCTCCCTCAAACAAATGGGGTATGTTCATGTTTCCTCCTAAGGTTTCATCACCAAATCTAGACATGTTGAAACTTGGATATTTTCTCAAATACAATTAAGTGCTCTACTTGAGGCGTAGCTCGGATATCAATTGAAGATGCCAAAACAACGAGAAAAAGGATTTGAATTGTGTTTTGTGTTATGTGTTACAACTCAGTCTTCAACAAAAAGTAGAATTTCCATCAAAGTCATTAACTTTCTTCGTTTGATAATAAATTAAACCATAACTTGACCATTGGAGTAAGATGTTTTATTGCTTGGTTCAAATAGTAAGAGGCAGAACTGCATGATTTATAATTAGTGGCATGAACAATATCACCTTGTTGCATCATTAGAGCCGTTGCAACTACATAATATATTGTGTATTAGAGGCATTATCATGGAGAAAGTTGTAGTCTTTAGATTGAGTGGAAAATAACCTTCAGAGCCAACATGAGGTAGGCGGTTCAAAGGCATGTTGAGTCCTTAGAGGCATGTTAAGTAGAATCTTCAAAGGCATACTTCAAACTCCAGAAGCATGCTACAGTCTATAGAGAAAATCTTCAAACTTTAAAGGCATGTTTCAGTCTTTAGAGGCAGATGTTAATAAACTTCAGAGGTACTTTGGTCAGAGCCTTCCGAGATGAATCTTTAGAGGCAGATGCGTGCACACAACATAGCGAGCACCAACCTGAGTGTGAGTGTTGTGTTGACTACTTTGACTTTGCTTTCTATGATGTCTTCATCTTCTTTGATATCTTCACTTCCTTTGATATTATCCTCTGATATAATATTTTGATATGTTCCTATGATATCATATCTTCCGTTGATATCATTTCCTCTTATTCCTCTTTTATATTCCTACACACTTAATGAAACTATTATTGCAATAAATTTTTCTCACAAAAGTATCTTTGTTATCATCAAAACATGATGAAACAATTGCTGCTAGAACCAATCTGGTTCCAACATTTCTTTCACTCCAATAATATCAAGTTATCTTCTGAAATCATTTAATTGTACTCTCTTCATCTTGGTAGATCCTTGATATTTTTGTTTTATTTACTCTCAAATTGTCTTTGATGCATCTCTATTTAGAATTGTTTCCATTATGCTCATGTTAATTGCTATAAATAAGTAGTTATATGCATTGAGATCTTTTAATTTGCTTTCTTCATATACATTCTTGATTTGTTTAGGGTGGCACCAATTGCAACCACCGAAATTCCACTCTCAACCAATTTGGTCCAATACTCCTTCAATCAATTGAGATTCACCATAAGTATTGCCCAATGATAATAGTATTCTTTGAATTGCAGGATCGTAGACTAAACAAACTCTTTCAATTCAGCCATGCACAATGGATTTAATTTAACACAATGATATCAAATAAATTCCTACATGATCAATTACCTATATATGCAAATGAACAAGGCAAAAACTCTATTTATGAATTTAATTTACAATTTTGCTACCAACACCCCCTTTATGCTAACCACAACCTTCAATTTTTTATAAAAATAAAATACCCAAAATAGCCTTTCTTATTTATTACATTCTTTAAATTATATCCTATATTTCTATTTTCATCTTCAATCCTAACCTCTCTTTCTATATTCATCTTCTACTTCACCCTCATATTCATCATTTTCTCTCACACCACTTATCATTCTTTCTTCATTTTTAACAACTTCAATATCTTCATTGGCTCTCATTTACATCATATTCGTATCATCTTGTTCTTCTTCTTGTTCTTGTTTTTTTTACAATATTTAGTTAGGGTTATATGATTAAAATTGATTTTGGTGAAAATGAAACTCATTTTGTCAACTGAGTTTGGTTATGCAAGATGAGTCTACCCAGAAACATACGTGAATTGAGTTTGCGTACGTCAACTCAGTCTGACCAGAAACATACGTGAATTGGGTTTGCGTACGTGTATTGAGTTTGCGTACATGTATTGAGTTTACGTACGTGAACTCAGTCTGCCTAGAAACATAAGCGAACTCACGTACGCAAACTTAGTTCACAAATGTTTGGATAGACTGAGTTCACATATGTGAATTGGGTTCACATATGTTTCTGGGTAGCTAGTCTGTGTTCACGTAGGTCCTAGGCAAACTAAGTTCAAGTACAAAAGTTGAGTTCACCTATGTTTTTGGGCAAACTGAGTTCACGTACACAAACTTAGTTCGCGTACACAAACTCATTTCGCGTACACAAACTCATCTCGCGTATGTTTCTGGGAAGACTCAGTTTGCATAACTAAGATTAGTTGACAAAATGAGTTTCATTTTCACGAAAAGCAGTTTCAATTACATAAGCCTAACTAAATATTGTGTAAAACAAGAACAAGAAACAAAACAAGATGATGAAAATATAATTTAAATGGGAACCAATGAATATATTGAAGATGTTGAAGTTATTGAAAATGGAGGAAGAATGATAAGGGGGTGTGAGAGAAAATAATGAATATGAGTGTGAGGTAGAAGATAAATATAAAAAAAGAGGTTATAATTTAAAGAATATAATAAATAAACAATAGTATTTTGGATATTTCGATTTTAAATTTTTTTGAAAAGTGTGATTACCAAAAGGAAGATATAGGTAGCAAAATTGTTTAATTTAACTCAAATATATCGAATTTTTATTTCTTATTTTTGATAGACACAATATTATCGAATATCGAATTTGGTAAAGATGTAAGTATATATGGCATATGCATATTAAAAAGAGTCGGTGTACCGAAAAATATCAAGAGAGGTAATCATTGGTTCATATAAAGTCACATTATATTCATGGTCTGTGAGGCAATCTTGAAACCCTTTTGAGTTAAATAGTTTAGCATGCTCTTATAATTTTATTATTGTTCAATTGAAAAGTGATACTATTTTATTTAATAATAATATTTATTGGAATATAAAATAGGACATAAAATAAAAAATACAATATTATATAAAATATTAATGCATCACTTTCGTATTAATATTTTAATATAAAATATTATATTAGTGTTTTATTTTGTATTCTAATAATATTATTTTTTATTTAAACTTGTTTTGGATTTGTGAGATTTTTGATATAATGAAACTATATTGAGTATCCCATTCGTGCAACACAATGCAATTTAAAAATTAAATAATTTACAACTTCATAATATAATAAGGAGTTCTAAATTTTGAA
>JBBPBR010000002.1:25092165-25130887 GCA_037974775.1 Cicer pinnatifidum
ATATCTAAACAACGATTTAAATAAATAAAAAATGTTTTCATTAACTTCACATGTAGACTTTTTTGTCAAAACATAAGTGGCTCTATTTGCTTGACGCTAGTAACCTTATAGTTGTCATGATATAAGATAAAAAAAAAATGTTTAGATTTTATATCAAAATTTATTTATTAAAAAACAAATTAGTAGAGTCTTACTTCTAATAGCTATTTTGTACATTGAACACTATAGTTTCCTAGCTCTTGTGGGTTGTGTCCTCTTTTATTTATTTTATTTTTTATCAGTTTTCTTTTAATTTCTTATCATGTTCCTTGTTTTTTAGTTTATTTGCACTACTACCTATTAAATCACAGCCTGGTAATATATGTTACTACACTATTACTCAATCGACAATCACACTCCATATATTAGTACTATATGTAAAATACTTGCAACTCTTTTATTTGTATTTTTTTTAGTCAATTTATTAGTTGTTATGATGATTAATATTTGCATGTGTTCATTATGACAAAAAAATCATTGCCTAGAGTTCATAATACCTGCTTTTATATACTCATAAAAAGTTTCATTTCCGCTTTTCTTCAATGGCAAGACAAAGAAAAAGACTAATTATTATCACTCTTTATAGTATTAGAAATATAATTTTTTCTAATAAAGTCAACTATTAATATTAGATTTCTACGAAGGTTTTGGATCGGATTTATCTTAATACACTCTTCAACAAACATAGAAGCATAATTATAATAATACTTGAGTATTATTTTTTTTCCTTTTACATATCTAAACCATTATTAATTTAGTATCTTATAGGAACAATATTTTTATAACACATATAATATACATTATATTTCTTAAATAATTCATGTTTCAAAACTTTAAAGCACATCCGAAACGGGACATAGGAAGTAATTTTTTAATTGGTTTTGTGAAATTAAAAAAGTGTTTACCTAAAGTATCAATATGAAACCTACTACTTTTGTAATGGAATGCCAACAATAATAAAGAATTAATGAAGGGATTAAATAAATCAAAAGATGTAAAAGGAAGTTTTTGGTGATTGGCATGGCAAGTAGGGTAGGTAATTTTCCTTTGTATGCTTCTTCAAACTTGAGACCAACCATGTTGCTTTATTTCACCCTCCATGATTCATTAAGTCAAGATCCACTAGGCCATTATGACTTTGTAATCAGCTTATAGAAGTGGTAATTGCCTATGTTCCATATGACACCAAAAATTAGTGGTTGTTTTCTTTAGGTAGATTTGACTTTGTAATAAGTTAATTGCCAATTTGTTGTGTGATATTGACAGCTTCGGGAAAGTTGCCAATTGTTGTCCATTTAGGCTTAATATCAATAGAAAAACATTTTATATAGATTTAGTCATCGTAATTAAATTGTGATTAGACATATATTATTTGCAAGAGTTAAATAATGGAATGGCCCTATGTAGTTTAATAAATAATATTATTAATAATGAAATCAAAATTAAATATTGATGTATTCTCATTTTTTTTCAATTGATTAGTACAACATCACTATCACACCATTAATGAAATAATCACATCATCAAAAATATAGAAGGAACCAAAATGATTTCATATTATGAGAAATAGGGGACCAAAATTCAAATTTAAAAATGGAAAAACTAAAAGTTATTGACAAAATATAGGAACTAAAAATGTATTTAATTATATATATGAATAACAAAATATATAGTTTAATAAATAAAATACTGAAATATTAAAAATGTTTTTTTTTAAATCATATATAAACCCTAAAAATAAATTGTCAAATCGAGCTATAAAAAGGTTCTTATTGTGCCTTTAGTTGAACATTTTTTAAAAATTTCTTCAAGATTTGTGTTGGTGTTTTAGTTCAAAAGAAGTAGGAAAAGGAGAAGTATATAATAATAATGATGATTATGGGTATTGATGTTTTTTTGGGTTTTCTAGGTTTTTTTTTTATCTTTTGTGTGGGATGAAACACAACAGAATATGATGAAGGTGTTTGATGTTGTTGAGACAAAATCTCTCTCAAATGGTTTTAATGATAACAAAATAAATTAAAAGATTATGATTGAGGTTAATGACTAATTTGTGCTTTTGAGTGTATTCATATAAGAAAACATGTTATTAGTCATTAAGGCAAAAAGAAAAAATTCGGAGTTAAATCTGGAGGATGGAAAATGTCGAGGATGGCCTCGCGAGTTGATGAATTTGCAAATCTGCAGAATACTCGTCCTCGCTGAAATGAATTATTTTTATTCGTTAAACAAAGGAAGAATAATATTAAAGAATGAATTGTTTGATTCATTAAACAAAGGCAAAACATTATTAAAGAATGAATAAAGAAAAACTTTTGAAGAAAAGGAGTAAGAAAGCAAACGAAAGGTACGAGGAAGGATTACGCTAGGATGGGTCTATAGGCAACATCTTGAAAAGCATCCCAACACCCTTGAAAGCAACTCATCATCTCATGTGCAAAGGCTACAAGCAGACCTATAGATCACTCTTGTGTGAATTAAAAAACATTATAAAGTCAATCTTCAAAAAGGCAACAACAAACAAGCTAAAAATAAAGTCTTCACATGTCTTAAAGAAAGGAAAGACAAAAGGACTTCAGTATGAAATACACAACAACATTGCATTAAAAAGATCAAAGATCTTAAAGCTTTCAAGAAGCAATATTCATCCTCTCTTCATACTTTCTACAATCCTACATTAGATCTTTGTAAATCCTTTGAGAAAGTATTTAGAATCAATCACTCTCATATCACATTGTAATTTCCAGGTGAGATACACTTGGAAATATTTGAAATATGATTGTAAGCTTGGTGAAGCTTAAGAATACACAAGTTGTAATCATTCTCTGTGAGAGGTTGATCTGTTTGAACATTAGTGAAATCTCACAAGAGTGTGAGGACTGGACGTAGCCTTCATTGGGTGAACCAGTATAAAAACTGTGTGTGTCAATCTCATATTTCTCTCTCAATCTTTAGCTCAGCTCAAATCTGAAGGTTTTGAAAAACCCATCCTCGGGCTTGTCATCCTCTACGAGAGGATAGTTTTCAAAATACTTGAAAATTATTTTTAACATGAAAATTCCTATTCAATCCCCCTTTTAATGATATTTAGCTATATAAGATGTTTCTTTAGAAGAATTTGTTTTGATAATATTATCTAATTGTGTTATTATAATTTATAAATTAATAGTAATAAAATGAAAATCAAATGTTAATGTGTCCTTATTTTTTACAACTTATCTCTCATATCTACAGATAGGGTAACAATTGTCCAAACAAACTTGTTGACTTGCCATTTAGCTTGAAATACTTTATTTGGTAGAATTCTATTAGTACTGTTATTAAGGAGGATTTTTTAGAAATAGAAATAGTTTCTCTTATTTTTGTTTAAAAATATGACTCCTTTTGGATTGTTGGTAGCTTTTGATTTATTGAACTAAAGTATTTTTTTCTTCACCATGAATGCATCTCTTAATGAACTAGTTGCTGCTATGAACATTTGTTTCCTTGAATTTTTGCCTAGTCCTACAGAGATTATATATTCCAATTTTTATTTTGCTTTATTCAATATATTGAAGTGTTGCAAAATAATAAAAAAATAAGTTCTTATAATTTTAATAAAGGACAATGATAAAATGGATCAACTTGGACAAGTAACCAGTTAAACTTTAATTATTCACATTGTCGTAGCCTAAAATTTCGAGTTTTCCTCGAATTCAATGGAGTCGCCACCAAAATTTATTTTGAAATAGGGAAAATATTGGGAAACCCTTAAAAATATAAAAATGGTATTCGAAATCAGATTTTGAGTTCAGGAGTCGATTATGCGTAGGGAAGGTATTAGCACCCTACGACATCCACTAAAAACGGTTACCTATAATTAATTGTGCAAAATTATATCAACTTAACTATATTTATTTTTCTTTATTATTAAATATGGATATAAAATTATTTTTATAAATGTGATTTTTTGAAATAAAAGCGTGTTTAAAAGAGTAAAAAAAAAAGTTTTTATTATTGTGCTTGACAAGAGTGTGATCTTGCTCCTACGTATCTCCCAGTGCGATAGAGAAATCAAAGCTACGTAGTTATTGGTAGAAAATGCGGATGTGTTGATTGCTTTTAAATAAATTATATTTTTGTTATTTTAAAAAAAAATATTTTGACAAACATAAAGAAATGGACTTGCTTGATTTGAATAATTATCTTAAAATATGAATTTTAAGACTATCGAATTGTACAACTTGTGTCTCAAAATTCAAGGAGTAAAAAGATGTCACATCTAATTTAATCCTCTTAAGAATATTTTATTTTTATTTTTTAATTGAATTTCAAAACAAACAAATAGTTTAATATGTATCTTAACAACTCCAAGATTAAATAATAATAATAATAATAATAATAATAATAATAATAATAATTAAATAAATTTTTAAAAAATAAGTTTTAGAGTTATCAAAATATATAATTTGTATTATGTAACTCCGAGATTAAAAGATTTTAATTAACTTTAAATAATTTTTATGATTAATTTGTTTATGATTTTTTTAGTTTATTAATTTATTTGTGATTATGAGATTTAGAACCATCAAATTGTCACAATTTGTGTTCTAATAACTCAAAGATTAAAAAGATGTCACATCTAATTAACCTTACCATATTTGATTATAGTTTTATTTTTGTCTTTTTGTTTAAAATAATAATAATAATAATAATAATAATAATAATAATAATAATAATAATAATAAATGATCTTAACAATTAAATAAACTTAAATAAATCTACGAAATAAAATTCAATAATAAACACATATAAAATAAACGGTAAAAAAAAGTATGGATTTGTATTGTTATATATTAAATAAATAATAAAAAACACTTTAATAATAAAAAATTATATACAAATTATGAGCTCTTTTAAATACTTTTTAGTGAAAGACATGATAAAAAAAACATAACTCATTTAATATTAAATAGCGTATTAATATCATTTATAAGTGAAATAAATTATGTTTGTTAGTAATTAAATATTTTCATCATTATTTATATTAAATCTATATTTATTTACGGTCAATAGAAATGAGCCACAACAAGTCTGCCATGACAAACTGTCAACAGCAATACAACACACAGGCTGGCAGCGCTTTCAAAATAGGCAACATGAGTTTTTTAGAAATGAAAGGCATGGCTAAATCATTTCAATTAGATATGGTAGAAAAAACAATATATTTGAACTTTTCCAAACACAATCCAAACAAAACAAATTTGAACAAAATATCTCAGCCAAAATATCATTCATATACAAACAAAATTTCATCTTTCAATTAAATAACATCTAGATTCAAAATATAAAGTTTGAAAAGTAAAGGAAATACATACCTATTTAAAGATGGAAGACAGGCGGTGGTGCAATATAGAAGACAGAGACCGTAGTGGTGCACGGTTGTGTGAATTTGGAATGGCGGTGAAACACTCTATTTCTCTCTATTTCTCTCTATTTTCTCTAGTTTTCTTAATACTCAAAATTGCTCTCCCTTCCCTTTGATTTTTTTGATCCCAATTTATAGCCTAAATGAGTGAATATTTATGTTGATTAGACAAAATCGAGCTCTATATCTTGTATTCTTTCGCACTAATTTTAGCTGGATTTTACATTGTTTTTGTAACAATTTTTAAGCAAAGTATAATTAAGGAAATAATCTTTCTCTACCTTTTCTTTCCATTGATTTATAGGATGTTTGTGGAAGGATGTTATAAAATGAAGATAATTATAGAATGTACATTGAGAATTGAAACAAATGCAAAGAAAATAAAAATGTGTGTTGATTTTGCCAAGGAAGTTGTGCTAGTGTTTGAGTGTTTGGGAGTGGTTGGATTGAGTGTTTGGGAATGGATTGAGTGTTTGAGAAGTCTTGTTGGCAAAAAATTAAAGCAAGAGAAGTCTTGTTGTAAGCTAGTTGCCGTCATGGACATATAAAAAATAAAATAGTAAAATAATAAAATAATAATTAAAACAATTAAATAGAATAAATAAACTCGCACATCAAATTAATAAAATAAAATAGAATTGTGAAGAAAAAAAATGCATGAAAATTATTTCGTTGTAAATCACAATTATTTTATTTTTAATACATACTCAAATTTGAATTGTAAAATGATGATGTTTAGATTTTTTTATTTTAAAATGATTGTAAAATATTTATTAAACATATTATTATATGTTATTCTTATATTATTCAAAAATGATTTTTAATTATTCGGACAAAATTAAGGTATTACAGCTGCCCCTATTTAATTATATTTTACATGGTAAAAAGATAATTAAATATAAGACCTAAATTTTGTTCAAAATGTGAAAGTAAATTAATTTCAAATGTAAGAGAAATAGTAAAATAATTTGACATAAAAAAGTTGAGGATTTGCAAGATGAAAAAAAAAATGTAAAATAGTGTTGGTGATTGGTAAAAATAAATAAATAAAAATGACTAATACCAATGGTGTAGGGACGTAAATAAAAAAACATGATCGTCTTCAGATTGATTACCGATGCGTAGATCGACGTAGATAAAATGATTGTCTTCGGATTGCTTACCGATGCGTTGATTGACGTATATAAAATGAATCTTTGGATTGCTTACCGATGCGTTGATCGATAAAATGATCGTCTTCTGATTGATTACCGATGCGTTGATTGATGTAGATAAAATGATCGTATTCGGTTTGCTTACTAATGCGTTGATCGATAAAATGATCGTATTCGGATTGGTTACCGATGCGTTGATCGACATAAACAATGTGATCCATCGTCTTCGGGTTGGTTACCGATGCATGGATCTATAGAAATTAAAAATGATCATCTTCGGATTGGTTACCGATGCGTAGATTAAAAAAAATAAAGATGATCGTCTTCGGATTGGTTACCGATGCGTAGATCGACATAAATGAAGGTGATCGTCTTCGGATTAGTTACCGATGCGTAGATCTATAGAAATGAAAGTGATCGTCTTCGGATTGCTTACCGATGCGTAGATCGTAATTGGTCCAATCTTGAAGGAAGATAAAGAGGATAAGTATATGATACTTGCAATTCAAACGAGAAGGTATGAATGATTCATGCGTGTGTGATGCATTGAATATAGGTAAAGTGTCAATGAAAATGCATGGATCATATGAGTATGAGTAAATTATATATGGTTTATGTGTCATGCATTATAGATAAATTTTTGTTCTTTTATTTGATTCCCCGATCCTTATGCTTTTCTCTGTCCCAAGATTCAATGGATGGATAAAGACAAATATTGTTTCCACATGATGACTCTTCGTATCTATCGAATGACCGCTTTTTCAAAGTGAAGCAAAAATCCATTGTTTAAAATGACTACCCTCCTTATTGTTCTTCACACACTCATATATCTTGAGAATCAAACGAGTTCCCGTGTATATATTTTCAAGTGTCAAAATATTTAAAATACTTTTATATTTTTATATATTTCAAATTCCAACATTTATTATTATAAAATAAAATTTTGAAACAATAGAACACTCAATAATGAAACTGGATTGGTATATAAAGAGTGTAACGTACAATATCGAATGACAATATTGGAAAATGTACATTCGTTACATTGAAAGCAAAACAATTGGAGTAGGGGTTACAATGTGGGGACGAGTATGTTTAACTTAGGTGGAGACATAACAAACGCTAGTCATTCTTGTAATTTAGAAATCCTAATAATCAGCTTCCACTAATAATTGCCCCAGTTTAAAATGCTTGTTTTTTTTTTATCCCTAACTTTTGCATGGACTGCTCTTCCAAGTTTTCAATCCATCGGGATGCTCTAATCTTTTGCTTAGATCGCCTTTTCAGGTTTTCAACCTAGCGAGCCCATCATTTTTTTTAAGCATAATATTTTTTGACTGCATCTGAATTTACTGGAAGTGGAAGGTCATCTCCATCCATTTCTGCGAGTATTAGAGCTCCCTCAGAGAAAGCTTTTTTCACAACATATGGTCCTTCGTAGTTCGGAGTCAACTTTCCCCGAGAATCCTTTTTTATGGGCAATATTTTCTTTAACACTAAGTCTCCTTCTCGAAACTCTCGAGGACAGACTTTTTTCTCGTATGCTTTTTTGAGTCTATTCTGATATAGCTAACCATGACACAAAGCTATCATTCTTTTTTCTTCTATGAGATTCAATTGGTCATATCGGGATTGAACCCACTCTGCCTCCTCTAGTTTTGTTTCCATAAGGACTCTGATAGAGGGAATTTCAACTTCGATGGGAAGTACCGCTTCCATTCCATACACCAACGAGAAAGGAGTTGCCCCTGTTGAGGTACGAACAAAGGTTCTATAGCCATGTAATGCAAATGGAAGCATTTCATGCCAGTCCTTATATGTCTCCACCATCTTTTGTATGATCTTTTTGATATTTTTGTTTGCTGCTTCTACAACCCCATTCATTTTTGGACGATATGGAGAAGAATTATGGTGCTGAATTTTGAAACTATCACATAACTCTTTCATCATTTTGTTGTTCAGATTAGTCGCATTGTCAGTGATTATCTTATTTGGCAAGCCATATCGACAAATCAATTCTTTTTTGATGAATTTGACAACCACACTTCTCGTCACATTGGCATAAGAAGCAGCTTCAACCCATTTTGTAAAATAATCAATAGCTACTAGGATAAACCGATGTCCATTTGAAGCCCTAGGCTCAATGAGTCCAATAACATCCATTCTCCACATTGAAAATGGCCATGGTGATGTTAAAACATTCAAAGAGGTGGGTGGTACATGTACTTTATCAGCATAGATTTGACACTTATGACATTTCTTTACGTGACTAAAGCAGTCGGACTCCATGGTCAACCAATAGTAGCCAACCCTTAAGATTTTCTTTGCCATTGCGAGTCCATTCGCATGAGTTCCGAAAGAACCTTCGTGAACCTCTTGAATGATTTTCTCTGCTTCTACTTTATCCACACATCTGAGGAGAACCATATCATGATTTCTCTTATAAAGCACATCCCCATTTAAAAAGAAGTTCATTGACAATCTCCTTAAAACTCTTTTGTCGTTCTCTGAAATACCCAACGGATATTCTTTATTCTTAACATACAATTTGATGTCATAAAACCACGACTTTTCATCAAACTCTTCTTCTATTGATAAGCAATATGCAGGTTTATCTCTTTGTTGAATCTTTATGATCGACACGTCTTGATTAGTGGTTATTTTGAACATTGACGACAAAGTGGCCAAGGCGTCAGCTAACTGGTTTTCTTCTCGAGGGATATGGTGAAAAGTAATTTTCTCAAAGTATTCTGTCAATTCTTTGATATGAGTGTGATACGAAATCAATTTAGAATCTCGCGTTTCCCATTCTCCTTTCGTCTTATGGATGACCAACAATGAGTCTCCATATACCTCAAGAAATTTTACATTTGATTCAATAGCTGCTTTAATGCTCATAACACATGCCTCATATTCTGCAATATTGTTTGTACAATCGAAACACAACCTAGATGTAAATGGAGTGAACTGGTTCTCAGGGGAAATCAAAACGACTCCAATTTCATGCCCCAACGCATTAGAGGCACCATCAAACACCAACGTCCATTTTTCTTTATCAGATGATTCGGTCTCTTCAAATAAAGTCATTATTCTTTCATCGGAGAATTCACATTGCATTGATTGATAATCTTCTATCGGTTGTTGGGCTAAATACTCTGCTAGTGCGCTTCCTTTGTTAGATTTTTGTGTAACATATACCAAATCGTATTCTGATAACAACATCTGCCAACGGACAATCCTTCCAGTAAGAGCAGGTTTCTCAAAGATGTACTTAATTGGGTCCATTTTAGACACCAACCAAGTTGTATGACATAACATGTATTGCCTCAACCGACGAGCAGCCCATGCCAATGTGCAACATGTTCGTTCAAGTAGTCAATACTTTGTTTCACAACTGGTGAACTTTTTGCTCAAATAATAAATAGCATGTTCTTTCCTACCAGATTCGTCATGTTGTCCCAGTACACATCCCATTGATTCATCAAGTACTGTTAAGTACATAATAAGGGGTTTCCCCGGAACCGGAGGTACTAAGACGGGAGGTTTTGATAAGTACTGCTTAATCTTTTCGAAAGCCTTTTGACAATTCTCATTCCATTCAACCTTTTGGTCTTTGCGGAAAAATTTAAAAATTGGCTCGCATGTAGCGGTGAGATGCGATATAAACCTCGCAATGTAATTCAATCTACCCAAAAAGCCACGAACTTCTTTTTCTGTGCGTGGAGCTGGCATTTTTTGTATTGCTCTTACTTTATCTGGGTCAACTTCTATCCCTTTTTGACTAACGATAAACCCAAGTAATTTGCTGGATCTTACACCAAAAGTGCATTTAGCAGGGTTTAAACGGAGTTTGAACTTCCTTAGTCGCTCAAACAACTTTTGAAGGTTAACAACATGGTCTTCTTCGGTTCGAGATTTTGCAATCATATCATCCACGTAAACCTCTATTTCCTTATGCATCATGTCATGAAACAAAGTTACCATTGCTCTTTGATAGGTTTCTGCAACATTCTTCAATCCAAATGGCATCACTTTATAGCAGAAAGTCCCCCATTGGGTGATGAATGTAGTTTTCTCCATATCTTCGGGAGCCATCTTGATTTGATTATACTCGGAGAAACCATCCATAAAGGAGAAAATAGAGTATTGAGCAGTGCTATCTACCAAGACATCAATATGAGGCAGAGGAAAATCGTCTTTAGGACTAGCTTTATTTAAATCCCGATAGTCAACAAACATTTGAACCTTTCCATCTTTCTTTGGAACTGGTACGATATTAGCCACCCATTGAGCATATTTTGCTACTGCTAAGAAACCAGCATCAAATTGCTTTTTGACCTCTTCTCTAATTTTAAGTGACATATCAGGTCTCATCCTTCTCAATTTTTGTTTAATTGGAGCGTAGTCAGGCTTGAGTGGTAACTTATGTTCAACTATGTTAGTATCTAGCCCAGGCATATCCTGATATGACCATGCAAAGACATCCACATAATCAAATAAAAGTTTAACCAACTTTTCTCGTTCACTTTCTTTCATAGACATACCAATTTTAACTTCTTTCTTATTATGTCCATTTCCTAAGTTGATCACCTCAACATGTTCTTGATAGGGTTGGATTATCTTATCTTCTTGTTCAATTAAGCTTTCTAGTTCTGGGGGAGGCTCACGGTCATCTTCACAATCCTCATCAGCGTGATTGATTAGACGTTCAAAATTACAAGAAAGGATTCTAGCGCTGCCATTTTCAACATATTCGTTTTCGACTCTACATTGTTTAAATTAAAGGGGAAAAAAAGAAAAGAAAAAAATATGAATAAGGATTGCCAAAAAAGGAAAGAGAAAGACAAAACCAGTTGGAGAATTCAAAAATGCATTTATTTATAATAAGTACGAAATTGAAATACATATGCCCTAGTTAATTATCCTTATAGCCTTGGGCATAGCAAAAGGAGTTAAAAAAACATAATTACTTTGAACATAAATTAACAAACACGGGAAACTCGAGGATCTTCCAATTGTTGAGATTGGTGTTTGGAGGACAAGGGTACACTAACTTGAGGGTGTCATCATCAACATGATCCTCTTCTGTAACAGCCACTTGATGAGCATATATTATTCCGGCGTTTTGAAAAGTTTGGCGAATGTCACAAATAGGAATCTTCTATGAATTCGGTGTCCAGTTTTCTCTTTTCCCTTCGCAATCTTCTCTTTATCAGCTTGAGTAGGTACATATCCTAACCCGTACCTATTGTTCTTTTCTGGTATTTCTATCAACTTTCCCAAATTAACAAAAACTCCTCCTTCCAACATATATTTGGTAAACTTCAATGATGTGGTAGATAGTTTTGGTTCTTTTAAATGATATTCTTCACCCATGAAGACGACATTGGCAATTTCTAATGCTTGAAAGGAAGTCTCTATGGCTTCCTCCGTGTTTTCAATGTAGCCTGTAGAAGATAAATGACTTACTATCATATCTTCTTCCCCAGATATTATTACCAGCTTATTGTTCACTATAAACTTTAGCTTTTGATGGAGGGTGGATGTCACTGCTCCAGCAGCATGAATCCATGGTCTCCCTAAAAGACAACTGTACGCCGGTTTAATATCCATCACTTGGAAGGTTATCCCAAAGATATGGGGTCCGATTTGAATTGGCAGGTCAATCTCACCAACAACTTGTCTTCTAGATCCATCAAACGCTTTCACCACCAAAGCACTAGGCTTCAAATAGGCTCCCTCAACAAATAGTTTTGACAGTGTTGATTTAGGCATAACATTTAATGATGAACCATTATCTACTAGCACTCGTGCAAGAATATGATCGTGACACCTCACAGAGATGTGTAGTTCTTTATTATGCTCTGTCCCTTCAGCTAGTAATTCATTATCGCTAAAACTCAGACAACTACTAGCAGTGATGTTACCGACAACTCCATCAAACTGATCGACAGTGATATCGTGAGTAACATGGGCCTCATTTAAAACTTTCATCAGTGCTCTTCTATGTGCTTCACAGTTTAATAACAAGGAGAGAACTGATATCTTGGAAGGGGTTTGATTTAGCTGATCCACCACTTTGTATTCACTTTGCTTGATAAACTTCAAAAATTCATTAGCTTCTTCTTCAGACACCGCCTTTTTACTGGTCTCTTGTCCTTTTATGGAATGATACATATCTTCTTTCCCTTTTTCTCCATGGACTTCCTTTTTCCTAAGTTGTTCAGGAGTGTATACTCGACCGCTCTGAGTCATTCCACCAATTCCTGAGATGTTAGTCACATCAATTCCTTTAGTTTTACAACCATCACTTGGTTGATGATTGGCCAAGTGGGATGTGACTTCGTATTTCCACGGTACTGCCTTGGTGTTTCCATAAGGAAAAGGGATCGGTGGTTGCACAATTATTGCATTTGGCTTGCTAGGAGTTGGCTTAAGATTCTCCTTTTTGTAAATAATTTCCAATGGTTTTGGGAAAGATATACTACTTTCCATACACGATCCCATGGTGAACACATGACTATCTGTTGCATATTGGTCTATCCCATCTTCAATGACATTGACAGAGGCATCCCTGTGGCTCAGTAAAGCATTACTCCCTATGTTGGGACCGTCTTCCTTGAAGGTAAGCCATTTTGCATTAATCAATTCTTGCACTTTAGATTTTAGGGCTTGACAATCTTCAATGGAATGCCCAACGGCTCCTGCATGATATTCACATTTGGAATTCGGATTATACCATTTTGGAAATGGTGGTTCAAGAGGTTTCGTTGGTCTTATGACTACCATTGAATTTTGAAGTAAATGGGGCAACAATTGGCTATACGTGACGGGAATTGGATCAAAACGGGTTATTCTTTTTTCTCGATTGACAGGTGGTCTATAGAGATTTGGATTGGGTTCTGGTTCCATTGATTTTGTGGGGGAAAATGTGGTAGGTGGTGGTTGATAAAAAGGTGGTCTTGAAGGGTGATATTGAGGGTATGAAACTTGTGTAGTTGCAGCCCCATATGGATAAGGGATGTAAGGAGTTTGTGGTATCGGGGGCTGGAAATTTGGGGGTCGATAAGAATTGATGGGTGGAAAATAGGAGACTCTAGGGCTTATCATTACAGCATTGGCATCCCCCTCTCTCTTTTTTGGGAATGTCGGTTGGGGTCGTTTCACGCTAGTTGTTGCACAGACGATCTTGCCACTCCTCATCCCGCTTTCTATCCTTTCTCCTATCATGACAAGGTCAGAAAAATTTGATGATATACTCCCTATCATCTTGTCGTAAAAAGGCGACTGGAGAGTATCCATAAACATACCCACCATTTCTCTTTCAGATAATGGAGGTTCTACTTGTGATGCCATTTCCCTCAACCGTTGTGCGTATTCTTTGAAAGCTTCGTTGTCCTTTTTCAAGGAATTTTGCAATTGCATCCTATCAGGGGCCATATCAACGTTGTATCTGTATTGCTTCAAAAAGACATCAGCTAGGTCTTTCCATGAACGAATTTGATTTCGCTCAAGATGCATATACCAACTTAACGATGCCCCACTCAGACTGTCTTGGAAAAAGTGAATGAGAAGTTTATCGTTATGAGCATGAGATGCCATTTTTCTGCAATACATAGTTAGATGATTTTTAGGACATGTGTTTCCCTTGTATTTTTCAAAGTCAGGAACCTTGAATTTGGGAGGGATAGTCACATCAGGAACCAAGCACATATCGAAAGCTTCAAGGCCATAAACATTATACCCCTCAATAGCTTTTATTCTCTCTTCCAAGACATGGAATTTTTCCTTTGATTGTGTATCATCCCCAATGTGAGGTTGATGCCAATTCCCATTAGCATCGAAATTGGGTACTTGAGGTGCAATATATGGAGTATTTTCCGAGGGTAGAGTGTTTTGGGGTGGTAGATATCCCAGAGGAGATGGAACTTGTGATTGGTTTGGGTTTTGGGGGTTTAAGTGGTTTGGGTTATTTTCCATGGGGTTGACGACTAAGGGTGGAATATAACCGGGTGGAAGACCGTATATAGGAAATTGCATAGTGGTTGTACGAGGTTGTTGGGTAGTCGGTGTAAAGCCTGGAGGATGAGAAGGAGTGGTTTGTTGTTCTTCATTTACAGCCGGAGGATTCTCATCTGTATTCCCCTTCCTTGACAAAGCTTGTATAGCTTCTAAGATTTGATCAACCTTGTCCTTTAATTGGTTGACATCCATTCTCATCACCTCTTGATTTTGCTCAAGTTCTTCCATGATCTTTGAGTTTGCACGAGTCCGATAAGGATGTCGGGGAAACAACTTTGTTGATTTTTTTCTGTGTTTTTTTTTATAAATGAATAAATAAAAATTATGAGTATGTATTAAACATGAATGGAATGAAAATGCAATTATTATCTTTTTTTACATTTGGATGTTGGGCAATCATAAGTCTTGCACGAATTATTAATGAAAGAAGAACATGAGAATCGATAAACAAAACAACAAATCCTTCATTGATGAGAAAAAAGTACATTGCATTTAAATTAAAAAGCTACATCGACTATGGTATTTCAATAATCTCTTTCAATAGGACAACCAATCCTCTCCTCCAATTCTTCAACCAAATGTTTGCAATATTCCACAAACTTGTAGACTTTGATTGGAGTATTGAGTGGGTGCATGATTGCATCAATCTCTCTTAAGTGCTTTGGAATTTTTATGATTGCCTGATTAGCTAGCATGGCCAATTTTGAAAAGCAATCTTTCCAATGTTTTCCTTTATCTTTCAACTCTTTATAAATCTCTTGATTCTTCAATTGTCCAAGCAACACCATGAAACGCTCCTCCCAATATATGGTTTCATCCTTCAAGTCATCATAGATCTTTTCTTGATAATCAATGTAATTCTTCAACTCACTAGAAGTTTCCATTTCTGTTTTTAGTGCATCTTGGTGTTTTGAGAGTAATTCTTCAATTTCTTCTTTCTGTTGCCTCTCATCCCTTACTTGACTCTCGTATTTAGCTACCATTTCTTTTAGTTGTTCCTTTAAATCTTCAAACTCTTTTTTTATCTTCTTCTCAGAGCTCGCTGATTTTGTCCACAACTACTTCTACATGTAGGCTTCTTCAATAGCTGCATTCTTTTCTTCATTTCGCACATCTAACTCTTCATTTGCACTCTCAAACAAATTTGTACGTCAAGTTTATTTTCTTTTTCAATTTTCAACTTCTTGTTGCTTCTCTCAATAAATTGACTCTTACAAGTGTTTTCTGATCTTAAGTTGTCGTTCTCTTGGGAGACTTTTTCTAACCTCGCTTGTAGCTCTTTTTTCTCTTCTTCAGATTTTAACAATGATGCTTTGAGCTCTTCTATTTCCTCCTTTGTAACAAAGTCAGGTTTAGACATTTCCTGATCATTTGAGGGTGTACTGTGGAAAGGAAACTTGATTTCTTGGACTGTCTTCTTTATCCATTGTTGATAAGGTTCTTTTGTGCTGCAACTTCTACATCCGAGTATTTTTCCTTTTCTAATGATCAACTCCCAAGCTCGACTTATCCTTCTCAACATTGGTGGGTCTACTAGACCCGTATTATGCAAAACAAAAGCCTCGAATGACCTATCATCTGGTTTATCCAACATGCGGTAACCAAGTTGTCTTAGAGCTACCATTGGATTGTAATTAATACATCCTTTCGTTCCCATGAGAGGTACATTTGGAAAATCTCTGCATCGACATATTACCTCTTCCACCCCTTGTTCTCTATAGTACCATGAAATTGTATCTCCAGTAAGGCTAGCTATACTCTGAGCCCATTCATGATTACCCTTAACCCTAACATGATACCCTTTCTTGAACATGTGAGACACAAACCAAGTATATAAGACTGGAACACAACACAAAATTGTTCCCCCCTTCTTCTCATGTCGCATGTGCAAAGAGTAGTATACATCGGCTAGAATCACGGGAACTAGGTTTTGTTTATATTTGTTAAAAGCTAAGAATACATTTATGGCAGCAAAATCTACAAAGTTATCAAGGTTTGGGAATATAACAATACCGTAGATAATGAGGGCCAAAACATCTATAAAAGTACTCCATTCTTCTTTATCGGCTAAATCTTGGCACTTTTGCTCTAGATATTTTCTTGAAAACCCATGAATAGCCCCTTTTTCCTCCTTCGTACTTGTCAACTCTCTTATGTCGATCTTCAACACTTCAACAATTGTGTCCAACTTCGGTGGTTGCCCAGTATATCGATAAGGATTTCCTCTTTCTAGGGAGTAACCCAATATTCGTTCAAATTCCTTTAATGTTGGGGCCAACTGAAAATCTTGAAAGGTGAAACATCTTAAGAGAGGATCATAATACTGAGTCAATGCTGTGAGGGCACCTGTTTGCACATTTACTGCCAAGAGATTTAGGATCTTCCCATATTTGTGAAAGAAACTATCACATTGTATAGTTTTCATTTGATTGCTGATGTCTCTCAAACTTTTCAAATCAGGTTGCTTGAACTTTAAAAGTAAGGTTTTCCTTTTTTCCGATCCCATTGTCCACTTAAATAACACGTGACTAAGATTTGTATGATTCCCCAAAAATCCTGAAAATTTATGCAAAATGCTATTATGTTTTATTTTTTTTAGAAAAAGAGAACAAAAATGTCATGAGGTATGAATGAAACTAATATATATATATATATATATATATATATATAATCTCTTGAATATATGAAATAATTTATTGGTTTTTTTACGGATATTCTTACAATGAAAGGGTCTATTGACTTATGTAGTGAAATTCTCACAAGGGAGGCTCTATGGTTCTAAACACGGTTCCTAGAGCCAATAATCCTATTTTGGAATATTGCCAACAACAATAGGTAAACTATTTGGTGTGACAATAACCTCAACAGGATCAAACTCTAGGTGAGATCTTCATGTTAGCCAAATAGGATGTACATCCAGAAGGCTACCACTACGCAATCTCGAATCTTAAACTTAAGTTTTGTTCAAACCCGAGTATAAGGTTCAACTCATAAGTGTGTGTCTTAATAAAAGTGTAGGCATTAAATAAGCATAATTCAATAATTCCATAATACTAACCAAACATATACATATACAAAATAAATAGATAAATAAAATAAAATAAAATAAAAATGATTTACTAGCTTAAAAGAATATTATAATGGTAGCTAATACTTATTAAAAAAATAATAAACACATAAAGAAAAAAAAATAAAAAAAAATAAAAAAAATATAGAAAAAGTTAAAAAAAAATATTATGCACAATTAATTTGTTAGGCTTGACTCTCTAAATATCCCCAGTGGAGTCGCCAGCTGTCGTGGCCTAAAATTTCGAGTTTTCCTCGAATTCAATGGAGTCGCCACCAAAATTTATTTTGAAATAGGGAAAATATTGGGAAACCCTTAAAAATATAAAAATGGTATTCTGAACCAGATTTTGAGTTCGGGAGTCGATTATGCGTAGGGAAGGTATTAGCACTCTACGACATCCGCTAAAAACGGTTACCTATAATTAATTATGCAAAATTATATCAACTTAACTATATTTATTTCTCTTTATTATTAAATATGGGTATAAAATTATTTTTATAAATGTGATTTTTTGAAATAAAAGCGTGTTTAAAAGAGTAAAAAAAAAGTTTTTATTATTGTGCTTGACAAGAGTGTGATCTTGCTCCTACGTATCTCCCGGTACGATGGAGAAATCAAAGCTACGTAGTTCTTGGTAGAAAATGCGGATGTGTTGATTGCTTTTAAATAAATTGTATTTTTGTTATTTAAAAAAAAATTATTTTGACAAACATAAAGAAATGGACTTGCTTGATTTGAATAATTATCTTAAAATATGAATTTTAAGACTATCGAATTGTACAATTCGTGTCTCAAAATTCAAGGAGTAAAAAGATGTCACATCTAATTTAATCCTCTTAAGAATATTTTATTTTTATTTTTTTAATTGAATTTCAAAACAAACAAATAGTTTAATATGTATCTTAACAACTCCAAGATTAAATAATAATAATAATAATAATAATAATAATAATAATTAAATAAATTTTTAAAAAATAAGTTTTAGAGTTATCAAAATATATAATTTGTATTATGTAACTCCGAGATTAAAAGATTTTAATTAAGTTTAAATAATTTTTATGATTAATTTGTTTATGATTTTTTTAGTTTATTAATTTATTTGTGATTATGAGATTTAGAACCATCAAATTGTCATAATTTGTGTTCTAATAACTCAAAGATTAAAAAGATGTCACATCTAATTAACCTTACCATATTTGATTATAGTTTTATTTTTGTCTTTTTGTTTAAAATAATAATAATAATAATAATAATAATAATAATAATAATAATAATGATAATAATAATAAATGATGTTAACAATTAAATAAATTTAAATAAATCTACGAAATAAAATTCAATAATAAACACATATAAAATAAACGGTAAAAAAAAGTATGGATTTGTATTGTTATTTATTAAATAAATAATAAAAAAAACACTTTAATAATAAAAAATTATATACAAATTATGAGCTCTTTTAAATACTTTTTAGTGAAAGACATGATAAAAAAAACATAACTCATTTAATATTAAATAACGAATTAATATCATTTATAAGTGAAATAAATTATGTTTGTTAGTAATTAAATATTTTCATCATTATTTATATTAAATCTATATTTATTTACGGTTAATAGAAATGAACCACAACAAGTCTGCCATGACAAACTGTCAACAACAATACAACACACAGGCGGGCAACGCTTTCAAAATAGGCAACACGAGTTTTTTAGAAATGAAAGGCATGGCTAAAACATTTCAATTAGATATGGTAGAAAAAACAATATATTTGAACTTTTCCATACACAATCCAAACAAAACAAAATTTGAACAAAATATCTCAGCCAAAATATCATTCATATACAAACAAAATTTCATCTTTCAATTAAATAACATCTAGATTCAAAATATAAAGTTTGAAAAGTAAAGGAAATACATACCTATTCAAAGATGGAAGACAGGCGGTGGTGCAATATTGAAGACAGAGACCGTAGTGGTGCACGGTTGTGTGAATTTGGAATGGCGGTGAAACACTCTATTTCTCTCTATTTCTCTCTATTTTCTCTAGTTTTCTTAATACTCAAAATTGCTCTCCCTTCCCTTTGATTTTTTTGATCCCAATTTATAGCCTAAATGAGTGAATATTTATGTTCATTAGACAAAATCGAGCTCTATATCTTGTATTGTTTCGCACTAATTTTAGCTGGATTTTACATTGTTTTTGTAACAATTTTTAAGCAAAGTATAATTAAGGAAATAATCTTTCTCTACCTTTTCTTTCCATTGATTTATAGGATGTTTATGGAAGGATGTTATAAAATGAAGAAAATAATAGAATGTACATTGAGAAGTGAAACAAATGCAAAGAAAATAAAAATGTGTGTTGATTTTGCCAAGGAAGTTGTGCTAGTGTTTGAGTGTTTGGGAGTGGTTGGATTGAGTGTTTGGGAATGGATTGAGTGTTTGAGAAGTCTTGTTGGCAAAAAATTAAAGCAAGAGAAGTCTTGTTGTAAGCTAGTTGCCTTCATGGACATATAAAAAATAAAATAGTAAAATAATGAAATAATAATAAAAACAATTAAATAGAATAAATAAAGTGGCACATCAAATTAATAAAATAAAATAGAATTGTGAAGAAAAAAAATGAATGAAAATTATTTCGTTGTAAATCACAATTATTTTATTTTTAATACATACTCAAATTTGAATTGTAAAATGATGATGTTTAGATTGTTTTTTTTTAAAATGATTGTAAAATATTTATTAAACATCATATTATATGTTATTCTTATATTATTCAAAAATGATTTTTAATTATTCGGACAAAATTAAGGTATTACACACATGGCTCATCATGTATCTATTAAGCAAAAACGAATTCGAATAATTAAAAGCCCATTGAAGAAATATTCATTAGGTCATTCTAAAAAAAAATTAACAAATTGTTGCCACAAGTATCTTGCACAAGAGATCAAAAGTACAACACAAAAGACATTTATGCAATTACAATAAAGCTACCTACTACCAACAATCAAATAACTATTCATTGTGCATCTTTATTTGATTCATCTTATATTAAGGTAAAGAGCGTTTTGAACCAAAGAGAACATTCTAATCTTTCACAAATACAAAGGATATCAATCTGTATTATGGAGAAACAATCATATTGTTAATTAGGTGCATTGGAAAATATGTCCAACTGCCGTATTAGTATTCAAACTGATGAAAAGCTTCCATCACTTATATATACAAGAAGAATCAAAGCTTGAAGACTCTAGAGATTATATTTGAACCATAATCCACTTTTTAAATGCAGGTATCATAATATCTTCATCTACAACACACTTCAGCTCAAAACATATATATGGATACTTTTAGTGTCTTTTTTATATCTAACTATCTCATTTATCTTTAGATACAAACAGGTTCCACAAATCTCTTTCATTTTCTTGTAATTTCTTCAAGGAAACCTTTTTATGTTAGATTAAGAGAAAATCTTGTAAATATGTTGAGGCTAAGAAAATACAAGTTATAAGCATCTTGAAGCTAAGGGAATGTAGATTGTAAGCTACCGAGTGATTTAAAGTAAAAATGCTAAGAATCAAACATTCTCTAAAACATTATGTTGAAAATTTAATAGTTGTGAGAACTGAACTAGTCCATATTGGGTGACACATGATACTTGTTGCATGTGAATTCTCTAACCTATACTCTTTACATTAAGCATACACGAATTACCATACATCCACTATTTGTTCTAAACAACTTTAAGTTGTATCATACACTTTTTTAGAATGTTCTCTATAAGAGAGGATCCTTTAAAAATTATTGTTTTCCATGTCAACACTCAAGAAAGGTATTTAACAAAGTTCATGATTAAAATTTAAAATTGATCCCATTGCAAACTCATTTTCTTGTGAATATTCATTCACATTCAATGATTTATAGCATAACCATATTATTCACAACAAATCATTACAACGATTAATCATATAATCCAATCAACCTATCAGCAGAGATATATAGTCAACACAATAGGAAGACATAATCACAACAACAACCTATCTATTGAGACAAAATCTCAATAATGGTTTCAATGATAAAAAAATTGTTTAAAAGATTATGATTGTGTTTAATGACTAATTTGTGCTTTTGAGTGAATTCATATAAGAAAATAGGTTAGTAATCATTAAAACAAAAAGGATAAAAATCATATTCAAATCTATAGGATTCAAATTCCTGAGGATGGCCTCGCGAAGAGGATGAAGATACAAATCTACATAATACTCATCCTCACCAAAACAAATGTTTTTTTATTCATTAAAGAAAGGCACATCAGTATTAAAGAATGAATAAATAAAGCATTAGAAATAAAGAAGTCAGAAGGCCAAAATAATAGGAACGAGGACGGCCAGTTCTAGGTAAGAGGATGGTAGTACTAGGATGGAGGACGGTTCTATAAAGTCCACATCATTCCCAAATGTTGAAAGCAACCCATCCTAACATGTGCAAAGGCTAAAAATCATACCTATTTATCATTCTTGTATGAATGAAAACAATGAAGAGTCAATCCACATAAAGGCAACAACAAACAAGCCAAAAATAGAAGCCTTCACATGTCTTAAAGAAATAAATTTTTGATTCACGTGTAAGAGGATTGCAGTCTTATGTAAGAGGATGGTTCTCTATTGTCAACATCACTCTTAAATGTTGAAATCAACCTAGTCCTTCCACTTTCTAAAAGGTTGTAGCTCACACAGTCAAAGAAACAGCCTTACATATTTTAAAGAATGAGAAAAGAAATGGACAACTCAAGATCAAGTTTCAAGGAGGTTGATCCTCCTGCTCGAGGATGGCCTCAGCCAGTCCAAGGACAGCCGGATGACAGTTCTGTAAATATAATGAAAGACCTTGTATCTTTTGTAATGAATTCCAACAGTCATAAAGAGTTTGGCACATGGAAGGATCATCATAAGACTTCTATAAAAGACAGCAAGCTCTTCATCATCAAATACACAACAACATTGCATAAAAAGATCAAGAATATTAAAGCTATCAAGAGCAATGTCCATCCTCTCCTTATAATTTCTATAATCTTTCACTAGATTTTTGAAATATCTTTTTGGAAAGTGTTTAAGAGAAGATAAACTATCATACACATATCAATTTGTAATTTTCACGTAAGGTACACTTGGAAATAGTAGAAACTTGATTGTAAGCTTGGTGATGCTAAAGAATACATAAAGTGTAATCATCCTCTGTGAGAGGTTGATCAGTTTGAACATTAGTGAAATCTCACAAGTGTGTGAGGACTGAACGTAGCCTTCATTGGGTGAACCAGTATAAAAGTTATGTGTGTCAATCTTTATATTTTCTCACTCTTTTGCTTAGCTCAAATTTGAAGGTTTGAATAACCATTCTCGGGTTTGCGATCCTCTACGAGAGGATAATTTTAAAAACACTTGAAAATTATTTTTAACAGCAAAATCCCTATTCAACCTCCCTTCTAGGGATATTTAGCTACTTCACTATCATCCTATATAATATATGTTATTCAACTATTTACTTAATAGGGAAACAACATAGGGCAACCCTAGACGGTTGAGAAATGTGACATTCTCGTTCAAGCTATCTGAATCATACACATGAACTAACCTCATTAAATCCACGAGGAATAAGTATAGATGTTTTCCTAAATTACCTATGAAAAATCTATCAATTCGCTTCTAGTTTTCCAAACAAAGAAGAAAAGGGTTCAGAATAATGTTTGTTGAATAGATATGTGACTCAATTGATCCGAAGTAAAAACATGGACATAATGAGAATGGAATGAAATGAGTCTTACAATTGTTAAGAAATGTCGTAACGATCAATATAAGGATGTAGGTTTAATATAACATGACAGTATATGAGTTTTGTGAACAAAATATCGTAACATTTAATATATATCGATATATGTTTAATATAATATGACAATATATGAGTGTTTAGGAACAAAACGGTGTATCCCATGAACATACACTACAACATTTGTTGTCTCTAGCAACACTTTTTTAAGTAACATGTATAAAGTGTTGCCTAAAAGTAGATAAGGCAACATTTTAAATCTGTTGTTATCATTATTCTTGCAACACTATATAAATGTTCCCTAAAATATTTATGGGAACAATTTTAAAATGTCTCTGTATAACATTTTGGCAATATATGAGAATTGTTCCCTTAGCTATTTTTAGGAACATTTTTCAATTGTTATCTTTCTTTAAACAAGAAATTACATTTTTAAAATATTGCTTAAAAAATTTAACATTGATGAGAGTTTTTGCGAGATGAATTCTTTTAAATATATTTTTAAATATTACTTTTTTTATTAAAGTTAAAACAAAAATTTATTAACTTATAAATAAAACAAAATTATTTTTACTAAGTATATATATATATATATATATATATATATATATATATATATAATGAACAAAATTATGTTTATATATATATATATATATATATATAATATGTAAACATTATATTATTTTTTAATATATAATGAAAAGGAAATGAATTAAAGGATCTGTAATGTTAACACACGCGTGGCCAGAAGAATAAAATGAATTCACTAAGCCTATAATGAAATCCCTAAATCAACAACACCATCGCTGTCAATACTACGCTGTCGTCCCATTCATCTTCGCCGCCCCATTCATCTTCTTCGTCCCATTCATCTTCGCCGTCCCATTCATCTAGTACGCTGCCGTCCCATTCATCTTCGCCGTCATTCATCTTCGCTGTCCCATTCACCCCTTCCGTCAACAAACCGCCAACGCAATCTCTCCTTCATCATCAAGAGTAGAGTTTGTGTTCGTCTCCAGTTTTCATCTCCTATTCGTAAACGTCGTGTATTGACAGGTTTGCATCTTCTAAACCCTCCGCCACAATCACCTTTTGGCCTTCCTCTACCGCGTTCCGGCCTCCATCACGTACACCAACACCACTGTGTCGGAATTGTTGTGCCGTCTCCGTCGTCTTGTTTTTTCAAGGGTGAGTTTTCTGATTTGTTATTTTCTCAATTTGTAATTCAAATTTGAAAAGCCCCATTTTTATTTTTGAAAACCCGAACTCACTTCTTTCTGCCTTTGAAAAATCATATTGTCTTTGAGATAAATTGGTTTCTCTTTGTTCACTTTCCTTTTTGCTCTAATTGTATTTTGTTGTTATTGTGTTGACAATTGTGGATTGGTGGAATTGATTATTGGTTTGGGGATATAACATTTGTTAGGATTGATTCAAAGTGCAGTGATGATACATTGACACTAAATTTTTGTTGGAATTGAATATTTGTAATTATCACAAAATTTCCATGGAAAATGTTTTTTTTTTTATAATGGACAAGAGTATCGTCTATCCTGAATTTGCACCAATTGTAGTTGGTTAATTAGGGTTATACAGCTATGAACACTAGTGCTAAATGCCATAAAAAAAGGGTCTTATATTCTTGTTCAATGCTTAATTTTTATATTTCTTGTTTGCTCTATTTAGATTAATTAGTTTTTTTCTCTCTATATCTTTCTTTGGATTGTGTGTAGGAAGAGATGGTTCTGGTCTTGGAACAGGGAAGCTGCTCTTGATGTTGTTGGTAATGTTGTTGCTGGAGTCAAGGGAGTTTCTCATTTTTTAAATATTGTGTTTTATTTTGTTTATTTCTTTTGAGTTACTTTGTGCTAATTTATATTTTGATTGCATTGTATCAATGAATTGTTCATTGTTCTGGTTAACTAATGACATATTGATTGTGCTCGATATATAGATTTTTGTGAGTTATGTTTCTCCAAGGTATCAATTAAGATGATGAAAATGTTGATTGAATTATTTCAAGACGATGATGGATGTGATGAAATTCAAGAAGATGATACAAAAGACAAATTTGAAGAGGACATGTAGATGATGAATATGAAGAAGACTATAAAGAAGACATATGTAGATTGTGGTTTTTTTTTTTTTATGATGTATTGTTAGACGTGTAATTGATTTGACTGAGATACTTCAACAAACTATATTTAACTGCAATTTATATTGAATTTTCATTATGTTTTTTTTCTTCAATTTTAGTATGAGTTATAATTTTTGTTTTTGTATCTAATTAAATTGATTATATACACAAAATAATTTATTTTATATAATATGAATACAATTTAAAAGTGTTGCCTTTAAGCTCTAGCAACATTTAATCTTTGTTCTCATTGTATTCATCTAAGGCAACATTTATTAATTGTTGTCAGCTATGATAACGACGGAAAAATGTTGCTTTAGGTGTGTTGAAAAATTGTTCTCTATTCCTATAGTTTAGGCAACATTTATAAATAGTGTGCCCAAAAGTACGAAAAAAATGTTGCCAAAAGTAATAGGCAACGCTCGCATATGAGACACACGAAAAATGTTGTCTATTCTCTTTGGCAACATTTTTCGGTGTTTTGACAACATTTTTCAAATGTTGTTATAAAGCAAAAATGTTGTAGTGATAGCTTCAGGAACTCGAATGAGTAAAAAGTTATACCAAAATCTTGGTCTTGGAATCTTGTCATATTAACATAATTTACATGTAGTCATAGTTGTGGCAATTTCTCATTATACATACTTTTATAAATAAAAATGTATATAGTCAAATAATAAAGTCATAATAATGACATATCATTTATTTTGACATAAACAACGACTACCATTTATTAGCAACAATATTCACAACATAATACAATAAAAATTGCAACACATCGTAAGTTATATCTAATAGATTTCGTTCACTATCATAACATTATAATCATAACATAATTAGTTTATTTAATACTATAATAAGGCTATAGTTTGAGCAATCCTCAAACGGTTGGGAAATGTAACATTTCTGTTCATTGTACATAGTTTATACCCTTGAATCGAACGGATAAAAAACTCACTCTTATTTTAATGTCTTGGCCAAAAGTGTATTGTCAAGGCATGGTCTAGATCTTTGTTTACTATATCAAAATTCAATCGGTATAACTCTATGATTCATAGTTTCACATTGTTAACTAATTGTCATAGTAAATTGAAACAATTGGAAGCTGGATGTAGAAACATTGCTCCAGATTTATTGTTCACAATAGTTGTGGCATATTAAGATAACTCAAAAGTACAATTATTGAATGGAGAAAAATGATATGCATATTGGTTGTGATGTCTAATAGGTAGTGGTGGCTAATATATTTCTACCAAAATGTATATTAAAAATCATAATGTATAATAATCATGTTTTGTGATAGTGTGGTTGAGCATGGTGTTAGACACAATCTGTAGGAAAAAGTTAGAAATAATTTGATCATGTTAATTATCATTCTATTTTCACCAGTAATAGTCTAAAAATCTATGTTTGTAAGAAAAAAGACTAATATGTTGTGTGGATTAGAGTCTTAATGGATGTCATAATTCCTCATTTTAATAAGCAATGTATAATTTAAGAAAGATAAGTAGTAATGTTGGGCTTTGGAGAATTTAATACTATATTTGTATTTTAGAAAGGTTCACATTGTATCTTGGGAAAAAAATTACTTGATAAAATAAGAGAACTTTATCAAAATATTTACACTAAATTAAAATAAAAATGATACAGAATTAATAACCAAAAAAACATAATTGGGTTTTTTTTTTCAATAACCTTTTTTTCAATTTTTTTTATTAAATTACTCCCTTTTCAAAACTATATACTAAAATACCTTATTTTTATACTCACTTACAAGTCGCCTTTGCAAATGACGACTTTCTTAAGAAATTTTTTAGAAAAAAAAAATCAATTTTTTTCAAATTTACAATATATATGTATATATAATTCATAAATAGACACAAATACAAATTTTAAATTACAATGAAGGATATTGATTCACATATGAAGGTGAAACATTGTATCACATTCCTGAAATGCTGAGAATTAAAAAAGATCGTCCAAATAGTACTCGTATTAGAACTGAAATGGATGTTAGAGAAAGAGTATCAAGAAAATGTGAACTATGTCGGTTTATTGGTCATTCACGAAAATATTGTCCAAATTTTACAAGGAACTCTAGTCAATCTATGTAAGTTGTGTTTGTGTTTTTTTGTGTTTTTATATAATATATATATATATATATATATATATATATATATATATATATTGTTAATTTAAAAAATAATTAAATTTTGTTTTTTTTAAAAGATTCTTTAAAGAAGTAGCTGTTTGCAAAAACAATTTGTAAGTGAGTATAAAAATGGCATATTTTAGTATACAATTTTGAAAATTGAGTATTTTGATAAATTTAAAAAAAAATAAAGGTATTGAAAAAAAAAATCAACATAACAACCTTTATCAAGGTTTCTTATAATTATTTATTAATGTTAATATATTACTTATAATTTATGCAAAAGTTAACCTGCTAGCTAACTGCAAAACATAACACTAATATTTTTCAAATCATAATTAAGGATTACAATACAAGTTCTTAGTTATTATTTTTCAAATCAAATCATAAGTTAATATTAATTCTGCACAATTAGTTATAAATAATCGTATGTTAACGAATGTCGTAGGGTGTTAATATCTTTCTTACGCATAATTGATTTCCGAACTCAAAATTTGATTTCAAAGACCATTTTTCTTTTTAAGGGTTTCCCAAAGTTTTTCTACTTTAAAATAAAAAATTTGGTGGTCACTCCATTGAATTCAAGAAATACTCAAAATTTTAGGCCGCAACACGAGGCTAAGAGAATATAGATTGTAAGCCTATTGAGTTAAAGTAAAAGTGTTAAGAATCAAACGTTCTCTAAAACATTATATTGAAAATCTTTTAGTGGTAAAGACTGAATTAGTCCACATTGAGTGACACATGATACATGTTCTATGTGAATTCTCTAAGCTTTACTCTTTACATTAAGCATACTCGAATCACCATACATCCACTATTTGTTCTAAACATCTTTAGGTTGTATCATACACTTTTTTAGAATGTGTTTTTATAAGAGAAGATCCTTTAACAATGATTGTTTTCCATGTGCATACTCAATAAAGGTATTTTACTAAGTTCATGATTAAAATTTAAAATGGGTTACAATTCAAACTCCTTCTCTTGTGAATATTCATTCAATTTCAATGATCAATAGCATAACCATATTATTCACAATAAATCATTACAACCATTAATCATATAATCCAATCAACATATCAATAGAGATATATAGTCAACATAATAGGAAGAAATAATCACAACAACAACCTATCATCTCATATAATATATTTTATTCAACTAATTACTTAATAGGGAAACAACATTGGACAACCTTAGACAGTTGAGAAATGTGACATTCTCGTTCAAGCTATCTAAATCATACACATGAACTAACCTCATTAAGCCCACGGGGAAGAAGTAGAGTTGTGTTGCTAAATTAGCGAGGCAAAATCTATCAATTTGCTTCTAGTTTTCCAAACAAAGACGAAGAGGATTCATAATAATGTTTGGTTAATAGATATATGATTCAATCGATCAGAAGTAAAAACATGAACATAGCGAGAATAGAATGAAATGAATCTTACAATTGTTAAGAAATGTCGTAACGATCATTATATGAATGTAGGTTTAATATAATTTGACAATATATGTGTTTTTGGAAGCAAACTGTCGTAACGATTAATATATGGATGTATGTTTAATATAATATGACAATATATGAGTGTTTGGGAACAAAATGATATATCCCATGAACATAGCTTCAGGAACTTGAATGAGTAAAAAGTTATACCAAAATCTTGGTCTTGGACTCTTTTCATATTAACATAATTCACATGTAGTCACTGTTGTGGCAATTTCTCATTATACATAAATTTATAAACACAAATGTATACAATCAAATAATAAAGTCATAATACTAAACATCATTTATTATGACATAAACAATGACTATTGTTTATTAGCAACAATATTCACAACACAATACAATAAAAATCACCACACATCTTAAGTTGTATCGAATAGATTTCCTTCACTATCATAATATCATAATCACATAACATAATTAATTTATTTAATATTCTAATAAGGCTACAGTTTGAGCAATCCTCGAACGGTTGGGAAATGTGACATTTTCATTCATCGTACATAGTTTATACCCATGAATCGAACGAATGAAAAACTCACTCTTATTCTAATGTCTTGGCCAAAAGTGTATTGTCAAGGCATGGTCTAGATCTTTGTTTACTATATCAAAATCCAATCGGTATAACTCTACGAAATCGTCTTTCCAAGTTCGGACTTGTTGGAAAATAATTATTTATTGTGTGAATTTAATAATTTGTTGAAGTCCCACATTAGAAAGAAATAATTTTGAAATCCCACATTGGAAAACTCTAGTATTTTGAGTAGTTTCAAATCTATACATACTAAAGTCCCACATTGCTTAGAAAAGTAATGTGAGTTTACTTTCATCACTATATAATGAGCATCAACTTATTGTGAAAAGTACACCAAAGTTGGATTTTTTTCCCAACTTTCTCTTTTCTCCCTCTTATATTCTGCTCGTTAAATTTCGAGCCACTTCTCCCCTTTCTTTCTGTCCCTTTCGGTTTAGAGCAGTAATTATACCGTAGTCCCTTTCGATTTTTAGAGCGGTTATTATACCGTAGTCCCTTCGGTTTTTTAGAGCGGTTATTATACCGTCCCTTCGGTTTTTTAGAGCGGTTATTATACCGTAGTCCCTTCGGTTTTTAGAGCGATTATTATAGTCCCTTCGGTTTTTAGAGCGGTCATTATGTCGCAGTCCCTTCCGGTTTTTAGAGCGGTCGTTATGCCGTAGTCCTTTTTGTTTTTTTTTTTGAGCGGTCGTGGTCGTAGTACCATATTGTGAATGACTTTAATCGTCATATTGAGAGTGACTTTAACTGTCATATTAAGAGTGGTTTTAAGCGCCATATTGAGGGTGTAATTCTAGAACGGTTTTCTACAGTGTAGTAGAACTCCGATACAGTGATCTGGGCTGGGCTGTTTTATCCTAGGGACTTCGTGGTTGATAGTCTGCCTTGCACAATTTGGGCAGTGCCGCGAAACGTCTTAAAGAGAGCTACCTAGTCCACGACTCAACCCAGTAATATCTTCAGTGGCATAAATTGTGATTTTTAAATAGTTTTTGAAACTCAAATTCCAACAGGACTTCCTTAAGGAAGTCTCACTTTGCTAAGGCGACTTGTAAATGAGTATAAAAATGAGGTATTTTATTATATAGTTTTGAAAAGTAAATATTTAGTAATTTAAAAAAAAAGGATATTGGAAGGAAAAAGAAAGCCAACATAACCACCTTTATCAAGGTTGATTATAATTAATTATTACAATACAAGTTCTTAGCTATTATTTGCTTGATTATATTATCTCTTATTAGAAATTGGATTTTAATATCATTTTTCCATTATTACTGGACTTGAGTATGTTATCTAACTCTTTCTCTAATCTTTCCATTGCATCAATTGGTAGACAAATAGGAACAACTCTACCTTGCTCTCCTTTAGAATTGGTAAAATGCATATAGACACTCACTCCAGGAATGTCTCCAAGACCTCCTTTTGCTACCCCACCATATACAGCCTTTCCCCATCCAAAGTCCAAATCTTTTAAAGAAGCCTTCGAAATATCTGATACCATAAAAGACCCTGACCTTGTAAAACAAGGTCTTCCTTTAGTTTCCATTAAGTCAATCATTGAGTGCACATACTCCTCAGTTGCTTCATTTTTTGCATTCTTCACTAGCTCTACAGCATAACTTAACGGGCGACCACAAAGTTTTCCAACGGTTGTAACTGCTGCTGGAAAAACAATAGTGTTACCATAAAATCCTTCTGGCAATGGAGGATTAAACCTACAACGTCCATAACGTGCATTGACGATGGACAACAAACAAATCTCTTCGTTTGAGTTTTTCCACTGTAGTGCCTTTGTGCGGCAACGCCAGAGGTATGCAGTGAGAATATCGAATGATGTTGATTTAGAAAGATGATAAGGAAGAAGAGCACGAATTGTAGCTATCTCTTTTGGGCCAAAGAAGAAAGAATGATGTATGAAGTTGCTTTTGGTATCTAGTGGTAGTTGTTGGTATTCTCTATGGATGCATGTAACTCTTGGTGGTTCTCTTGCACATAGTAGCTCCCTGCACCACATAGGGAGAATGGAAGGCTCTTTTGCTCCATTTGCTAGTTCTGATAAGGCTTTTAGAAATTGGGAAATTCCACTTCCATCACACATTGTATGGTTCATGCGAAGAGAAAAGATGAAGCCACCACACTTGAGGCGAGTTACCTACCATTTTTATGTAAATAAAAAGTCAAAATAATTAATTAATACTAGTATTAATAAAAGATGTATTTAGATAAAATAGATTTAAATATATTTTAGGTTCATCTAAATATAACAATTTTTAGTATTACTCCCTTAAAAAAATTTATTTGGATTCAATTTTTGTAATATCAGAAAAAAAAATATTTATTTAAATATTATTTCGGTTAAATTTGTTTAGAATAATTATTTAAATTTGTATTTCTATTGGAGTTTGTATATTTATTTTATTAGAAATAAGTATACAAATTATTTTTATTTGTTATTTAAATATTATTTCGGTTAAGTTTGTTTAAAATTATTATTTAAATTTGTATTTCATTTTTTCTTCTATTTGTCGGCTCACATTATTGTAACGTCCATTTGACATTAATGACCTAAAATAAAATTTTTAGATATTGCACAGATAAAATTCAAACAAATATTTTTCAGAAACTAACACTGAAAACTGTTATATTTATAAGGAAAAAAACATATTCAAACGTTTGGTTTGCGTTTTTTTTAATTGATACTTATAAGTAGCGAACTGTAATTTTCGTACAACATGAGAAACTAGCTAATTAAAATTCATTTTCAAAATTAATCACTAATATTATTTTTTGAAAAAAATCAAATTACGTTGATATAATGTTACATCAGTGTTGTATCGCCTAGTAATTTCCTTAAAAAGAAAACTATTTCGAATAATTGTGTCGTCCTATACACATAAATGTTTTGTATTTCTTTTAGTATATGTATGTATTATTATAATTTTGACTACTAACTTCATTGTGAATGTTTCTTAAAGAAAATCTCGAAAGTGTATGTCATTAATGAATAAGCACACAATAAAAAAAAAAATTAAAAATAGAGGGTTTTATAAGAACAAAAAAGATAATTAATTTTTCGTGGTGTACTTTAAAATATTAAAAAACATTTTATAACAAATTATTTGATAAAACTATATATAGTTGAAGTGAATTTTAAGGAAGTGTATTTTTGAAAGTGTAACATAACTTTTAGTTTCGACCTTTTATATATATCTACAAACCTGTATAAGAAACAAAGGAGAATCAATAATTCCATCTGATCCTGGAACATTATAAAGCAACTCATCAAAACAAGGAAATGGAGGAACAAAATTGTTGTCAAAATCATCAAGTGTGACATCAGCATCAGCCTCAATGAACATGACACCTTCTCCATTACAATTCACCATTAGTTTTCCATTGGAACATTCCCTTAGCCTTCCAGCAAAAGGATAATAAAACACAAGTGTTTTAGAGAGTGCTTCTCTTATGACTTGAACAGGGTCTTTTCCTAACATTGATGGATTGTAACGATAAACAAATATAAATGGAACATGGTAACGAAGTCCAAGTTGGTCATCTATGTTTGATAACAATTTAAGTTCATTAGGAATAGGGTTACATGGTTTCACTAGCTCATGTGTGTGTCTTTTCACTTTAAAGACCATTGATGAAATTTTTAGAACCATGTTGATTTAAATTGAGTTGATGTCTAAACATGTGAAAGTATGGAGTTATTATTTATAGTTGATGTACTCTATCCTTATTTTTCACCGGTGATTTTATTTTTATTTTTTACGTTTATTTTATTTTAGATTAAACATGATAAAAAGACAAAACAAAAACGACTTTTGTTTCTCCCACTATGCATTCGATTAGTGGGAGAAAATCTGTCTCGGTCTTTATTTTTATTGGGTGTAAAATTTAAATCCGCATGTTGCCCGCGGCAAAATTTATAATAATAAAATTAAAAATATTAAAATAATATTTTTTTATAGAGAAAAAATTATCATTTTCAACATTGAAAAAATATTAAATATATACATATATATAAAATTTAAAATAACAATAATAATACTATATATAGGCTAAATATCATATGTGATTATAAATTAATGTTATTCTTATAATGATATATATAAATATAATAAGTAAACATTGGAATGTTCAAATCAAAACTAAAAAAAAATATATCAAAAATAGTTATACTATGTATTTATCAATTCCAATATGTGGTAGTTGCATCCTGCAACAAACTTAAGGGACCAATAAATTAAAAAGTAGGAGAAGGGTTCTCATTTTTATAAGAATTATAAAAAGTCTATTTTTGTTTTTACATAATTCTACTATAAGGGCAAATAATTTGTAAATTTAAAATTTTAGGCTTAAAATTTAAAAGGAAAAACATTGAAATCCTCAAACTTTGTTATATTTTTATTATATAATTCTCTATACTACATATTTTTTACTATACAATTTGTTTTGACTAAATAGTAACTACAATTTCTTAACTTAATTTCATTTAATGTTTTAGTCTTTTATGTTTTTTTTTCTCGATTTGGTCCGTTATTTTAATTTTAAGTGACATTTTGATATTTTATATTTTAAAATATCAATAATGTTATCATTTCTTTTTTTTACAAAAGTTCAAAAAATTCTTCAAAATTTTCAAACAAAACCCATAAAATTAATTATCATCTTCATTATATCCAAATTTCATCAAATTCATAACTTAAATCTTTAAATAAATTCATATTTTTATTCTTTATTTGATAAATTTGATGTTATTGGAGATGAAAATATGAAATTTTTTTACAACTATATCCTAGTTTTAAAATTTTTTTCCTTTATTTCTCTTAATGCCCTACTTTTTTTTACCACAAGAAGTCGTTCACTGGGAAAGCAGCCATCCGAAAAGGAAATTTTTTCATCTCAATAGGAAGTCGTTTCCCGGAGAAGCGACCTCCAACTACTTTTTGTTGTTGTTATATTTTAAAAATAGTTTATTATTAGAATTATTAATTTAATTATTTAAAAAATAAAATACTAATAATAAATAAAAATAAAATATAATAATAAATTATAAATAAAATTTATATTATAATTATTACTATTATTAGAATAAATAATTATTATAAATTATTTAATAAATTATAAATAATTAAAATATTTAAAAATTCAAAATACTATTACTAAAATAAAATAAATTAATAAATAAATAAAATACATTAACAATAATAATTTTAGTAATATTATAATTTTTAATAATAATAATAAAAATAAAAATAAAAATAATAATAATAATAATAATAATAATAATAATAATAATTTTAATTTTAATAATAACATGTCAAAACAAATAGAAACAATTTGTTATAACAAGAGGAAATTGTTATAATATTTTTGACGTGTCCCACAAGATCTAGATGCCAAAATGACATGTCCCTAATATTTTGTCATGCCCCTCAATATCTACAAAGTTGTTATTATAACAACTCCATCATATTATCGTCAAAATATTATAACAACTTCAAAATATTAGGGGCACGTCGTAGCTAAAAAGTTATTATTACAGCCACTCCCTCATGTTATCGTCAAAATATTATAACAATTAGAGACAAGTCAAAACATCATGGCGTACGTCGTTTATTTTGGCACATTATTATACCAATTTTCTCTTGTTATAACAAATTCTTTCTATTTGTTTTGACATGTTATTAGTAAAATTATTATTATTATTAAAATTTATTAAATAATTTATAATAATTAATTATTCTAATAATAGTAATAATTAAAATATAAATTTTATTTATAATTTATTATTAGTATTTTATTTTTTAAATAATTAAATTAATAATTCTAATAATAAATTATTTTTAAAATATAACAAAAAAAAAAGACAGTTGGAGGTTGCTTCTCCGGGAAGCGAGTTCCAATTGAGATAAAAAAAATTCTATTTAAGTGATCAATTTTCCAAAGAACGACTTCGTTGAAAAAAAAAAGTAGGACATTTAGGGAAATAACTTTCAAAGAGTGGGACAGTTAAGTAAAAAAAATTTAAAACTAGGATATACTTATAAAAAAAAGTCAAAAATATGAATTTATTTAAATTATAAATCTGATTAAATTTTTATTATATTAAAGATGATAATTATTTTTTTTGGATTTTGTTTAAAAATTTTGAAAAATATTTTGAATTTTTGTTAAAAAAAAAAAAGACAACATTGTTGATATTTTTAAATATAAAAGATGAAATTGTCACTTAAAATTAAAATAAAATATCAAATAAAAAAATAAAATAAAGAATTAAATAAAATCAAATTAAAGAACAGAACATCAATTGATAGACAAATAGGAACAACTCTACCATGCTCTCCTTTAGAATTGATAAAAAAAACATATAGAAACTCACACATTTGCCATTCCTATTTTTGCTAATCGGTCGTACACACCCTTTCCCCACCTAAAATCTCGGTAGATATCACTGCTAGAAAAGTTACCTTAATAATTAGTTGTTTTTCCTCTCTTATTTTAAGGATTTGGAAATTTATGCAATTACAGTGTCCATATTTTGTTAGATTAATTATTTTTAGAATGGATAATAATTAATTATTATGAACTATTATTACTTATATTGTGTCAATTTATCTTAAACACTAATAACACGATGATGAATTTGAGTTGGGCTATTGTCGTTGGAGTTAAGAATTAGTTGAGGAATCAACTAATTGCTATTAACTAATACGTGTCATATTTGATAAGAATTCCAACTGGGTGTTAATGCTATATAGTATTAGGCTGCAATTGCGGTTGCTATGCTACTGTGGAGACTTTTAAAAAATTTATAATTTGATGGCAAATGTGGTCGTAGATCCTAAGCTAGAAATATATTTTATTGGATAATGATAGCAACACATTCTTTAACACATTTTTCAACACTCTATCTTTAATTGGTTAACATCCAAATGGGTCCCACCAAATTCATTTGGAACCTACATGATTTTGTGGGATCTATGAGAATTCTAACAAACAAAAGAGATTTTGTGGGATTTATGAAAATTCTAATCACTAAAAGAGATTGTGTTAGAAAGTGTGTTAGAATGTATGTTGCTAGCACTCTTGTTTATTAGTTGCTAATTTTCGCTAATGATAATAAAGACTTATGTGTTGATTTTGGTTTTCTTGGTAATTAGATTTCACATATTGTGGCCCGACACGGTGCCGAAAGGTTTACAAAGAAGTTGTCGATTATGGCATCACATAGTTTGCTTAACCAATCTGTCATAACTTATTTTGTCAAAGCCTTTCAACCACGACTAACCAGACGGTATGATTAACTCATTATCTCTCTTTCTAATCAATTTATTTTTTTGTGTTATTCTTTAGTTGTATTAGATTCATTTCGTTGATAGAGATTCTTAGACACATGCCTCGGCGACAAAATAAAGTTATAGCTTGTTTGGTTCTGCGTTCAAACTGAAATCTCGCATCCCAATGCTGTTTTTACCTTGTTTTTGCAAAGCTAGATATTTCAAATTCTGTCTCACCACGTAGCTGTGTCCAATCCACCGCCAGGACAAACACCCGCTTAAAAGTTGTAAACACAACATTAAAAATTAAGATAGAATGAGTTAGAGATATGCAGGAGATGATAGAGATATAAACAAGAGGATACAATGAATGATATTTTGCTATGGTTCACATTAGTAACTAAACCACAATACCATTCTTTTGCCAGTCATTCTGTTATTATTAATTTGAAATTAGATAATTCTAGAACCATGTAGAATTCCATGTAAGAATCTAGAAGTGTTTTAATTACAAAAAATTGTGGGAAGCTCCTAAAAGTCACTATTAATTAGGAAGCTCCTAGAATACGGTATTAATTAGGAAGCTCCTAGAAATGTGTCTAGAGTTTTCTATTTGTACCTATAAATACCTACTTGTACTTGACATTAAGTATCAAGCAAATTGAGAGTTTTCTATTAGAAATACCTCCTTTCTCTAACAAAGTGGTATCTAGAGCTTGGTTGTGAGAGTTGAGAAATGGCGACTCGTGATTATACTACTTTTCACTTTCCTCTTCTAAAGAAAGAGAATTATGAAAAATGGTGCCTTCGTATGAAAGCATTGCTTGGCTCTCAAGGTGTCTGGGAGATTGTTGAAAAAGGCTATAATGAGCCACAAGATGAAGAGGCATTGTCTCAAGTAGTGAAGGAGGTTTTGGCAAAAACAAGGAAGAAAGATCAACAAGCTCTTACTCTCATTCATCAATGTTTGGATGATTCTATGTTTGAGAAGATTGCCGATGCTACAAATTCAACGGAAGCTTGGAAGATTTTGGAAAAATCACTCCAAGGCATTGACAAGGTGAAGAAGATAAGACTTCAATCTCTAAGGGGAGATTTCGAAGCTTTGAAGATGAAGGATACCGAATCAATTTCAGATTATTGCTCAAGGGTGAAGACAATTGTTAATCAAATGAAGAGATATGGAGACAAGATAGAAGATGTTCGTCTAGCGGAGAAAATTCTTCGTTCCTTGACTCCTAAATTTGATTATGTGGTATGTGTTATTGAGGAATCGAAAGATCTTGACTCAATGTCCATTGAGGAATTAGAAGGTTCATTGCAAGCTCAAGAAGAAAGAATGAAGAAAAGGCAAGAGGAGCCATTAGAGCAAGTTCTCGAGATCCAAGCTTCGTTGAAGGATAACAGAGGATTCAATAGTCAAAACGGACTTGGACATGAACAAGGAAGAGGACGAGGACGTGGTCGTGGCCAAGGAGGAAGAGGAAGAGGTTTCAACCGTGAATCAAACTACGAAGAAAGAAGTCACTCATCACCAAGAGTTCTTGGAAGAGGAAGAGGTTATGGCTATAATCAAAGTGAAAGGAG
>JBBPBR010000002.1:25131290-25167343 GCA_037974775.1 Cicer pinnatifidum
TGAACAAGGAAGAGGACGAGGACGTGGTCGTGGCCAAGGAGGAAGAGGAAGAGGTTTCAACCGTGAATCAAACTACGAAGAAAGAAGTCACTCATCACCAAGAGTTCTTGGAAGAGGAAGAGGTTATGGCTATAATCAAAGTGAAAGGAGATATGACAAATCTAAAGTTGAATGTTATAACTATCATGAATTTGGTCATTTTTCTTGGGAATTTCGTAATGCTCCTAATCAAGATGAAGAAGAGGCTAATCTTATTGACGAAGATGAAGAGTCAACTTTGTTGCTAACACTCAAGGAAGAAAAGAGAGATGCTAATAGTTCATGGTACTTGGACAATGGTGCAAGTAACCATATATATAATTTGTAAATTTAAAATTTTAGGCTTAAAATTTAAAAGGAAAAACATTGAAATCCTCAAACTTTGTTATATTTTTATTATATAATTCTCTATACTACATATTTTTTACAATATAATTTGTTTTGACTAAATAGTATCTACAATTTCTTAACTTAATTTCATTTAACGTTTTAGTCTTTTATGTTTTTTTTTCTCGATCTGGTCCGTTATTTTAATTTTAAGTGACATTTTGATATTTTATATTTTAAAATATCAACAATGTTATCATTTTTTTTTTACAAAAGTTCAAAAAATTCTTCAAAATTTTCAAACAAAACCCATAAAATTAATTATCATCTTCATTATATGCAAATTTCATCAAATTCATAACTTAAATCTTTAAATAAACTCATATTTTTATTCTTTATTTGATGAATTTGATGTTGTTGTAGATGAAAATATGGAGTTTTTTTTACAACTATATCCTAGTTTTAAAACTTTTTTCATTTATTTCTCTTAATACCCTACTTTTTTTTAACACAAGAAGTCGTTCACTCGGGAAGCAGCCATCCGAAAAGGAAATTTTTTCATCTCAATAGGAAGTCGTTTCCCGGGGAAGCGACCTCCAACTATTTTGTTTTTTTGTTATATTTTAAAAATAGTTTATTATTAGAATTATAAATTTAATAAATAAAATACTAATAATAAATTAAAATAAAATATAATAATAAATTATAAATAAAATTTATATTATAATTATTACTATTATTAGAATAAATAATTATTATAAATTTTTTAATAAATTATAAATAATTATAATATTTAAAAATTCAAAATACTATTACTAAAATAAAATACATTAATAAATAATAATAATAATAATAATAATAATAAATAAAATACATTAATAATAATAATTTTAGTAATATTATAAATTTTAATAATAATAATAATAAAAATAATAATAATAATAATAATAATAATAATAATAATAATAATAATAATAATAATAATTTTAATTTTAATTATAATTTTAATAATAACATGTCAAAACAAAGAGAAACAATTTGTTATAACAAGAGGAAATTGTTATAATATTTTTGACGTGTCCCACAAGATCTAGATGCCAAAATGACATGTCCCTAATATTTTGTCATGCCCCTCAATATCTACAAAGTTGTTATTATAGCAACTCCATATTATCGTCAAAATATTATAACAACTTCAAAATATTAGGGGCACGTCTTAGCTAAAAAGTTATTATTATAGCAACTCCCTCGTGTTATCGTCAAAATATTATAACAATTAGAGACAAGTCAAAACATCAGGGCGTATGTCGTTTGTTTTGGCACATTATTATACCAATTTTCTCTTGTTATGACAAATTCTTTCTATTTGTTTTGACATGTTATTAGTAAAATTATTATTATTATTAAAATTTATTAAATAATTTATAATAATTATTTATTCTAATAATAGTAATAATTAAAATATAAATTTTATTTATAATTTATTATTAGTATTTTATTTTTTAAATAATTAAATTATTAATTGTAATAATAAATATTTTTAAAATATAACAAAACAAAAAGACAGTTGGAGGTTGCTTCTCCGAGAAACGAGTTCCTATTGAGATAAAAAAAATTTCTATTCAGTTGATCGATTCTCCAAAGAACGACTTCCTATTGAAAAAACAAGTAGGACATTTAGGGAAATAACTTTCAAAGAGTGGGACAATTAAGGAAAAAAAAATTTAAAACTAGGATATACTTATAAAAAAAGTCAAAAATATGAATTTATTTAAATATTTAAATTATAAATTTGATTAAATTTTTATTATATTAAAGATGATAATTATTTTTTTTGGATTTTGTTTAAAAATTTTGATAAATATTTTGAATTTTTGTAAAAAAAAAAAAAGATAACATTGTTGACATTTTTAAATATAAAAGATGAAATTGTCACTTAAAATTAAAATAAAATATCAAATAAAAAAATAAAAATAAAATAAAGAATTAAATAAAATCAAATTAAAGAACAGAACATCAATTGATAGACAAATAGGAACAACTCTATCATGCTCTCCTTTAGAATTGATAAAAAAAAAAACATATAGAAACTCACACATTTGCCATTCCTATTTTTGCTAATCGGTCGTACACACCCTTTCCCCACCTAAAATCTCGGTAGATATCACTGCTAGAAAAGTTACCTTAATAATTAGTTGTTTTTCCTCTCTTATTTTAAGGATTTGGAAATTTATGCAATTACAGTGTCCATATTTTGTTAGATTAATTATTTTTAGAATGGATAATAATTAATTATTATGAACTATTATTACTTATATTGTGTCAATTTATCTTAAACACTAATAACACGATGATGAATTTGAGTTGGGCTATTGTCGTTGGAGTTAAGAATTAGTTGAGGAATCAACTAATTGCTATTAACTAATACGTGTCATATTTGATAAGAATTCCAACTAGGTGTTAATGCTATATAGTATTAGGCTGCAATTGCGGTTGCTATGCTACTGTGGAGACTTTTAAAAAGTTTATAATTTGATCGCAACTGTGGTCGTAGATCCTAAGCTAGAAATATACTTTATTGAATAATGATAGCAACACATTCTTTAACACATTTTTCAACACTCTATCTTTAATTGGTTAACATCCAAATGGGTCCCACCAAATTCATTTGGAACCCACATGATTTTGTGGGATCTATGAGAATTCTAACAAACAAAAGAGATTTTGTGGGATTTATGAGAATTCTAATCACTAAAAGAGATTGTGTTAGAAAGTGTGTTAGAATGTATGTTGCTAGCACTCTTGTTTATTAGTTGCTAATTTTCGCTAATGATAATAAAGACTTATGTGTTGATTTTGATTTTCTTGGTAATTAGATTGCACATATTGTGGCCCGACACGGTGCCGAAAGGTTTACAAAGAAGTTGTCGATTATGGCATTACATAGTTTGCTTAATCAATCTGTCATAACTTATTTTGTCAAAGCCTTTCAACCACGACTAATCAGACGGTATGATTAACTCATTATCTCTCTTTCTAATCAATTTATTTTTTGTGTTATTCTTTAGTTGTATTAGATTCATTTCGTTGATAGAGATTCTTAGACACATGCCTCGGCGACAAAATAAAGTTATAGCTTGTTTGGTTCTGCGTTCAAACTGAAATCTCGCATCCCAATGCTGTTTTTACCTTGTTTTTGCGAAGCTAGATATTTCAAATTCTGTCTCACCACGTAGCTGTGTCCAATCCACCGCCAGGACAAACACCCGCTTAAAAGTTGTAAACACAACATTAAATATTAAGATAGAATGAGTTAGAGATATGCAGGAGATGATAGAGATATAAACAAGAGGATACAATGAATGATATTTTGCTATGGTTCACATTAGTAACTAAACCATAGTACCATTCTTTTGCCAGTCATTCTGTTATTATTAATTTGAAATTAGATAATTCTAGAACAATGTAGAATTCCATGTAAGAATCTAGAAGTGTTTTAATTACAAAAAATTGTGGGAAGCTCCTAGAAGTCACTATTAGATAGGAAGCTCCTAGAATACGGTATTAATTAGGAAGCTCCTAGAAATGTGTCTAGAGTTTTCTATTTGTACCTATAAATACCTACTTGTACTTGACATTAAGTATCAAGCAAATTGAGATTTTTCTATTAGAAATACCTCATTTCTCTAACAAAGTTGTATCTAGAGCTTGGTTGTGAGAGTTGAGAAATGGCGACTCGTGATTACACTAATTTTCACTTTCCTCTTCTAAAGAAAGAGAATTATGAAAAATGGTGTCTTCGTATGAAAGCATTGCTTGGCTCTCAAGGTGTTTGGGAGATTGTTGAAAAAGGCTATGATGAGCCACAAGATGAAGAGGCATTGTCTCAAGTAGTGAAGGAGGCTTTGGCAAAAACAAGGAAGAAAGATCAACAAGCTCTTACTCTCATTCAATAATGTTTGGATGATTCTATGTTTGAGAAGGTTGCCGATGCTACAAATTCAACGAAAGCTTGGAAGATTTTGGAAAAATCACTCAAAGGCATTGACAAGGTGAAGAAGATAAGACTTCAATCTCTAAGGGGAGATTTCGAAGCTTTGAAGATGAAGGATACCGAATCAATTTCAGATTATTTCTCAAGGGTGAAGACAAATTGTTAATCAAATGAAGAGATATGGAGACAAGATAGAAGATGTTCGTGTAGCGGAGAAAATTCTTCGTTCCTTGACTCCTAAATTTGATTATGTGGTATGTGTTATTGAGGAATCGAAAGATCTTGACTCAATGTCCATTGAGGAATTAGAAGGTTCATTGCAAGCTCAAGAAGAAAGAATGAAGAAAAGGCAAGAGGATCCATTAGAGCAAGTTCTCGATATCAAAGCTTTGTTGAAGGATAACAGAGGATTCAATAGTCAAAACAGACATGGACATGAACAAGGAAGAGGACGAGGACATGGTCGTGGCCAAGGAGGAAGAGGAAGAGGTTTCAACCGTGAATCAAACTACGAAGAAAGAAGTCACTCATCACCAAGAGTTCTTGGAAGAGGAAGAGGTTATGGCTATAATCAAAGTGAAAGGAGGTATGACAAATCTAAAGTTGAATGTTATAACTGTCATGAATTTGGTCATTTTTCTTGGGAATTTCGTAATGCTCCTAATCAAGAGGAAGAAGAGGCTAATCTTATTGACGAAGATGAAGAGTCAACTTTGTTGCTAACACTCAAGGAAGAAGAGAGAGATGCTAATAGTTCATGGTACTTGGACAATGGTGCAAGTAACCATATGTGTGGATGCAAAGAGAAATTTGTGGAGCTTAATGAAAAGATGTATGGAAATGTTTCCTTTGGAGATTCATCAAAATTGAAAATTGAATGAAAAGGTACAATTCTAATCTCTTCTAAAGATGGGAGCCATAAGTTGATTAGTGTTGTATACTATATTCCTAAATTAAAGAGTTATATTTTGAGTTTGGGGCAACTTCTTGAAAAAGGATATGAAATTCTCATGAAAAATAAATATCTTTGGCTTAGATATCAAAATAACAATTTAATTGCTAAAGTTCTTATGTCAAAAAATAGAATGTTTATCTTGAACCTAAGAACTATTGAAGCAAAATGTTTGAAGATGAGTGTCCAAGATGAAGCATGGCGTTGGCATATGAGGTATGGCCAGTTGAACTTTAGTACACTTAAAACTATGGGGAAAAAGGGTATGGTGAAAGGGATGCCCTCAATCAATCATACAAATCAATTGTGTGAAGGTTGTCTTCTTGGCAAGCAAGCTAGAAAAAGTTTCCCTAAAGAAGCCACATCAAGAGCAACTAAGCCACTGCAACTTGTGCATACTGACTTGTGTGGACCAATCAATCCATCTTCATTTGGTAAGCGTAAATATTTTATTCTCTTTATTGATGATTTTAGTAGAAAAACTTGGATTTATTTCTTAAAACAAAAATCAGAAGCTTTTGTTGCTTTCAAGAACTTCAAAGCTCTTATAGAGAAGGATAGCGGTCATGAAATCAAAGCTTTGAGATCTGATCGAGGAAGTGAATTCACTTCGAAGGAGTTTAATGAATTCTGTGCAACTCATGGAATTCGTCGTCCATTGGCAGTTCCAAGATCTCCGCAACAAAATGGAGTGGCCGAGAGAAAGAACAAAACTATTTTGAACATGGCAAGATGCATGCTAAAATCCAAAAGGATGCCAAAGGAGTTTTGGGCCGAAGCAGTTTCTTGTGCAGTCTATTTGGCAAATCGCTCTCCAACTTCAAATGTCAATGACCAAACCCCGCTAGAAGCATGGAATAGAAGAACGCCTAGTGTTAATCATTTGCGTGTCTTTGGGAGCATAGCATATGCACATGTGCCACAACAAAATCCAAACTTGATGATCAAAGCATCAAATATGTCTTTGTTGGCTATGATCCACATTCTAAAGGTTACAAGTTGTACAACCCATGCAACAATAAGGTAATGGTGAGTCGTGATGTTGAATTTGATGAAGATGCTACATGGAATTGGGAGGATCAAGAAGAAACAAACTATAATTTCCTTCCATATTTTGAAGAAGATCAAGAGGCCACAACACCAGTTCAAGATGCAACTCCACCTTCTTCACCTCCGTCCTCACCTACTTCTCTAGATGAAAGTTCATGCGAGAGACCAAATAAGATGAAAGATATAGAAGACATTTATGAAAGGTCAACTGAAATTACTCTTGACCTTGAAGAGTTGTATTGTCTCTTGGCGGATAGTGAACCATTAAATTATAGAGAAGCAATGAAAGATAAAAGGTGGAGGCAAGCCATGGACGAGGAGATCAAATCAATTTTGAAGAACAACACTTGGGAATTAGCAACTCTTCCAAAAGGCCATGAAGCAATTGGAGTCAAATGGGTGTACAAGGCTAAAAAGAATGCTAATGGAGATATTGAAAAATACAAAGCAAGACTTGTTGCAAAAGGCTACAAACAAAAACATGGAGTTGACTATGAAGAAGTTTTTGCACCAGTTTCTCGCATGGACACTATTCGTTTGTTAATCTCTGTAGCAGCTCAAAATAAGTTGAAACTTTATCAACTTGATGTAAAATCGGCATTTCTAAATGGCTATCTTGAAGAAGAGGTCTATGTTGAGCAGCCAATGGGGTACGTGATTTGTAACACCCCGTTTTTCAAAGCGAGGGTGTATTTTTTTTTCAAAAGAAATTAAAATACAACAGAGAATTAAACAAGGTAAAACCTTTGGATACATAACAAAAACTATATGCCTTGAGTAATCTCCACGCGCCCCGTGAGATTCTCCTAACGTAGCTCCAATCAAGCACTCCCATCCACATTCCCATCCAGAGGGTACGATCCAGTAGGATCATCCTGACTCTCATCTGAGGGCAAAGCCCAGACTTCCACAATAGTTGTAAAGGGTCACCAACCGAAAATTAACAGTTAACACATAACATTTAAGCTTTTAAATGCACAAATAACCTTCTCAACTTATCATGCATCTTAGAAGGATTTTCCATATGCTAAAAGTTCATATAATGCTTGTCAAATGTAAATGAAGTCAAATAAAGTTCTTAAAATATCAAGTAATATACAACTGACCAAAACATTGATAAATCAATTGAGAAATCAATTATCTAACTCAAAATAAGATTTTCCACTAAGCCAATCGATTGGGGAAATCCATTTCCTGAAAGTTTTTAGTGAAAATTGAACTCTGGGCTTAAATCAATCGATTGGGTAAATCGATTGACTCAATCGATTGGGTAAATCGATTGACAGACAAGACAGAACCCCTGTAATGAATCCAATCGATTGGACAAATCGATTTTTGGAAGACAAAGCCCCTGACTTGAATCCAATTGAATCCAATCGATTTACCAAATTGATTTCTTAAATGATTTTGAAATATAACTTACAAAATCGATTGGGTAAATCGATTTCGTGCAAAACAGAGCCCCTGTAACTCATCAAATCGATTGGGTAAATCGATTTCCCTGTATATTCTTTCAAAAATACATAAACCAACTCAATCATATTCAAACACCACTCCAAACCTTAACACTTAGCAATACCCGTACAATCACCACGACATTACGAGTTTCGAAAACGTTTCACAATCTAACATACTATCACGCAAATCCAAAACATAACTCTTAGTACAATCAACACAATCACTAATTGAATCAAACATACTTAAACATAATTTCAAACCATAACACTTAGCAAAAATCAACACAATCATAATTTGAATCAACCACGACTCGTGTGCCAAGCACCCTAATGCAATGCGTATATGCCAAAATGCATGGACTCGGAATTCCAAACCAAAACCCTCCTCGAAGGGCCGTAAATCATAATTGTACCGCCTATCGCAGGCCAAAGTACCAATTACCGAGGTGCCACCTATCACGGGTCTGCACGATTTACTAAAAAGCGTAAACCATAAACGTACTGCCTATCACGGGCCCGTATCATTTACCAAGGTGCCACCTATCACGGGTCTGCACGGCTTACTAAAAAAGAACGTAAATTGTAAATGTACCGCCTATCACAGGCCAAAGTACTCTTTACCAAGGTGCCACCTATCACGGGTCTGCACAATTTACAAAAAACCGTAAATCGTAAAAGTACCGCCTATCACGGGCCAAAGTACTATTTACCAAGGTGCCACCTATCACGGGTCTGCACAATTTACAAAAACGTAAATCATAAATGTACCGCCTATCACAGGCCAAAGTACTATTTATCAAGGTGCCACCTATCACGGGTTTGCACGATTTACAAAAAGCATGAAAATGCATGAGCGTATACTGACTCCATTCACAACGATCGTTAAGCATTGCAGATATTAAAAGATTCCCCATTTTTAACACTCATTTGACTTAAACGATTTTCACAACAGAACATTCAGTAAACGAGACATTAAGAGATTCTCCATTCTTAATACTCATTTAACTTAACGATTTTCCAAAACAAACATTAAGTGAACACACTTTACCAGGGTGTAGTCTCTCACGGACAAATACCATTTTCCAAAAACGTAAATCGTAAACGTACCACCTATCACGGGTCTGTACTGTTTACCGAGGTGCCACCTATCACGAGTCTGCACAACTTACCAAAAACGTAAACCATAAACATACTGCCTATCACGGGCCCGTACTGTTTATCGAGGTGCCACCTATCACAGGTCTGCACGGTTTACTAAAACAAAAATTAAGTAAACAAGACATTAAGAGATTCCCCATTCTTAATACTCGTTTAACTTAATGGTTTTCAAATTCCACACAAAACAAACTCAAACGTACTTTCACATTCAATCCATAACTCACACAAAATCATTTTTCCACACCAACCACACAGAACACATCTCAAACATGTTATCAAATTCAATCCAAATCCATCAATGATTCACACCAAATCACATCAATCAACAACAAGTTTCATATACTCGAAATCACACCTAATGGGTTTAAAATTCATTCTCCACAAAACGTTACTTAAACCCTAACCAAATTCTTTTCCACACAACCACAAGTAAGTCCCTAAATGCAAACTAAAAGTTTGGAAGGAGCCCTTACCTTCACTTTAGCTTTTTCGTTCGATTACGGTACCGTGAGTAAATCTGGTAAATTTTCCGCTCGCAACGCCGCTTCCAAAGTTGGTCCACTAGAACCGTAGCACGGAGGTGAGCAACCTTCCCTTCTATCACTTCTTGAAACGACGCTTTGATCTAGATGAAACGGAGAGGTTTGTGTTTGAATCCCTAATACCGTTTTTCTTCGTTTTCGAATCAAAGGGGAAGAGTGAAGTTGAGTAATCCTTGTCCTAACATCCAATATCGATTTCGAACTCAAAGGAAGCAAAAACAACGAAAATGGAAGAAGATGGAGGAAGGGAGAAAAAATGGTTTTCGCGAGGCAGAGGAGAAGAAGATATTTTTCTTTCTCTGTTTTTCCTTTCTTTGTATTTCTTTCCTTTCTTTTTCTTTTTCCTTTATCTTTCCCTCTAAACAAACATATATTCATTATATATATTTATCATAATTAACAAATATCTAAAAATATCTAGATATTTGTTAAATTACTATTTCACCCATAACGCATTAAATTCTTCGCAAAAGATTCACCGGAGTTAATTTAATTTATTTATCGACGAGTAATTCTAATCAGGCATCAAAATATCTTCTTGGTCATATAAACTCGAAAAATATTATTAACTTTGGCTAAAAAGCCTCCGAGTTCCTTACAGAAAATACACCAAAATACAAAGAATACACTTAAAAATTATGGGTCTTACATGATTAAAGGACATGAAGATAAGTTTTGAGATTAAGAAGAGCGCTGTATGGATTAAAGCAAGTACCAAGAGCATGGAATAGTCGCATCGACAAATACTTCCAAGACAATGGGTTTGCTCGTTGTCTCAATGAATATGCTCTTTATGTTAAAATTTGTGATAATGGAGATATTTTGATTGTTTGTCTTTATGTGGATGATCTTATATTCGCAGGGAACAATCCAAGTTTGTTTGAAGAGTTCAAAAAGGCCATGGCGCTTGAGTTCGAGATGACTGATATCGGGCTCATGTCATACTACTAAGGCCTAGAAGTAAAGCAATTGGAAGAATGTATATTTATTTATCAAGAAAACTATGCAAAGGAAGTTTTGAACAAATTTAAAATGTTTGATTGCAATCCGGTGAACACACCAATGGAGAGCGGATTGAAGTTGTCAAAGTTTGAAGATGGACAAAAGGAGGACCCTTCTTTTTTCAAAAGCCTCGTTGGAAGCCTAAGATACTTAACATGTACAAGACCTAACATTCTATATGCGGTTGGAGTAGTGAGCCGTTTCATGGAAGCTCCTACTACTACACACATGAAAGTCATTAAGAGGAGACTTTGCTACCTTAAAGGTACGCTTGATTATGGACTATTTTACTCTTCTTCTAATGATTTTAAATTTTTTGGATTTTGTGATAGCGACTTTGTGGGAGATATTGATGATAGAAAGAGTACTAGTGACTTTATATTTTTCATGGGAGACAGTGCTTTTTTCATGGAGCTCAAAGAAGCAACCTATTATCACACTTTCAACATGTGAGTCAGAGTATGTAGCAGCAACATCTTGCACTTGTTATGCTATTTGGCTAAGGAGATTATTGGAGGAACTTCATATACCACAAAAGGATGCTACTGATATTTATATAGACAACAAGTCGACACAAGCACTTGCAAAGAATCCAGTGTTTCATGATCGTAGCAAGCACATAGACACAAGGTACCATTTCATTAGAGAATACATTTCCAAGAAAGAGGTTGAGCTTAAATATGCGAAGACTCAAGATCAAGTTGCATACATTTTTACAAAGCCGTTAAAGTTTGAAGACTTTCAAAGGCTAAGAGCAAGACTTGGAATGAAGAAGAAAATTTCAAATTAAGGGGGAGCAATGTTATTATTAATATGAAATTAGATAATTCTAGAACCATGTAGAATTCCATGTAAGAATCTAGAAGTGTTTTAATTACAAAAAATTGTGGGAAGCTCCTAGAAGTCACTATTAATTAGGAAGCTCCTAGAATGCGGTATTAATTAAGAAGCTCCTAGAAATGTGTCTAGAGTTTTCTATTTGTACCTATAAATACCTACTTGTACTTGACATTAAGTATCAAGCAAATTGAAAGTTTTCTATTAGAAATACCTCCTTTCTCTAACACATTCATCAATGGAACACAGATTTGTTGTTCACAAGTCCGGGCACTTCGATTATCATTAGGGTCTTTTAAGATAGTAAACATAGAAGATCCAAACAGGCTTAATATAAGCAGTGTACTTGCATTCGAAAACAGTTTCTTGATCTATGTAGCCATTCCTATTTAAATGTTTTGTGTCATGTGTTCTTCAGTTTGTTTAAACTAATTGTTTTTCCTTATAGGTTCATGAAATGTGTGACCTTAAGTTATAGACAAGTCATTAATCTAACAAATTATAGAGTTATTGATAGAATGACTAGAACTTGAATCTTGTGGAATTTCTTTTGCGTCCATTTTACTATGGAAGAAAAATGCAGGTTCTTGGGGATTTGGCAATTCAATGAAGTGATTGTTGAGTTATGAAACAATTGCTAACATCGTTGGGCTTGCATTAAGGAACTGCTTCACACATAATAAATCAATTTCAATGCATTTAATGACTTCAATTTCACAATAACTTCCTTTAATTTTGTTGGGTTTGCTTGCTACAAATTAGCTGCTAAATTTGTCATAACAAATTCCTGATTTTCTTCTAAAACTCATATTGAGGATAATATTTATGAATATATATATATATATATTATTAGATTTCAACAAAAATTATAATTAGATCAACATCAATTTAACAACAATATGTAATTTTTTCGCACAAAAAATATTAACAATACATACATGAAAACAAACTTTAAATTTGTTCAAAACATAACAAATAATATTTGATTTAACAAAATATCTAAATAATAGTAATCAATGCATAAGATTATCGTCCATATCATCACCCATCTTTTCATTTTCATTATCACCTTCTCCGTCCGGTTGAAGTGTAGAATTTAGATTACAATGAGACACAATACTTTCAAACATCTGCTCGCAGTGCGCCATCTTGTTTTTTAATCATTTCTTGTTCAAGATTCTTTTGTTGAAGTTAAATCGTTAAAGCTTCAATCTTAGCTTCCATATAAGCAAGTTTTTATGATGATACATCAGAAATGGTAGACGAGGATTTTATGAATGCTTTGATAGTAGCAACATGAGATACTAATCCAAACATATGTGTCCTTTCTTGTTAACGCCTGATGACTCTTCATCATATGCATAATTTTTATTGATTTTAGTCTTATTTATCTTTAATCATTAGTTAATTTAATGAGTTATTTAATATATTTTGTTGATTTTAGTTATTAGATTTAATGAAATGTTTTTGTTCTTATTTGCTTAATTAAGTAGAGATTTTTCGTAGTTTTGCGTTGTTACTTTGTTTTAGTGCAGTGCTGAATTTTGGTGAGAAATCAACATGACCTATATGGAGTATTTCAGCCATATCTGGAGTTCTAGATGTCCAATTGGAGTCAATCCAAGTGCTAATGAAAGCTAAGATCCATATCTACAACTTTCATGAAGACAACGGGACCAAATTCAGACTCGAATGATGCGACAAAAGCAACATACGTCAGACAGCAGATGCTGTGCGCCTGGAGCGCAATTCTCGTGTTTCAGTTCTGTCAACGCGCGCCTGGAGCGCGCGACGCGCAACAGCATTCATAAAAATGCAATTTTTTTTACTGTTTAGGGATCTTTTTGACTCTTGAGAACTTGGGAGACTTGTGCCCTAGCATAGAAACTCAAAGACGGCCGTTTCTAACGCCATTGAAGCAGTTTTATCAAGAATCATCCATGAATCATTCTTGTAATTCTTCTTTAATCCTTATCTTTTGTATCTCTGCCATGAGTAACTAAACCCTATTTGTTAGGGATGAGTGTAACCTGATGAAACCCTTATTTTTCTGATTTGATTTCTAGTTATATGAATGAGTTTATTGAATTGTTTTTCTCATCTCTGTGCTTAATGCTTTTTATTGCTTGATCAACATTAAAATGTTCTACGATTTGTATTTTGAAACGGAAGTGGACTTTAAGAATGCTTGAGATGAGAAATTCATGAATTTGTAGTCTAAGGATAGATGCAGGTCATGAAACCAATTAAATTAGTTGCAAAGCAATAATTTACAAGAGAATTTCTATACGGTAATGCTTAATTCTAATCTTAAATCCACTAAGGAATTATGGGTTACTTTGGAATTAAAGGTTCTGTCACTAAGACATTAGGGAAAGAATAATAAAGAGAATTCGGTAATAATTCAATAAAGGAATTCAGTAACTAGGATCAAATTAGACACCAAGGTTGGATTTGAAGTGAAACTCATCCCTGACATTTTTCTCATTATAAAAGATCAGTTTTATTACTGTTGTTAATTTCAAATATTATTTCAATCAACTTGGGAACCTTTTGTTCAATTTTAGTAATTAAATATAATTCAATAGTAAAACGCAATCCTTGAGTTCGACACTCGGTACTACCGTTTTATTATTACTTGCAACGATTCAGTACACTTGCTGAAACGCTATCAAGTTTTTGGCGCCGTTGCCGGGGATTGCCATATCACTATTGAATTTAATTTATTTACTTAATTGAAATTTTTTGCTCTGCAATAAAATTTTTTATTTTTAATTTTGATTTTTTTTATTTTTAGAAAAAAAATTTCTTTTATTTTCTATTTTTATTTGTTGAACTTGTTAATGTCATGTCTAGTGGTTTTTCTCTTATTTGTTTGAGATAACTAAGCGCTGTAGAGCATGGAAGATTATGATGATGATATTCTACTACAATTATATGAAGAGTGTGATACTTGTCTTATATCGGGTATATGTCGCATGATTGAGGGGCAAATCTTGAGCCATTCATTTTTAAAATATCACCCTCAAATCCCTCCGTGGAAGCCTCTTAGGTGTGACTTTTACGGAGAAGCACATAAGAATGGACGTTGTTTAGATGACCTTGATGAACTAATAGAATATGAAGATTTTTTTCTCAAAGTTACAGAAAACATCGAGTGTTACATTCAAAAGATAAACTGGGAGCAAATTCTACCTCCTAAAATTCTATCCAAAGAATCAGATGACAAAGACTTTCACATTACAGACGTTTTGGTTGAATTCATGAAGAATAACATGGTTTCAATTGAAAGATTTGAAAGTCAATGTGAGAGGTTATTTGAGCAAGTGGTTAAGTTTGATATGATGGAGGAGAAGTTGAAGATTGAAGATAATTTCATTGTTGTGGTAGAAGAAGATAAGCAAGAGAAAAAAGAGGAAAATACGAACGAGGAAAAGAAAAAAGAAGAGATTGATAAAGTTCGAGATTCAATCTATGCCTTGTTCATCAATGTCCAATTGAGAAGGACATGGAAGCAACACCTTTTATTTCTTAAGTTCATGGAATTTATACCAAACAAAAAGAAAAAGAAGGATGATGTGTTCTTCCTATCATATATGCCACCTTGACAATAGTTGAGGCGTCAAGCTAATGACTTTAAAGAAGCGCTTCGTGGGGAGGCAACTCACAGGTAGAGGTAACTTTTAATTTTTGCAATCTTATTTTTGTTATTTGAATTTGTTTCTTTCTAATTGTGTGTAAACGTGCACTATGATGAAGAATTATTAACAACTTGCATTTGGTCTGAAGTTTTATGTTTGACATTTTGAAATTTAAACTATATTTCTTTGCTCATATCATTGCTCAATTCTCAAAGTTTCAGCTACTACAAAACATCCATCACACTCTATGGTTGCTTACAAAAATAACGAGGTTTGTACACCTTGGCATTCATTTATCAAATTCAACTCTCTCTTCACACAATCTCAAGTCGATAAGTTTCACTAATTCATGCGTTGTTGATTACTGCTTGGTTATTGAATTCTAACTCGCATTTAAAAAAAAACACTAAATAAATTTTGTAGTGGCATGTTTGGCATCATTTAAATAGTTCATACTCTTTCTTATTATCCTAGCTGTGAGCTTTTGAGCCTAAACACTTAAATTCTTTGTTGTGTTATTATCCAAACATGTGTTATCCCTTCAGAACTTGCACTAATTCTAACCTGCATCACTTGTAATTTATGCATACATTGAGGCAATTTTATTTGGTCGTTTGAGCCTTTCTAACTACCCTATGAAAATGTTATCCTTTGCTAGCCCCTTTGAGTCTTGCCTCTTTATTTCGGTTACTAGCCACATTACAAAACAAAAACCCTACTTCATTTACATCACCTTACTTGGAGTTGGAGTTAGGTAGAAATTTTTTTGTCTTGTCTTCATCAAATTCTAAGTTTGGGGTTGCTCATGGGATAGCAACCTTTTAAGTTTGGGGTGATGATTCTCACAAAAAGAAAGAAAAAAGAAAAAGAAAAAGAAGAAAGAAGAAAAAACAAAAACAAAAAAAAACAAAAAAAGCAAAAAAAACAAAAAAAATGATAAATAATATCTTATTGGTTCTTTGGTCAATGTTTGAGAATCTCCATAATGAAAAGGTGAAAAAAAAAATGGTAGAATAATTTGGAAATATATGCCTAACTCCAAGTAGTAAAGCTTACTATCCCAAAATGTCATACCCTTACCTAAGCCCCATTACAACCCGAAAGTCCTCCAAAAATGTATGTGTTTGCTGCATTGTGATTGCTAACTAGAATTTTTTCAAGCCTATGGTAGCGTGATGCATGCTCTAGGATTTGAGTGATAAATTCATAACCCTTCTAAACACTTGAGAGAAATTTTGGTGAGATTGTGTGAAGAGAGAGTTTAATTTGATAAATGAATGCCAAGGTGTACAAACCTTATTATTTTTGTAAGCAACCATAGAGTATGATGGATGTATTGTAGTAGCTGAAACTTTGAGAATTGAGTTTGATTTGAATTGAGAAATTGAGTTTAAGTTTTCTTTTAACTGCACCAAATATGAAATTAATTGTTGCTTGGGGACAAGCAATAGATTAAGTTTGGGGTTGTGATGACTCTTCATCATATGCATAATTTTTATTGATTTTAGTCTTATTTATCTTTAATCATTAGTTAATTTAATGAGTTATTTAATATATTTTTTTGATTTTAGTTATTAGATTTAATGAAATGTTTTTTTTTTCTTATTTGCTTAATTAAGTAGAGATTTTTCGTAGTTTTGCGTTGTTACTTTGTTTTAGTGCAGTGCTGAATTTTGGTGAGAAATCAACATGACCTATATGGAGTATTTCAGCCATATCTGGAGTCAATCCAAGTGCTAATGAAAGCTAAGATCCATATCTACAACTTTTATGAAGACACCGGGACCAAATTCAGACTCGAATGATGCAAAAAATGCAAAATACGTCAGACAGCAGATGCTGTGCGCCTGGAGCGCGCCCTGCGCGCCTGGAGCACGCCCTGCGCGCCTGGAGCGCAATTCTCGTGTTTCAGTTCTGTCAACGCGCGCCTGGAGCGCGCGACGCGCAACAGCATTCATAAAAATGCAATTTTTTTACTGTTTAGGGATCTTTTTGACTCTTGGGAACTTGGGAGACTTGTGCCCTAGCATAGAAACTCAAAGACGGCCGTTTCTAACGCCATTGAAGCAGTTTTATCAAGAATCATCCATGAATTATTCTTGTAATTCTTCTTTAATCCTTATCTTTTGTATCATTGCCATGAGTAACTAAACCCTATTTGTTAGGGATGAGTGTAACCAGATGAAACCCTTATTTTTCTGATTTGATTTCTAGTTATATGAATGAGTTTATTGAATTGTTTTTCTCATCTCTGTGCTTAATGCTTTTTATTGCTTGATCAACATTAAAATGTTCTACGATTTGTATTTTGAAACGGAAGTGGACTTTACGAATGCTTGAGATGAGAAATTCATGAATTTGTAGTCTAGGGATAGATGCATGTCATGAAACCAATTAAATTAGTTGCAAAGCAATAATTTACAAAAGAATTTCTATATGGTAATGCTTAATTCTAATCTTAAATCCACTAAGGAATTATGGGTTACTTTGGAATTAAAGGTTCTGTCACTAAGACATTAGGGCAAGAATAATAAAGAGAATTCGGTAATAATTCAATAAAGGAATTCAGTAACTAGGATCAAATTAGACACCAAGGTTGGATTCGAAGTGAAACCCATCTCTGACATTTTTCTCATTATAAAAGATCAATTTTATTACTGTTGTTAATTTCAAATATTATTTCAATCAACTTGGGAACCTTTTGTTCAATTTTTGTAATTAAATATAATTCAATAGTAAAACGCAATCCTTGAGTTCGACACTCGGTACTACCGTTTTATTATTACTTGCAACGATTCAGTACACTTGCTGAAACGCTATCAGCGCCTCCAACAACTTCTATGTATACACTACTATCAAACAGTTGGTCAATACCTTCACCCTTATGAGACTTTTTCTAAAATATTAGAGTTTGGTTCATTTCCTAAAAAAAAATATTATTAATATATATTGATATTTGGTAAAAATATTACTTTAAGATTGATATATACATACACTTATTGTAGCTTGTTTTTATTATATATCATTTATTCAATCCATCTAACTATAGATCTGTCTAATCAATTTAAAATAAGCATGGATCTCATCTAATCAACATTTTCTCAAAATTCAACGAGTCACATGTTTTATTTAATACAATCTAATTTATTACATTTATTTTTTGTGAGAAAATGCTGTGTCATTTATTTATTTTTTAAAAAATAATTTTTATTAAAATATAATTTTTATTAAAAAATTTTAAAAAATAGTTTTTTTAAATTATTTTATTAAAAAGCCATTTTCTTAATAAAAAAAGCACAATCTTTTTGCTGAATTTAAAATAGAATTTAAAATCATTTTATTTAATTTTAAAAATAATAATTTTAATATTATTAATAGGGTGGTGATTGGCAGTAGCTGGGCGCCGGAGCTATGTTAACGGCAATCGTGATTTGTAGGATCCCCGCCATCGATGGTCAAGATGGTCGCCAGAGCTCTACTGTCCTCCTCTGTCTGCTGTCTTGGGGTCGTCGAAGTTCCGTCTCTTGTCACCAACCCAATTATTTAATTATAAATAAATTAATTAATTATTTTTTTCATAATGTTATTCTGGTTTATAAAATAATATAAAAAACAGTTTATTAATATTCTAAAAATTATATAACTTTGTTTTAAAATAATAATTAAAATACAATTTGCTACAACCAATTTTCTAATTATTCTTTAAGATGTAAGAATAAGTTGATAATCCATTTGGATCCATCCTACAAGTTAATAATTTGCTAATTAAACAATTAATTATTCTCTCAATCCATCCTACAACCAATTAGCTAATTATTCTATCAGATGTAAGAATAAATTGATAAATAAGTGTATTGAGATGAATCATATATATATTTTTACGGATTTTTTAAGTAAAGGAGAAATACAATTTTATGGTGAATTGACTAATTCTTTCAGTAAATTAGTAAGGGAAGAGCAAGTAAGACGCTTATGGTGGTCATAACGTCTAACCTACCTTACTATGGACTAATATCTTTTAGGTGATTCATATTTGAGCGATCTAATATACGAGTTTTCTAAAATATAAATTTATCAATTTATATGGTTAAGTATATATATGATTCATCTTAATAACTAAAATACGAGTTTCATTGTATAATGTTACGAGTCTCATATAGATGACTTTTCCATACATAACACACCAAGTATGACTAGAACATTTTAAAATTATTTTTCTAACTCTATGTTATTGACTCTTATAGCTCACTGTGTTGTTGGGGATTACGGTTTTCAGGTATTTAGCATTGAAGAATTGAAAAGTATATCTGAATTGCTCCTCAACTTTTTAATGTAAAGTGAAGTCGCGATACTAGATTATTATCCGTGTCGTAAATTTATATATTATTTATTACACTTTATGCTAAATTATTTATTTAGTATTTAAATATGGATTACTATGTATTTCAAAGAAGAGGTTTTTATTTTATTTTACTCCAATCTAATTTTATTTTTTAAACTTCACAATTTATTTTACTATAAAATCTTTTAAAACATGAAAACTTAGTTAAATTTTGTTTTAATATTGTTATGAATTCAATCCAAAAACTTGAATGATAAATGCAAATTTAAAATTGAAAGATTAAATATGAAAAAGACACAAGAATTATCGAGGTTCGGAGCAATATTCTTCTACGTCTTCATTGACAGTTGTTTTATATTTCTTTATCAATAATTAAGTAGGGTACAATATTTTCCTAGCTCCCAAAATTTTTGTTCTATGCTTATTTGAACTCTTCCTAATTGATGTAAAAATGAGTCACTATCATTAGCATTACTATTAACAAGCTGCAAATCATGCCTTATATAACTATCTATTCCCTCCAATTAGTTATAATTTGACTAACTATTTGTAACTACCAAAACATAAACTGAGGCAAAACAGAAAAGAAAAAAAAAAAAAAAAAAACTATCACATTAGCTTAAGAAAAAGTTTTTAGACTTTTACTAACTAATTAGCAAAATTTTGATTCACTAGAATTCGCCAATCTCCACTTTGGATCTTCAATTGTTATTGACATAGTTAGAATGCCTCATTTCTTTTGCAGAGACTTTAGTTGGGAAAAACCCCAACATTCACCAAATCCAAACAATGAGCAAATTGGGTGCTATTTTAGTTAACATATCTGTCGGAATATCTTCTGTAGACATTTTCTTTACTTCCACAATACCTTCGTCAATAATGTCTCGACTTTAATGCAATCTAGTGTCAATGTGCTTGGTCCTCTCATGGAACATGGGGTTCTTAGAGAGGAAGATGGCGTTTTGATTGTCACACCAAACAGTTACAAAATTAGTCTTTCCGTCTAATTCATTGACAAGGTCTTTGAGCCAAATAGCTTCGTTGATTGATTATGTAAGTGCAATGTATTTAGATTATGTTGAACACAACGTCACAATAGATTGTAGATTTTCCTTCCAACTTACTACTCCTCCATACAAAGTAAACAAGTACCTTGTTGTAGACCTTCTGTTTTCAAGATCACCAAATTAGTCTAAATCAACATATCCTGCAAGGCCACACTTTTCTTGTTTTGATCTACCATAAGTGAGTCCAGCTGATTTTTTGGCTAGTCATGATCTTCTCGCCCCCTTTCTTCCCGTTTGAAATAAAGAGTTTTTGCAAATAACAAACACGTAGCAAATAAGTATGCATATATATATTGCAAAGATATAAATAAATCATATACTCCATTTAACATTTATAATCACTAGTACCAAAAACACAAATCTATACATGTCTTTTCTTACATCAGTTATATAATTAGCGGCTACACAATTTATACCAAATAACAAGATGATCAAACCATTATGCAAAATAGCGGAGTCACTCTTTTAGCCGAAGTGATGCTTATCTCGAGTGCAAAAGACAAAAACCCAGTATATGCAAATCTATCATATTTTGAGGTTATCGAGCGCATATGAGAGTTAGACTACACAATGTTTCGTGTTCCCATATTTGGTTGCAAGTGGGTCAATAGTAATAACGGCGTTCAGATTGATGAGTCAGGATTCTTGCTTGTCGATTTTAATAGGCTGGAATACAAAAATAAGCCTTTTATTTGAGTGTAGCTAGCTCAACGAGTGTTTTATGTCACTGATCATGTTGATGATAAACGGTATGTGTCCTATCGACCAATAAAATAAGTGATGATAATAATAATGATGAAGATGTTGGTAATGATCTTTTCTTTGCAACATCACAACCACATGAAATTGATTCAACTGATGATGGTTTATATCTTAGAGATGATCATGATGAGGGAATTTGGATTAATCAATCGTTTCATATTGTTAATGGACAAACAAATGTGAATCCCACCAGGAAAAGAAGAAGGGCATCTTAATGTGTTTATATAAGTCATGTAATCTGAACTGAGTTCATGTAATTTAATTGTTTGATCTGCCATAATTGAGGATTTTAGTATTTAGCTTGAACTGTATTTGATTTTCTGCTTATACTTATTTTCTACTTATATTTAGCTTGATCTTAGTATTTTATACTAAGTTCATGTAATTTAAGTGTACGTTTGACCTGTCATAACTGATTTTCAGCTTATATTGAACTTGAAAAAGCTTTGTATGTGTACTGGAAATTTTTCTTGAACTTGAATTGATCATCCCAATATGAGTTGATCATGTAATTTCAAATTGATATATATATATATATAGGCATTTAACTAATTATTTGGAAGAAAAAAAAATTCAAATATAGGTATTTTACTTGAACTGAACATAAACTTGTAATTTTACAGCGCTTTTGTCAATATGCGTTATAAAAGCTTTAAAAAAAATAAGGAAATCACAAAGCTTTGTTTTATACTAACTTAAAGAGGTCTTTTAAAGCGCTTGTTGCAAAATCGCTGTAAAAGGCTTTTAAAAATACAGCGCCTGTTACATAAGAAAACAAAGAGGTCTTTTAAAGCGCTTTTCGGAAAACGCAGTAAAAGGCTTTTAAAAAATAAAATAACGCGATATTTTACAGCGTTTTGGGACAAGCGCTTTAGAAGGCTTCTAAAAAAACATTGTAATAGGCTTTTAAAAAATAAAATAAGTAGGTCTTTTACAACGCTCTTTCAAAAAAGCGCTGTAATAGGGTTTTATATATAACAGTACACCGCTTCAGTTTCCTCTTCATTACGTAAACTTCACTGCGCTTCAGTATCCTCATTCTCTTCATTTTCTTTCTCATTGCGAACCCTATTGTCCCTATGAACCATATTGTCAACCATATCTATCTTTGCTACTATCCCTACGAACATTATTACGTACTATTCTCATTGAAATATGTAACCCTCGTTACGTATTTATGCGAACCATACTCTATCCTATGAACCGTTCGTATTTCTGCGCATTCTCGCTTTTCCTTCTTAAACGAAGCCGTAACTCTACGAACCCTACGTATTTCTTCGCACTCTTCAAGTATTGTATTTATTAATTTTTTGTTGTAACTGAAATGCATGTTGAACATATATTGCTACGTACTTAGACTATTGCATGTTGAACTTGTTAAAATTATACTGACCTGCATGTTAAACTTGATGTAGAAAAATGGATTCTAACAAGGCTTTGGATCGTCAAAATGAGGACGTTGTCAACACTAAGACTTATGAAAATGAAGTTAAACGTGGTGCAACTATTATACAAAATGTGATAAAAGCAAGAAGTAATGGCATAAAATTTGAGGTATACTATACTTTGTTTGCTGTTTATTTTTTTATCTTTTTTGAAAGTATGTAGTTACTGTATGAGTTTATTAGGTGAGATGGAATGAAAGTGGCCAGCCGATTGAGCCCAATAGTTCCATGTTGATAAAGTATATTGGTGTTGTTGTTCGTTAGAGTATCCCAATTACAATTGACGATTGGAGAGATAAGACTTTAAAGAATGCAAAAGATATATTGTGAAATGATATAAAAGTAACTTTTTTACTCCACTTTTTTGTTACTTATAATTTTTTACGTTGAAATACTTTACTCAAACTGTATCTTTATTTGGTTTGCAGTCTGCTTTTGATGTTGGTGAGGTGAGAAAAGCTTACGTGCTTCGAGTTGTCGGAAAAATACACAAGGGATTTAGATCTCATATCTCAAACTGCTACCTAAGAGATCATGATGGAAATACGAATGTTGAAGCTCCAAAAATATATAAACACAATATATCAAATGACGAATGGAACATATTTGTAGCTAAACATGCAGACCCCGCGTTTGTGGTAAGTGATTAATTTATTAGCATTTGTGTTTTATTATTCATATTCATAGCGTATTTTAAATTTTTAAACGATTGTTATTTTTTTTTTATATAGAGTATAAGTCAGAAAATCGCGAGAGGGCAAAAAATTCAACGCATCCATATAAAAAATCTTGTATGTGATATGAACGTTTATAGCAAAAAATTATAAGTAAACATCACTTTTATATAATGTGGTACATTATAAACTATTGTTTCTAACTAATATTTAGTTTATGATCTTAACGAATAACTTTTGTTTATGTCTTAATGAATAGTTACAAGAGACCCAATCTGATCAACCATTGGGTCGTCATATTGTGAAAGGAGATTCGGGTAAATAAAGATGGAGTTATTGATAATGAAAATGTTCAAAAAATGATACAACTTTGTGTAAGTATGTTATCACTTTAATATTGTATTCTAAAAATGATATTGAACTTATCTATTTAATCTTACGTGTATTTTAGGAGAATCTAGAACAAAGTTTTGAAAATCAAGAGGACAACAAACAAGTTAGTTGCAGGGACATACTCGGTAAAGTATTTAATGTTCCTGAATATTCCGAGTGCGTGAGGGTGAAAGGATTTGTGAACTCCAACCCTCTATTTTTCCCAAGATAAACGCCCAAATCCATCTAATGAGGAAGTATTAGAGAAGCTCAAAGTCCTAACAAAGCAAGTGGCATTCTTGGTAAAGACGAATAAAGAAAAGCAACTTCCAGATAAGTCCTAACAGAGCTAGTTGCAACATTTGTCTTAAAAGTCTTCCAGAGGTAATTAATTACTTAATAACATAAGAAATTCATTCAACTTAATTGTTTCACATACTTATGTATTAACCATTGATTTATGGTGTCTCTACTTGTTTGTTGTATTTATCATCCCCTACTCATTGCAAGGTTGGAAAATGAACATTGTACAATACTTTAGGAGAAGTATTGCACAACACTCCGATCCTTGTCGGTCATGTCAAAGTATCACCCGTGATTGCTTTTGAATCAAATGCACCGTTGTCTATACCGGACAACAATGGAGATATGAAGTATTTGAGAGAAGCAATAGGTGGTTATGTGGCATGGTCCAAAAATCTTGTTGCCCTTGATAAGACATGTTTAATTGAAATGTATGTTTAATTGTTATTTATATTTAATTGCACGATATATTATTATAATTGATTATATTTAATTGCTGATTTTTTCCGCTGTTAACTTTAATTTCACATTTATTTAGATTCATACAAAGTCTAAAGAGAATGACAAGAAGATTCTCTGCAACGAGTCAGTCACGTCACCGGAAAAAGTTTGTCACATTTATTCTAACAGTTTTGTCATTTTTTTCAGATTCAATTAACTAACAAACTGATTAACCTCATTTTTTCAAATTCAATCAAAACCACTTGCACACCAAACCTGCCAAAATAAAGCCGCACCACAGCTGGAAGTTTGTGGTAAAAGTAAAGCTAGCAAACTTCAAAATTTGGAGGGTAATAAAGTTGCCAAAATTCAAAAACTGGATCAGTGTAAATCAGTTGCTGCTCCTAAAATAAGTCATCCACGCCTTACTCGATTTGGTCGTATCTTGACATACAAACAAAAACGAATATGGAAAGCAACCATTCACGTATCATAAGCATGGAGAAAGCTATTTTCGGAGATGAGTATGAAGAACTACTTGAAAAAGAGCACATATACGAACTTGTCAATCATATGAAGTTGAGTGCTACTGTCATCAGCTTATACATTAGGTAAAATACTTTATTTAAGATAAAAATTATTTTTAATTGAATTTATTGATAATTAATTTAATTAATTGGTAATTAATCTAATTTGACATTTTAATTGAAGGTTTTTGTATGAGAAGTTGGTGTGCACGCGCAAATTGTCAGATAGATTTTTATTCTTGTCTCCGCATAAGCTTTCAATGTTTAAACTCGATCCAGTTAATGTAAAGAAATATGTTGTAGATATCCTATTGGAAAATAAAGAGAAGGATAAGTTGTTCCTTGCGCCATATAATTCAGGGTAATTATATATTCTTTATTTATATCTTTTTTAATCTATGAGATCTTAATTGAGTAGTAGTTTAAACAAAACTGTCAACCAAATTTTTGATGTTGTAGGGCACATTAGGTGCTGTTTGCAATTAATGCGACATCTGAAGTTATATACTATTTAGATCCCTTGCACGACCATTACAACAATCACTCGAATATAAAGACTATCTTCGACACATAAGTAATATTCATTTATTTCTTACATACATACATATATATATAATGTGTTTGATAATGCTATCACAATCTCATTTATTTGATAGTGCTTTACAAGTTTTCTGAGCTCAAATGGGTGCTACAGTGTCGAAGCAAAATTCAAATAACATCACATGGATTTAAATAAAGGTTTGAAATATATGCCTTTAAAATTTCATTAACAATCAATGCACAAATATTTATTGACTTATATGTTTTATTTTATAGTATCTTCGTCAAACTAACAACATAGACTGCGGGTACTATATATTGCGATTCATGAAGGAGATTGTTGATATGAATCAAACTATAATCCCAGAAACGGTACAGTATTTTCCTTATATTTTAATTTTCATATATAAACTATGTATATATATTTGATTCTAACTTATTTATATTCAAATTTTATATCGTACACTACTTTGACAAAATGAAAATTATTTGATTTGTTGGAAATTGGCGTGTTGCAAGGTTGTTAATATGTAAATGTAAAAAATATGTGTTGTGTTGCAAGATTCTGTTGTGAATATGTAAAATTATATAGTTCTGTATTTTTGTGAATATGTAAATGTAAAAAAATATGTTATTGTGTCAATAGCATGTGTTGTTTGTAAACTGATTGTGTCAATATGTAAAGTTATAAAGTTATGTAGTTTTGTTGTTGTGATCTGATTATTTCAATATGTAAAGTTACAAGTTTGTTGTTATTGCTCTTTAAATGAAAATTATAGTAATTGTGTCAATATCATGTGCTGGATGAAAATGATTTTGGAAAAAAATTAAAAGACAGCGCTTTCTTAAAAAAAATGTCATAAAAAATCTGTTTATACAAACAAGCGTTATTTTAAAAATTCTATTTACAGCGTTTTTTAATAAAAATATAATAAGAATGTGTAAGACCCGTAATTTTAAATTACACCTTATGTATTTTAATGGATTTTGGTATTGAACTCAGGGGCTTTTAAGCCAAGTTATTAATATTTTGGAGTTTATATGACCAAAAAGATATTTTGATGCCTGATTAGAATTACTCGTCGATAAATAAATTAAATTAACTGCGGTGAATCTTTTGCGAAGAGTTTAATGCGTTATGGGTGAAAGGGTAATTTAATAAATATCTAAAGATTTGGAGATATTTGTTAATTATTATTAATATATATATATATATATATATATATGTTCATATATAAAGAAAAGGAAAGGAAGGAAATAGAAAGAAAAGAAATAGAAAGGAAAGAAAGAGAAAGGAGAGAAAGCAAGAAATTTTCCATCTTCTTCCTCTGCTCGCGTTAAACAACCCTTCCCCATCTTCTTCCATTTTCGCTTTTCTTTGCTTCCTTTTACTCAAGAATAGAAACCCAATGCTTAGTGGGTGATAGGACAAGGATTACTCAACTTCACTCTTCCTCTTTGATCCGAAAACGAAGAAAAACGGTATTAGGGATTCAAACACAAACCTTCCCGTTTCACCTAGATCTAAGCTTCGTTTCGCGAAGAGATAGAATGGAAAATTGTTCACTACCACGCTACGGTGCTAGGGGACCAACTTTGGAAGCGGCCTTGCGAGCGAAGATTTTACCAGATTTGCTTGCGGTACTGTAATCGCACGTTACGGCTAACGTGAAGGTAAGGGCTCCTTCCAAACTTTTAGTTTGCATTTAGGGACTTACTTGTGGTTGTGTGGAAAAGAATTTGGTTAGGGTTTAAGTAATGTTTTGTGGAGAATGAATTTTAAACCCATTATGTGTGATTTCGAGTATATGAAATTTGTTGTGTGTGAGTGATGGATTGTGTTAATTTGTGTCGTCGTACTTGGCGTGTTCTTACTTGATGGTTGTTGATTGATGTGATTTGGTGTGAATCGTTGATGGATTTGGATTGAATTTGATAACATGTTTGAGATGTGTTCTGTGTGGTTTGTGTGGAAAAATGATTTTGTGTGAGTTATGGATTGAATGTGAAAGTACGTTTGAGTTTGTTTTGTGTGGAATTTGAAAACCATAAAGTTAAACGAGTATTAAGAATGGGGAATCTCTTAATGTCTTGTTTACTTAACTTTTGTTTTAGTAAACCGTGCAGACCCGTGATAGGTGGCACCTCGATAAACAGTACGGGACCGTGATAGGCAGTACGTTTATGGTTTACGTTTTTGGTAAGTTGTGCAGACCCGTGATAGGTGGCACCTCGGTAAACAGTACAGACCCGTGATAGGTGGTACGTTTACGACTTACGTTTTTGGTAAATTGTGTTTGTCCGTGAGAGACTACACCCTGGTAAAGTGTGTTCACTTAATGTTTGTTTTGGAAAATCGTTAAGTTAAATGAGTATTAAGAATGGGGAATCTCTTAATGTCTTATTTACTTAATGTTTGTTTTGAAAATCGTTTCAGTAAATGAGTATTAAGAATGGGGAATCTCTTAATATCTTGTTTACTTATTGTGTGTTTGTGAAAAATCGTTTAAGTTAACTGGGCGTTAAGAATGGGGAATCTCTTAATGTCTTAGTTACTTAATGTTGTTTGAAAATTGTTTAAGTTAACTGGGCGTTAAGAATGGGGAATCTCTTAATGTCTTGGTTACTTAATGTTTGTTTTGGAAAGTCGTTTTCAGTTAAATGAGTATTAAGAATGAGAAATCTCTTAATGTCTTGTTTACTGAATGTTTTGTTTTGGAAAACCGTTTAAGTTACAAGAGTGTTAAGAATGGGGAATCTCTTAATACTTTTGTTTGCTTAATGTTTTGTTTTGAAACTCGTTAAGTTAAATGAGTATTAAGAACGGGGAATCTCTTAATATATGCGTTTACTTAATGTCGTCGTGAAAATGATTTTTGGAGAAATGAAGTGTTGTGTTTTGGCGTGAATTGTGTAATAAATTTGTGAATATGTTTGAGTTTGTTCTGTGTGGGATTTGAAAACCATTAAGTTAAATAAGTATTAAGAATGGGGAATCTCTTAATGCCTTGTTTACTTAATGTGTGTTTGTTTGTTGGAAAATCGTTTAAGTTAACTGGGCATTAAGAATGGGGAATCTCTTGATGTCTCGGTTACTTAATGTTGTTTTGAAAATCGCTTAAGTTAACTGGGCGTTGAGAATGGGGAATCTCTTAATGTCCTGGTTACTTAAAGTTTGTTTTGAAAAAATCGTTTAAGTTAAATGAGAATTAAGAATGGGGAATCTCTTAATGTCTCGTTTACTTCATGTTTGTCTTGAAAACCGTTTAAGTTAAATAAGAATTAAGAATGGGGAATCTCTTAATGTCTTGTTACTTATTGTTTGTTTTGAAAATCGCTTAAGTTAAATGAGTATTAAGAATGGGGAATCTCTTAATGACTCATTTTACTTAATGTTTGTTTTGAAATTTGTTTAAGATTGAATAAGAATTAAGAATGGGGAATCTCTTAATGTCTTGTTTACTTAACGTTTGTTTTAGTAAACCGTGCAGACCCGGGATAGGTGGCACCTTGGTAAACAGTATGGGCTCGTGATAGGCAGTACGTTTATGGTTTACGATTTTTGGTAAGTTGTGCAGACCCGTGATAGGTGGCACCTTGGTAAACGGTACGGGCCCGTGATAGGCAGTACGTTTACGACTTACGTTTCTTGGTGAATTGTGTTTGTCCATGAGAGACTGCACAGGGGTTTGTCCGTGAGAGACTACGCCCTGGTAAATTGTGTTTTTCCGTGAGAGACTGCACAGGGGTTTGTCCGTGAGAGACTACGCCCTGGTAAATGGTGTTTGTTCGTGAGAGACTGCACAGGGGTTTTTCCGTGAGAGACTACGCCCTGGTAAATTGTGTTTGTCCGTGAGAGACTACACCCTGTTAAATTATGAATTGTTGGTTCATTTTGTCTTTGTAGTAATTGTGTTATAAGTGTTAAGTGTTATGTTTTGGAATTTGATGATAGCATGTTTGATTGCAATACTATTTCGAAACCCATGATGTTGTAGTAATTGTGTTTTCTAAGTGTTAAGTGTTATGTTTTGGAATTTGGTGATAGCATGTTTGATTGCAATACTATTTCGAAACTCATGATGTTGTAGTAATTGCGTTATAAGTGTTAAGTGTTATGTTTTGGAATTTGGTGATAGCATGTTGATTGCAATACTATTTCGAAACTCATGATGTTGTAGTAATTGTGTTATAAGTGCTAAGTGTTAAGATTTGGGATTGTGTATGAATGTGATTGAGTTAGTTTATGTATTTTTGGATGAATATGCAGGGAAATCGATTTCCCAATCGATTGGCATTAAGTCAGTGGCTCAGCTATGCTGTCAATCGATTGCCCAATCAATTGCCCAATCAATTTCCCAATCGATTGGCATTAAGTCAGTGGCTCAGCTATGCTGTCAATCGATTGCCCAATCAATTGCCCATTAAATTGAATTAAGCCCAGAGTTCAAACTTCACTAAAAACCTTCAGGAAATCAATTTGGAAATCGATTGGCTTTAATACAGGGGCTCAATTATCCATTTAATTGATTTCCCAATCGATTGGCTTAGTGGAAATTCTTATTTTGAGTTAGATAATCGATTGCTCAATTAATTTATCAATGTTTTGTTCAGTTGTGTATTACTTGATGGATTGAGAACTCTATTTGATTTCATTTACATTTGGCAAGCATTGTATGAACTTTTAGCATATGGAAAATCCTTCTAAGATGCATGATAAGTTGAAAAGGTTATTTGTGCATTGAAAAGTAAATGTTATGTGTTAACTGTTAATTTCGGTTGGTGACCCTTTACAACTATTGTGGAAATATGGGCTTTGCCCTCAGATGAGAGCCAGGATGATCCTACTGATTCGTACCCTACGGATGAGAATGTAGATAAGGATGCTTGATTGGAGCTACGTTAGGAGGATCTCACGGGGCGCGTGGAGATCATTCAGGGTGTTTAGTTGTTTTGTAAAATGATCAGACTAGGTTGATACAGAGGGAACTTATGTCTTTCCTTTGGGATGCCTTGATTTTTAAACTGGAAGACTGTACCACTTTTGATATGTAAATATTTTGAATTCATATTTTGAGAACTTTTTTCCGCTGCTTGTAAATTATAATGGCTTAATTAATTATCCAAATGTATTACCTCATTTATTTCTCTGTTTTATTTTAATTTCTTTTGAAAAAAAAATACACCCTCGTTTTTTTTTTTAATTTTAAATAGCGCTGTTGTATCTTTTTAAAGCGCTAGATACTACATCGCTTAATTTTTTGAAAAAACGTTGTAAATGACTTCAAAAAACGCTACAAAATATTATTTTTCGCGTAGTAAGGTATTTTGTTATATAATTTTCAAAAGTGAATATTTTAGTAAACTTTAAAAAAAAAGGATATTGGAAAGGAAAATAAAAAGCCAACATAACGACCTTTATCAAGGTTTATTATAATTAATTATTACAATACAAGCTCTTAGTTATTATTTGCTTAATTATACTATCCCTTATTAAAAATTATGTTGTGTGGATTAGCGTCTAAATGGATGTCATAATTCCTCATTTTAATAAGTAATGTATAATTTAAGAAAGATAAATAGTAATGTTGGACTTTGGAGAATTTTATACTATGTTTGTATTTTAGTAAGGCTCACATTGTATACCTTGGGGAAAAAACAACCTGATAAAATAAATAAAGAATTTATCAAAATATTTACACTAAATTAAACATAAAAATGATACATAATTAAGAGCCAAATAAACATAACCGGGTTTTTTTTTTCAATAATCTTTTTTTTATTTTTTTTATTAAAATACTCCATTTTCAAAATTATATATTAAAATATTTTATTTTTATATTCACTTACAAGTCGCCTTTACAAATGACAACTTCATTAAATAAGTTCGAGTTTGCAAATGCGACTTCTTTAAAAAAATTCAAAATAAAAAAAAAAATCAATTTTTTTTCAAATTAACAATATATATATATAAATTCATAAAAAGACACAAACACAACTTTTAAATTAAAATGAATGATTTTGGCCCACATATAAGATGAAATATTGTATCACAATCCTGAAATGCTTACAATGAATGATTTGGCCCACATATGAAGATGAAATATTGTATCACAATCCTGAAATGCTAAGAATTAAAAAAGGTCATCCGAAAATGGACGTTAGAGAAAAAGTGTCAAGAAAATGCGAACTATATTAGTTAACTGGTCATATACGAAAATATTGTTCAAATATTAGAGGGAACTATAGTCAATCTATGTAGTTTAAAAATTGTGTATGTGTCTTTTTATGAATATATATATTAATTTGAACAAATTAAAATTGAGTTTATTTTTTATTTTTTAAGGAAGTCGCTTTGCAAGTTCGGAGTTCCTTAATGAAGTCGCCATTTGCTAAGGCGACTTACAAGTGAGTATAAAAATGAAGTATTTTATTATATAATTTTAAAAAGTGAATATTTTAGTAAATTTTTTATAAAAAAAAGTAGGATATTGGAAAGAAAAAAAAAGCCAACATAACCACCTTTATCAAGGTTTATTATAATTAATTATTACAATACAAGCTCTTAGTTATTATTTGCTTAATTATATTATCCCTTATTAGAAATTGGATTTTAATATCATTTTTCCATTATTATTGGCCTTGAGTATGTTATCGAACTCTTTCTCTAACCTTTCCATTGCATCAATTGGTAGACAAATAGGAACAATTCTACCTTGCTCTCCTTTAGAATTGGTAAAATGCATATAGCCACTCACTCCAGGAATGTCTCCAAGACCTCCTTTTGCTGCCCCACCATATACAGCCTTTCCCCATCCAAAGTCCAAATCTTTTAAAGAAGCCTTTGAAACATCTGATATCATAAAAGACCCTGACCTAGTAAAACAAGGTCTTCCTTTAGTTTCCATTAAGTCAACCACTGAATGCACATACTCCTCAGTTGCTTCATTTTTTGCATTCTTCACTAGCTCTACAGCATAACCTAACGAACGACCACAAAGTTTTCCAACGGTTGTAACTGCTGCTGGAAAAACAATAGCGTTACCATAAAATCCTTCTGGCAATGGAGGATTTAACCTACAATGTCCATAACGTGCATTGACGACGCACAACAAACGAATCTCTTCGTTTGAGTTTTTCCACTGTAGTGCCTTTGTGCGGCAACGCCAGAGGTATGCAGTGAGAATATCGAATGATGTTGATTTAGAAAGATGATAAGGAAGAAGAGCCCGAATTGTAGCTATCTCTTTTGGGCCAAAGAAGAAAGAATGATGTATGAAGTTGCTTTTGGTATCAAGTGGTAGTTGTTGGTATTCTCTATGGATGCATGTAACTCTTGGTGGTTCTCTTGCACATAGTAGCTCCCTACACCACATAGGGAGAATGGAAGGCTCTTTTGCTCCATTTGCTAGTTCTGATAAGGCTTTTAGAAATTGGGAAATTCCACTTCCATCACACATTGTATGGTTCATGCGAAGAGAAAAGATGAAACCACCACACTTGAAGCGAGTTACCTACCATTTTTATGTAAATAAAAAGTTAAAATAATTAATTAATATTAGTATTAATAAAAGATGTATTTAGATAAAATAGATTTAAATATATTTTAGGTTCATGTAAATATAACAATTTTTAGTATTACTCCCTTAAAAAAATTTATTTGGATTCAATTTTTGTAATATCAGAAAAAAAATATTTATTTAAATATTATTTCGGTTAAATTTGTTTAGAATAATTATTTAAATTTGTATTTCCATTGGAGTTTGTATATTTATTTTATTAGAAATAAGTATACAAATTATTTTTATTTGTTATTTAAATATTATTTCGGTTAAGTTTGTTTAAAATTATTATTTAAATTTGTATTTCATTTTTTCTTCTATTTGTCGGCTCACATTATTGTAACGTCCATTTGACATTAATGACCTAAAATAAAGTTTTTAGATATTGCACAGATGAAATTCAAACAAATATTTTTCAGAAACTACCACTGAAAACTGTTATATTTATAAAGACAAAAAATTATTCAAACGTTTGGTTTGCGTTTTTTTTAATTGATACTTATAAGTAGCGAACTGTAATTTTCGTACAACATGAGAAACTAGCTAATTAAAATTCATTTTCAAAATTAATCACTAATATTATTTTTTGAAAAAAATCAAATTACGTTGATATAATGTTACATCAGTGTTGTATCGCCTAGTAATTTCCTTAAAAAGAAAACTATTTCGAATAATTGTGTCGTCCTATACACATAAACGTTTTGTATTTCTTTTAGTATATGTATGTATTATTATAATTTTGACTACTAACTTCATTGTGAATGTTTCTTAAAGAAAATCTCGAAAGTGTATGTCATTAATGAATAAGCACACAATAAAAAAAAAATTAAAAATAGAGGCTTTTATAAGAACAAAAAAGATAATTAATTTTTCGTGGTGTACTTTAAAATATTAAAAAACATTTTATAACAAATTATTTGATAAAACTATATATAGTTGAAGTGAATTTTAAGGAAGTGTATTTTTGAAAGTGTAACATAACTTTTAGTTTCGACCTTTTATATATATCTACAAACCTGTATAAGAAACAAAGGAGAATCAATAATTCCATCTGATCCTGGAACATTATAAAGCAACTCATCAAAACAAGGAAATGGAGGAACAAAATTGTTGTCAAAATCATCAAGTGTGACATCAGCATCAGCCTCAATGAACATGACACCTTCTCCATTACAATTCACCATTAGTTTTCCATTGGAACATTCCCTTAGCCTTCCAGCAAAAGGATAATAAAACACAAGTGTTTTAGAGAGTGCTTCTCTTATTACTTGAACAGGGTCTTTTCCTAACATTGATGGATTGTAACGATAAACAAATATAAATGGAACATGGTAACGAATTCCAAGTTGGTCATCTATGTTTGATAACAATTTAAGTTCATTAGGAGTAGGGTTAGATGGTTTCACTAGCTCATGTGTGTGTCTTTTCACTTTAAAGACCATTGATGAAATTTTTAGAACCATGTTGATCTAAATTGAGTTGATGTGTAAAAATGTGGAAAGTATGGAGTTATTATTTATAGTTGATGCACTATTCTTATTTTTCAATGTTGATTTTATGTTACAACGTTGATAAAAATTTTAGACATGATAAAAAGGTGAAACAAAAGTGGTTGTTACATCTACCACCTTGCACTCGATTAATTGAAGAAAATCAGTCTCCGTCTTTATTTTTATTTGGTGTAAAATTTTAATTCAGACCGTATCTGCGACGAGGTTTACAATAATAAAATTAAAAATATTAAAATTATATTTTTTTATAAAAAAAAATTATAATTTTTAACATTGAAAAATATATTAATTATATACATGTATATAAAATTTAAAATAACAATAATAATGCTAGGTGTAACACTTTTTATATATATATATATATATATATAACCAACAAAAAAACTCCACATCCCATTTCAAAATTAATGTGAACATATTCTCCAATGGTCCCTCCAACCATTAATTCTTTGGTCTGTGTGTTACAATTTCAAACATATTTTTAAGGTTTCTAGAAATATTTTTCTGTTGCATTAATTTTTATTGATTTATTATTGAAATTCTTTAGATGCATAATTTTTGTTCATGAACATAATCATCTTAGTAAACTTAAATCTTATGTTGTCAAATGTGTTTTTCTTTTAAGAAATGAAGAAGATTATTAAGAACGTGTGTTTGGGTTGTGGAGTGAAAAGAAAGAAAGAGTACTCTTTGGTAAAGAAAGAGATATGGGATACTAAAAATAATGGTTTTAATGGACTTACTATTAACATCTGATTTCGATCGAATAAATAAAATTAAACTCAATTTTTTTAACTAATTTTAACCTGACATCTAATTGTATCCGCAGAGTTATACTTATTTTTGGTCGGTTTTATCGGGTTCTAGGATGGTATCAGACTTTTTTTCACCCTAAGACAATGCAAAATTGGTTCAATGAAATTTATAAATTCATTCAATCTTACATTTTTAAAAGTTTGATATGATTTATTAGTTAATTTAAAGTCTATTTAATATTAACTTCTTTAATTTAATTAAATAATTTTATTTTTCTTTATAATCTATTTTAAAATGACAATAAAGAGAATTTAACATTATATCTCATATAATTTTGTGAGGTTTTTTCAGTCACTTCTAACAATTAATTTAAAATATAATATTTGTGAGAGTTTTTTCGATTAGTAATTTGTAAGTTTTTCAACTACAAAATCTTTTTTAAGTTGACTATAAATTGATGTTATTCTTATAATGATATATATAAATATAATAAGTAAACTTTGGAATGTTCAAATCAAAACTAAAAAAAAATTATATCAAAAATAGTTATACTATGTATTTATCAATTCCAATATGTGGTAGTTCCATCCTGCAACAAACTTAAGGGACCAATAAATTAAAAAGTAGGAGAAGGGTTCTCATTTTTATAAGAATTATAAAAAGTCTATATTTATTTTTTTTTACATATTCAACTATAAGGGCAAATAATTTGTCAATTTAAAATTTTAGGCTTAAAATTTAAAAGGAAAAAC
>JBBPBR010000002.1:25167462-25177529 GCA_037974775.1 Cicer pinnatifidum
ATACTACATATTTTTACTATATAATTTGTTTTGGCTAAATAGTATCTACAATCTCTTAACTTAATTTTATTTTATGTTTTAGTCTTTTATATTTTTTTTTTTCTTCTCGATTTGGTCCGTCATTTTAATTTTAAGTGACAATTTGATCTTTTATATTTTAAAATATCAACAATGTTATCATTTTTTTTACAAAAGTTCAAAAAATTCATCAAAATTTTCAAACAAAACCCATAAAATTAATTATCATCTTCGTTATATGCAAATTTCATCAAATTCATAACTTAAATCTTTAAATAAACTCATATTTTTATTCTTTATTTGATGAATTTGATGTTATTGGAGATGAAAATATGGAGTTTTTTACAACTATATCCTAGTTTTAAAACTTTTTTCCTTTATTTGTCTTAATGCCCTACTTTTTTTTTTCAACACAGAAAGTCGTTGATTGGGGAAGCGACCACCCGAAAAGGAAATTTTTTCATCTCAATAGGAAGTCGTTTTCCAGGGAAGCGACCTCCAACTACTTTTTTTTTGTTGTTATATTTTAAAAATAATTTATTATTAGAATTATTAATTTAATTATTTAAAAAATAAAATACTAATAATAAATTAAAATAAAATACAATAATAAATTATAAATAAAATTTATATTTTAATTATTACTATTATTAGAATAAATAATTATTATAATTTTTTTAATAAATTATAAATAATTAAAATATTTAAAAATTCAAAATACTATTACTAAAATAAAATACATTAATAATAATAATTTTAGTAATATTATAAATTTTAATAATAATAATAATAATAATAATAATAATTTTAATTTTAATAATAACATATCAAAACAAATAGAAAGAATCTGTTATAACAAGAGGAAATTATTATAATATTTTGGCGTGTCTCACAACATCTAGATGCCAAAATGAGGTGTCCCTAATATTTTGACATGTCCCTCAATATCTAGAAAGTTGTTATTATAGCAACTCCATAGTATTATCGTCAAAATATTATAACAACTTCAAAGTATTAAGGGCACGTCATATTCAAAAAGTTATTATTATAGCAACTCCCTCGTGTTATCGTCAAAATATTATAACAATTAGAGACAAGCCAAAACATCAAAGCGTCGTTTGTTTGGCACATTATTATACCAATTTTCCCTTGTTACAACAAATTCTTTGTATTTGTTTTGACATGTTATTAGTAAAATTATTATTATTATTAAAATTTATAATATTATTAAAATTATTATTATTATTATTATTAATTTATTTTATTTATTTATTTATTATTATTATTTATTAATTTAATTTAATTTATTTTATTAATAGTATTTTGAATTTTTAAATATTTTAATTATTTCTAATTTATTAAATAATTTATAATAATTATTTATTCTAATAATAGTAATAATTAAAATATAAATTTTATTTATAATTTATTATTAGTATTTTATTTTTTAAATAATTAAATTAATAATTCTAATAATAAACTACTTTTAAAATATAACCAAAAAAAAAAGATGGAGGTTGCTTCCCTGCGAAACGAGTTTCTATTGAGATAAAAAAAAACGAGTTTCTATTGAGTTAAAAAAAATTCCTATTCAGGTGATCGCTTCCTTAAAGAACGACTTCCTGTTGAAAAAAAAGTAGGATATTCAGGAGAATAACTTTCAAAGAGCGAGACAATTAAGAAAAAAAGATTTTAAACTAGAATATACTTATAAAAAAATTGAAAATATGAGTTTATTTAAATTATAAATTTGATTAAATTTTTATTATATCAAACTAAAGAACCCAATATCAATTGATAGACAAACACCTTTGCCATTCCAACTTTTACTAAACAACCCTTTCCTCACCTAAAATCTCCGTAGATATCACTGCTAGAAAAGTTACCTTAATAATTAATTGTTTTTCCTCTCTTATTTTAAGGATTTGGAAATTTATGCAATTACAGTGTCCATATTTTGTTAGATTAATTATTTTTAGAATGGATAATAATTAATTATTATGAACTATTATTACTTATATTATGGTCAATTTATCTTAAACACTAATAACACGATGAATATGAATTGGGTTAATCAACTAATTGCTTTCAACCATAAGAAAGTTAGAAACTAAGACACTAATTTGGTTGATTACTCTCCGTTTTTGTTTATGAACGATTCTTATGAATTCTGTTACAGCGTGCGTTACTTACTTCCGTAACCTAATCCTCACACTCCTTCTATTTCATTTCAGTTATAAAATGACACTTAAACCTAACCTTACATTTCTTCATCTCCATTTTTGAACCTTCAATTCAACGAATAACAAACCATCATGCTTTATCACAGATCAAAAAAACTTCCACTCTCTGCATTCTCTTCAATTTTCTTTAATGTCAAAAACAAAAACAAATTTCACAATCCATTCACATCTGGATCTACTAGATTCTACTCTGTGGAACCTGAAGAAATTCCAAGTGGTTTCATCGCTAATTTAAAGTGGGAATTCGAAAAACACGAAACCGTTCCGTTCACAAACCGAACGCGTTTCATTCTTCCAACGATTTCCTTCGAGAGAAATAGAGGTCAAGAAGAGTTTGAAGAAATGAAGAAAGGTTTCGAAGGGAGGACATTGGATTCAACGCATCCAGATTGTGTTAGGGTTTCAACGATTCTTGATAAAATTATTGATGCATTGAATAAAGAGGTGAAGAAAATGAGGCGTGCTGAAGAGATTACTTTTTTACGCCGGATTTGGTTGCGTTTAATTGGAAGGTCAACGCCTTCTACAGCGCATTTGGATGGATGGATTGAATTGGGAGGTTTTGGTTGTTTGTCATCCTGATGTTGATTGTAAATGTTACCCTGGTGGGAAGTTTGTTATGTTTAATGCTGTTTTTGAGCATTTTGGAAATGATTTTGAGATTGCAACTTGTATTACTCATGAGGTATTTGATGATTTTACTTTGCCTATAAACTTTTGTTTTTAAGTTTATTAATGTCTCCCTCCCTAAATATAAAACTTTACTCTTGAAAAGAGAGAGATTAGTTAATGGTTTTATTGTGGTAAGATTTAATATAATTAAAGGTAAGTTAATAAAAAAAATAATTAACGCAGTTGAAAAAGTGAAAAAGGTCTAATAAAAAGAGACACAGGAAAATTTCAAGAAGGTTTTATGTTTAAGGACAGAGGAAGTATATGATATGGATACACCCTTGATTTTAAAGGTAGTATATAATTTTAAATTGTTGTTGTAGGTTTGGTTACGCCCCAAATCTTGATATTGGGGCAAACTGCGGCTCTACATTATATAGCACTGATATAGATATGGATACAAGATTGATATTAACATATAGTCACCGGTTTAGAAAATCGAAGTGATTTAATGTAACAATGTGTGAGTGTTGTATAGGTGTTAGAAACTAATACATGTCATATTTGATAAGAATTCCAACTAGGTGTTAATGCTATGTATTAGGCTGCAATTGTGGTTGCTATGCTACTGTGGAGACTTTTAAAAAATTTATAATTTGATCGCCACTGTGGTCGTAGAACCTAAGCTAGAAATATACTTTATTGAATAATGTTAGCAACATATTCTTTAACACATTTTTCAACACTCTATCTTTAATTGGTTAACATCCAAATGGGTCCCACCAAATTCATTTGGAACCCACATGATTTTGTGGGATCTATGAGAATTCTAACTAATAAAAGAGATTTTGTGGGATCTATGAGAATTCTAACTAATAAAAGAGATTGTGTTAGAAAGTGTGTTAGAGTGTATGTTGCTAACACTCTTGTTTATTAGTTGCTAATTTTCGCTAATGATAATAAAGACTTATGTGTTGATTTTGGTTTTCTTGTTAATTAGATTGCGCATATTGTGGCCCGACACGGTGCCGAAAGGTTTACAAAGACGCTGTCGATTATGGCATTATATAGTTTGCTTAACCAATCTGTCTTAACTTATTTTATCAAAGCCTTTCAAGCACGACTAACCAGACGGTATGATTAATTCGTTATCTCTCTTTCTAATCAATTTATTTTTTGTGTTATTCTTTAGTTGTATTAGATTCATTTCGTTGATAGAGATTCTTAGACACATGCCTCGGCAACAAAATAAAGTTATAGCTTGTTTGGTTATGCGTTCAAACTGAAATCTCGCGTCCCAATGCCGTTTTTACCTTGATTTTGCGAAGCTAGATATTTCAAATTCTGTCTCACCACGTAGCTGTGTCCAATCCACCGCCAGGACAAACACTCGCTTAAAAGTTGTAAACAGAACATTAAAAATTAAGATAGAATGAGTTAGAGATATGCAGAGACATATGCAGGAGATGATAGAGATATAAACAAGAGGATACACTGAATGATATTTTGCTATGGTTCACATTAGTAACAAAACCACAGTACCATTGTTTTGCCAGTCATTCATCAATCGAACACAGAAATATAAGCAGCGTACTTGCATTCGAAAACAGTTTCTTGATCCGTGTAGCCATTCCTATTTAAATGTTTCTTTTGTGTCATGTGTTCTTCAGTTTGTTTATACTAATTGTTTTTCCTTATAGGTTCATGAACTGTGTGACCTTAACTTGTTTATGGATTCAACAATATCAATCTTTTAACATTCTATTATGATTATCTAACCATGATTTGACATGGTTTCTTTGGTTCATTTTGAATTGCACCTTAACTTGGAGCACTGACTTAAAATATTGTGTTGCATGCTTGTTTGGATTGATGTATTTGAGCTTATTTACTTACATAAATACTTGTGATATTGTTTCAGAGAACTTATGAAAACAGTTTCTGACATGATTATAAGTGTTTTTCAGCTCATTTTCATAAGTTCTACAGGATAGGTTATGAAAACAAATTATGTCTTATATGAAAATAATTTGCCTTTATTTTATCTTTTATTATAGAAATGACTTATAGTTAAGTACTTTTATGATAAATGTTTATACTACTTAATTAAGATATTTATCCAACCGAATTTATTCACAATTTGCTGGCATGAAATGGAAGCTGATTACATTGGGCTTCTACTAATGGCATCAGCTGGCTATGATCCCCGAATGGTCCCTAAAGTCTACGAAAAGATGGGAAAATTTGACGAGGCTGAAAGTGTGCCCACAAGTGCTACTCATCCATCAGGAACAGAAAGAGCCAAAGCATTGGCTCAACCTAAGATAATGGAAGAAGCTCTTATTATATATAAGAATGTAAAAGCAGGATTTGTGGTTTGATGATTTCATTCTTTAGAACTACACATTCAGCATTTCACAAACTACAAAGTTGTGCTAATGGTTCTTCAGTTCTAAGTGTGTTATTAAGCAATGGCAACATGTAGTGTCTAATTCTAATTGTGTAATTGTGCAAGTTTGAATATCAAAACAATTAAATGACAACAAGAAACTATTTTTATTGCTTTTAACATAATCAAACCAAGAAAAAAACTAAATGACAACAAAACTTCGTTGTGAAGCATAGTATTATGATAGAAGCACCTCCTACCATATGACAGCAGCCTCCAATGCTGGACACAATTTTAAGAAAATTCAATCGACTCATTACATGACCTGAAGATACAGAATTCGAATTGTATTCAACAGGTTGCTGCATATCACTAAGAAAGTTAATATAAATATTAAGTGTTAGAACTAGTCGGTACATAATTGAAATGAGGAAACTGAATTCTTTATTAAATCAAACGAAATTCAAGTTAACATTTCTAAAAGAACATAATTGATAAACGTGTTACAAGAATACTCACTTCAAGAATTTGAGAGTTTGGTCTCCTCCTTCTCAATAACCACTCATAGCTTCGAAGAGGTAATCTTTAAGTACATACATATGAAACAATGAATATATCTTAATATACATTTTTCTGAATAATGAAAACACTTTGATATTTTCGCTGTTTCTAGAAAATATAAACAATTGTTTACTTTATAAAATATTTTTCTTCCTTATCAAAAGGTAAACTGACCCTAAAATTTTCAAATAACAATTTATTATACAATTAAAAAATTCATGGACAAAAAAAAAACTATATAGGAAGAAACTAAGTTGTAGATAAATCATTGATCTAAGAAGTTGTAGAGTTATTGATAGAATGATTAGAACTTGAATCTTGTGGAATTCCTTTTGCATCTATTTACTATGGAAGAAAAATGCAGGTTCTTGGGGAATTGGCAATTCAAAGAGAGAGATTAGTTAGTGGTTTTATTGTGGTAAGATTTAATATAATTAAAGGTAAGTTAATAAAAAAAATAATTAACGCTGTTGAAAAAGTGAAAAAGGTCTAATAAAAAGATACACAAAAAAATTTCAAGAAGGTTTTATGTCACTGATCCTGCTAATGATAAATGGTCTGTTTCCTATCGATCAATAAAATAAGTGACGATAACAATAATGATGAAGATGTTGGTAATGATCTTTTCTTTGCAACATCACAACCACATGAAATTGATTCAACTGATGATGGTTTATATCACTACAAGAAAAACTTAAATTTGTGGCTAACTTTATAAATATTTTGTGGTCGAATAAAACCCTCACAAATTAGTGACCGAAAAAGCCCTCACAAAGGACAAAATTGAAATTGGTCTTTATTTGTGGTTGAAAAAGCCCTCACAAATTTTTAAATATTTAACTGGATTTTGTGGCTGCCTAAGCCCTCACAAAATCACAACATTGTGATTTTGTGAGGGCTTAGGCAGCCCCAAAATCCAGTTAAATATTTAAGGAGTTTGTGAGGGCTTTTACAGGCACAAAAAATGCATTTGTGAGGGTCAAATCTGTCACAAAGGAGTGATGTGACCAGTGGCATTTGTGGCTGCAAAGGCCGCCACAAAGGAATGACCACGTGGAATTTTTGGCTGCAAAGGCCGCCACAAAGGAATGAGCACGTGGAATTTGTGGCTGCAAAGGCCACCACAAATGGTCAAGCAACACTATATATATTTCTCCCCCTCCTACTTCATTTTTTCACATTCAACTTCTCTCTAAAACCTCATTCTAACTATTCTCTCCTCCTTCTCTCTACACAAAATTACTCTTAAGCTTCATTTAAATATAATTATAATTATTAATTTAAATATTTAAATATTTAAATATTTTATTATTAATAATTTAAATATTTTTTTTATTAATTTAAATATTTTATTATTAATATTTTATTATTTAAATTAATCTTTAATGTAATTATTAATCTTTATATTTAATTTAAATATTTTATTTTAAATTTTTAATTATATTAAGATTAGTTTATTATATATTACATTTAATTTATAATTACATTATATTTTAAATTTAATTTAAATTTAAATTTAATTATAATTTAAATATTAATATTATATTTATATTAATTTATTATATATAATATTATAATAAACTATTAATTTTGAATTTAAAAATTAATTTATTAAATACGAATTATTTTGTGGCGGCCTAAGCCCTCACAAAATATATTAATTTTTAATTAAGTTGGCATTTGTGGCGGCCAAAAGCCCTCACAAAGGTCCAGTCAGCAAATTCAGTCTGTCATTTGTGGCGGCCTATGCCCTCTCAAAGGCAGACTTTTGTGGCTGCAAAAGCCCTCACAAATGCATGTTTTTTGTGGCTGCAAAAGCCCTCACAAATGTCAACCTGTTTCAGGACTTTGTGGCTGCAAAAGCCCTCACAAAATTTTGTGACCAGCTTCTTTTTGTGGCTGTTTTTTCCCCTTTGTGAGGGTTTTTGGCCCTCACACAATTCATGTTTTCTTGTAGTGTATCTTAGAGATGATCATGATGAGGGAATTTGGATTAATCCATCGTTTCGTATCGTTAATGGACAAACAAATGTGAATCCCATTAGGAAAAGAAGAGGGCATCTTAATTTGTTTAATTGTTTTATATAAGTCATGTAATCTGAACTGAGTTCATGTAATTTAATTGTTTGATCTGCCATAATTGAGCATTTTAGTATTTAGCTTGAACAATATTTGGTTTCCTGCTTATACTTAGATTCTACTTATATTTAGCTTGATCTTAGTATTTTATACTAAGTTCATGTAATTTAAGTGTACGTTTGACCTGTCATAACTGATTTTCAGTTTATATTGAACTTGAAAAAGCTTTGTTTGAGTACTGGAAATTTTTCTTGAACTTGAATTGATCATCCCAATATGAGCTAATCATGTAATTTCTCATTGATATATATATATATATATATATATATATATATATATATATATATATATATATATATATATATATATATATATATATATATATATATAGGCATTTAACTAATTATTTGGAAGAAAAAAAATTCAAATATAGGTATTTTACTTGAACTGAACATAAACTTGTAATTTTACAGCGCTTTTTTCAATATGCATTATAAAAGCCTTTAAAAAAATAAGGAGGTCACAAAGCTTTGTTTTATACTAACTTAAAGAGGTCTTTTAAAGCGCTTGTTGTAAAATCGCTGTAAAAGGCTTTTAAAAATACAGCGCTTGTTACATAAGAAAACAAAGAGATCTTTTAAAGCGGTTTTTAGAAAAGCGCTATAAAAGACTTTTAAAAAATAAAATAAGGAGGTTTTTTACAACGCTTTTGGACAAGCGCTTTAGAAGGCTTCTAAAAAAACGCTGTAATAGGCTTTTAAAAAATAAAATAAGTAGGTCTTTTACAACGCTCTTTCAAAAAAGCGTTGTAATAGGGTTTTATATATAACACTAAACCGCTTCAGTTTCCTCTTCATTACGTAAACTTCACTACGCTTCAGTGTCCTTATTCTCTTTTTTTCTTTCTCATTGTGAATCCTATTGTCCCTATGAACCATATTGCCAACCATCTCCATCTTTGTTACTATCCCTTTGAACATTATTACGTACTACTCTCATTGAAATATGTAACCCTCGTAACGTATTTATGCGAACCATACTTTGTCCTACGAACCGTTCGTATTTCTGCACAATCTCGCTTGTCCTTCTTAAAGGAAGTTGTAACCCTACGTATTTCTTCGCATTCTTTTTGTTGTCACTATAATAGATGTTGAACTTATACTGCTACGTACTTAGACTATTGCATGTTGAACTTGTTAATATTATACTGAACTGCATGTTAAACTTGTTGTAGATAAGTGGATTCTAACAAGGTTTTGGATCGTCAAAATGAGGACGTTGTCAACACTAAGACTTATGAAAATGAAGTTAAACATGGTGCAACCATTATGCAAAATGTCATAAAAGCAAGAAGTAATGGCATAAAATTTGAGGTATAATATACTTTATTTGCTATTTATTTTTTTATCTTTTTTGAAAGTATGTAGTTACTATTTGAGTTTATTAGGTGGGATGGAATGAAAGTGACTAGCCAATTGAGCCCAACAGTTCCATGTTGATAAATTATATTGGTGTTGTTGTTCGTTAGAGTATCCCAATTACAATTGACGATTGAAGAGATAAGACTTTGAAGAATGCAAAAGATATACTGTGAAATGATATAAAAGTAACTTTTTTACTCAACTTTTTTGTTACTGATAATTTTTTCCCTTGAAATACTTTACCAAACTGTATCTTTATTTGGTTTGTAGTCTACTTTTGATGTTGGTGAGGTGAGAAAAACTTACTTGCTTCGAGTTGTCGGAAAAATACACAGGGGATTTAGATCTCCTATCTCAAACTGCTACTTAAGAGATCATGATGAAAATACGAATGTTGAAGCTCCAAAAATATATAAACACTATATATCAAATGACGAATGAAGCGCATTTGTAGCTAAACGTGCAAACCCCGCGTTTGTGGTAAGTGATTAATTTATTAGCATTTGTGTTTTATTATTCATATTAATAGCGTATTTTAAATCTTTAAACGATTGTTATTTTCTTTATATAGAGTATAAGTCAGAAAATCGCGGGAGAGCTAAAAATCCAACGCATCCATATAAAAGATCTCGTATGCGATATGCACGTTTAGAGCAAAAAATGTAAGTAAACATCACTTTTGTAACACCCCGACCCTCCAGAGATACCGACAATGTTACGTCACGAGCTTATCGCCCCCCCCCC
>JBBPBR010000002.1:25184464-25210890 GCA_037974775.1 Cicer pinnatifidum
AATTTGTTTTGGCTAAATAGTATCTACAATCTCTTAACTTAATTTTATTTTATGTTTTAGTCTTTTATATTTTTTTTTCTTCTCGATTTGGTCCGTCATTTTAATTTTAAGTGACAATTTGATCTTTTATATTTTAAAATATCAACAATGTTATCATTTTTTTTTACAAAAGTTCAAAAAATTCATCAAAATTTTCAAACAAAGCCCATAAAATTAATTATCATCTTCATTATATGCAAATTTCATCAAATTCATAACTTAAATCTTTAAATAAACTCATATTTTTATTCTTTATTTGATGAATTTGATGTTATTGGAGATGAAAATATGGAATTTTTTACAACTATATCCTAGTTTTAAAACTTTTTTCCTTTATTTCTCTTAATGCCCTACTTTTTTTTTTCAACACAGGAAGTCGTTGATTGGGGAAGCGACCACCCGAAAAGGAAATTTTTTCATCTAGGAAGTCGTTTTCCAGGGAAGCGACCTCCAACTACTTTTTTTGTTTGTTATATTTTAAAAATAATTTATTATTAGAATTATTAATTTAATTATTTAAAAAATAAAATACTAATAATAAATTAAAATAAAATACAATAATAAATTATAAATAAAATTTATATTTTAATTATTACTATTATTAGAATAAATAATTATTATAATTTTTTTAATAAATTATAAATAATTAAAATATTTAAAAATTCAAAATACTATTACTAAAATAAAATACATTAATAATAATAATTTTAGTAATATTATAAATTTTAATAATAATAATAATAATAATTTTAATTTTAATAATAACATATCAAAACAAATAGAAAGAATCTGTTATAACAAGAGGAAATTATTATAATATTTTGGCGTGTCTCACAACATCTAGATGCCAAAATGAGGTGTCCCTAATATTTTGACATGTCCCTCAATATCTAGAAAGTTGTTATTATAGCAACTCCATAGTATTATCGTCAAAATATTATAACAGCTTCAAAGTATTAAGGGCACGTCATATTCAAAAAGTTATTATTATAGCAAAGCCAAAACATCAAAGCGTCGTTTGTTTGGCACATTATTATACCAATTTTCTCTTGTTATAACAAATTCTTTGTATTTGTTTTGACATGTTATTAGTAAAATTATTATTATTATTAAAATTTATAATATTATTAAAATTATTATTATTATTATTAATTTATTTTATTTATTTATTTATTATTATTATTATTTATTAATTTAATTTAATTTATTTTATTAATAGTATTTTGAATTTTTAAATATTTTAATTATTTCTAATTTATTAAATAATTTATAATAATTATTTATTCTAATAATAGTAATAATTAAAATATAAATTTTATTTATAATTTATTATTAGTATTTTATTTTTTAAATAATTAAATTAATAATTCTAATAATAAACTACTTTTAAAATATAACCAAAAAAAAAAGATGGAGGTTGCTTCCCTGCGAAACGAGTTTCTATTGAGATAAAAAAAAACGAGTTTCTATTGAGTTAAAAAAAATTCCTATTCAGGTGATCGCTTCCTTAAAGAACGACTTCTTGTTGAAAAAAAAGTAGGATATTCAGGAGAATAACTTTCAAAGAGCGAGACAATTAAGGAAAAAAGATTTTAAACTAGAATATACTTATAAAAAAATTGAAAATATGAGTTTATTTAAATTATAAATTTGATTAAATTTTTATTATATTGAAGATGATAATTATTTTTTTTGGATTTTGTTTGAAAATTTTGATAAGTATTTTGAATTTTTATAAAAAAAAAGTAATATTATTGATATTTTAAAATATAAAAGATGAAATTATCACTTAAAATTAAAATAAAAAATTAAATAAAAAATAAAATAAAAAACTAAAACATTAAATAAAATCAAACTAAAGAACCCAATATCAATTGATAGACAAACACCTTTGCCATTCCAACTTTTACTAAACAACCCTTTCCTCACCTAAAATCTCCGTAGATATCACTGCTAGAAAAGTTACCTTAATAATTAATTGTTTTTCCTCTCTTATTTTAAGGATTTGGAAATTTATGCAATTACAGTGTCCATATTTTGTTAGATTAATTATTTTTAGAATGGATAATAATTAATTATTATGAACTATTATTACTTATATTATGGTCAATTTATCTTAAACACTAATAACACGATGAATATGAGTTGGGTTAATCAACTAATTGCTTTCAACCATAAGAAAGTTAGAAACTAAGACACTAATTTGGTTGATTACTCTCCGTTTTTGTTTATGAACGATTCTTCTGAATTCTGTTACAGCGTGCGTTACTTACTTCCGTAACCTAATCCTCACACTCCTTCTATTTCATTTCAGTTATAAAATGACACTTAAACCTAACCTTACATTTCTTCATCTCCATTTTTGAACCTTCAATTCAACGAATAACAAACCATCATGCTTTATCAAAAAAACTTCCACTCTCTGCATTCTCTTCAATTTTCTTTAATGTCAAAAACAAAAACAAATTTCACAATCCATTCACATCTGGATCTACTAGATTCTACTCTGTGGAACCTGAAGAAATTCCAAGTGGTTTCATCGCTAATTTAAAGTGGGAATTCGAAAAACACGAAACCGTTCCGTTCACAAACAGAACGCGTTTCATTCTTCCAACGATTTCCTTCGAGAGAAATAGAGGTCAAGAAGAGTTTGAAGAAATGAAGAAAGGTTTCGAAGGGAGGACATTGGATTCAACGCATCCAGATTGTGTTAGGGTTTCAAGGATTGTTGATAAAATTATTGATGCATTGAATAAAGAGGTGAAGAAAATGAGGCCTGCTGAAGAGATTACTTTTTTACGCCGAATTTGGTTGCGTTTAATTCGAAGGTCGCCGCCTTCTACGGCTCATTTGGATGGATTGAATTGGGAGGTTTTGGTTGTTTGTTATCCTGATGTTTTTTGTGACTGTTACCCTGGTGGGAAGTTTGTTATGTCTAATGCTTTTTTTGAGCATTTTGGAAATGATTTTGAGATTGCAACTTGTATTACTCATGAGGTATTTGATGATTTTACTTTGCCTATAAACTTTTGTTTTTAAGTTTATTAATGTCTTCCTCCCTAAATATAAAACTTTACTCTTGAAAAGAGAGAGATTAGTTAATGGTTTTATTGTGGTAAGATTTAATATAATTAAAGGTGTTAATAAAAAAAATAATTAACACAGTTGAAAAAGTGAAAAGCAGAAAAATTTCAAGAAGGTTTTATGTTTAAGGACAGAGGTAGTATATGATATGAATACAACCTTGATTTTAAAGGTAGTATATGATTATAAATTGTTGTTGTAGGTTTGGTTACGCCCCAAATCTTGATATTGGGGCAAAATGCACCGGTATTTAGAAAATCGAAGTTATTTAATGTAACAATGTGTGTGAGTGTTGTATAGGTGTTAGAAACTAATAGATGTCATATTTGATAAGAATTCCAACTAGGTGTAAATGATATATAGTATTAGGCTGCAATTGCGGTTGCTATGCTACTGTGGAGACTTTTAAAAAATTTATAATTTGATCGCCACTGTGGTCGTAGAACCTAAGCTAGAAATATACTTTATTGAATAATGTTAGCAACACATTCTTTAACACATTTTTCAACACTCTATCTTTAATTGGTTAACATCCAAATGGGTCTCACAAAATTCATTTGGAACCCACATGAGTTCGTGGGATCTATGAGAATTCTAACCAATAAAAGAGATTGTGTTAGAAAATGTGTTAGAGTGTATTTTGCTAGCACTCTTGTTTATTAGTTGCAAATTTTCGCTAATGATAATAAAGACTTATGTGTTGATTTTGGTTTTTTTGTTAATTAGATTGCGCATATTGTGGCCCGACACGGTGCCGAAAGGTTTACAAAGACGCTGTCGATTATGGCATTACATAGTTTCCTTAATCAATCTGTCTTAACTTATTTTACCAAAGCCTTTCAAACACGACTAACGAGACGGTATGATTAACTCATTATCTCTCTTTCTAATCAATTTATTTTTTGTGTTATTCTTTAGTTGTATTAGATTCATTTCGTTGATAGAGATTCTTAGACACATGCCTCGGCGAAAAAATAAAGTTATAGCTTGTTTGGTTCTGCGTTCAAACTGAAATCTCGCATCCCAATGCTGTTTTTACCTTGTTTTTGCGAAGCTAGATATTTCAAATTCTGTCTCACCACGTAGCTGTGTCCAATCCACCGCCAGGACAAACACCCGCTTAAAAGTTGTAAACACAACATTAAAAATTAAGATAGAATGAGTTAGAGATATGCAGAGACATGACAGATATATAAACAAGAGGATACACTGAATGATATTTTGCTATGGTTCACATTAGTAACAAAACCACAGTACCATTCTTTTGCCAGTCATTCATCAATCGAAAACAGATTTGTTGTTCGCACGTGCGGGCACTTCGATTATCATTAGGGTCTGTTAGTCTATACCGACATGAAGATAGTAAACATAGAAGATCCAAACAGGCTTAATATAAGCAGCGTACTTGCATTCGAAAACAGTTTCTTGATCCGTGTAGTCGTTCGTATTTAAATGTTTTGTGTCATGTGTTCTTCAGTTTGTTTATACTAATTGTTTTTCCTTATAGGTTCATGAACTGTGTGACCTTAACTTGTCTATGGATTCAACAATATCAATCTTTTAACATTCTATTAAGATTATCTAACCATGATTTGACATGGTTTCTTTGGTTCATTTTGAATTGCACCTTAACTTGGAGCACTGACTTAAAATACTCTGTTGCATGCTTGTTTGGATTGATTTATTTGAGCTTATCTACTGATATAAATACTTGTGATGTTGTTTCAGAGAACTTATGAAAACAGTTTCTAACATGATTATAAGTGTTTTTCAGCTCATTTTTGTAAGTTTTACAAGATAGGTTATGAAAACAAATTATGTCTTATATGAAAATAATTTGACTTTATTTTATCTTTTATTATAGAAATGACTTATAGTTAAGTACTTTTATGATAAACGCTTATACTACTTAATTAAGAAGTTTATCCAACCAAATTTATTCACAATTTGCAGGCATGAAATGGAAGCTGATTACATTGGGCTTCTACTAATGGCATCAGCTGGCTATGATCCCCGAATGGTCCCTAAAGTCTACGAAAAGATGGGAAAATTTGACGAGGCTCATAGTGTGCCCACAAGTGCTACTCATCCATCAGGAACAAAAAGAGCCAAAGCATTGGCTCAACCTAAGATAATAGAAGAAGCTCTTATTATATATAAGAATGTAAAAGCAGGATTTGGGGTTTGATGATTTCATTCTTTAGAACTACACATTCAGCATTTCACAAACTACAAAGTTGTGCTAATGGTTCTTCAGTTCTAAGTCTGTTATTAAGCAATGACAATAAGTAGTGTCTAATTCTAATTGTGTAATTATGCAAGTTTGAATATTAAAACAACTAAACGACAACAAGAAACTGTTTTTATTGCTTTTAAGATAATCAAACCAAGAAAAAACTAAATGACAACAAAACTTCATTGTGAAGCATAGTAGTATGATAGAAGCACCTCCTACCAAATGACAACAGCCTCTAATGCAGGACAAAATTTTAACCAAACCCACATCAATTGACTCATTAATGACTTCCATTAAACTTACTATCATTAACAAAAGAACCACAAAAATGCATATCTAGCTATACTGCAAAAAAAGTGTCCTCTACCGTCTTCCTTTTCATACCAAAAAATGTCACTTGACTTCCATCCAAAATGACATGAACCTGAAGAAAGAGAATTCGAATTGTATTCAAGAGGATGTTGCATATGATAAGAAAATTAAATTAAATATTAAGTGTTAGAACTAGTTGGTAAATAATTGAAATGTGGAAACTAAACTCTTTATTGAATCAAACATAATTCAAGTTTATAATTCTACAAGAGCATAATTGATAGACATATTACAAGAATATTCACTCCAAAAATTTGAGAGTTTGACCTCCTCCTTTCCAATAACCACTCATAGTTGAAGAGGAGTTATGAAATATTAGATGTATCTTAATATACATTTTCAGAAATAATGAAAACACTTTTGATATTTTCATTGTTTCTAGAAAATATAAACAATTGTTTACCTTATAAAATATTTTCCCTCCTTATTAAAAGGTAGACAGACCCTAAAGTTTCCAAATGACATTTTATTATACAATTAAAAAATTCATGGACGACAAAAAAAAAAAATTAAGTTATAGACAAGTCATTAATCTAACAAATTATAGAGTTATTGATAGAATGACTAGAACTTGAATCTTGTGGAATTTCTTTTGCGTCCATTTTACTATGGAAGAAAAATGCAGGTTCTTGGGGAATTGGCAATTCAATGAAGTGATTGTTGAGATATGAAACAATTGCTAACATTGTTGGGCTTGCATTAAGGAACTGCTTAACACATAATAAACCAATTTAAATGCATTTAATGACTTCAACTTCACAATACAAATTAGCTGCTAAATTTGCCGTAACAAATTCCTGATTTTCTTGTAAAACTCATATTCAGGATAATATATATATGTATATATATATATTGCTAGATTTCAACAAAAATTATAATTAGATCAACATCAATTTAACAACAATGTCATAAAAGTTCATATAATTATTTCGCACAAAAAACATTAACAATACGTACATGCAATCAAACTTTAAACTTGTCCAAAACATAACAAATAATATTTGATTTAACAAAATATCTAAATAATAGTAATCAATGCATAAGATTATCGTTCATATCATCACCCATCTTTTCATTTTCGTTATCACCTTCTCCGTCCGGTTTGAAGTGTAGAATTTAGATTACAATGAGACACAATACTTTCAAACATCTGCTCCCAGTGCGCCATCTTGTTTTTTAATCATTTCTTGTTCAAGATTCTTTTGTTGAAGTTAAATCGTTAAAACTTCAATCTTAGCTTCCATATAAGCAACTTTGTATGATGATACATCATAAATGGTAGACGAAGATTTTATGAATGCTTTGATAGTAGCAACATGAGGTCCTAATCCAAACATATATGTGTCCTTTCTTGTTAACGCCTCCAACAAGTTATACGTATACACTACTATCAAATAGTTGGCTAATACCCTCACCCTTATGAGACTATTTCTAAAATATTAGAGTTTGGTACATTTCCTAAAAAGTGTTATTATTAATATATATTGATATTTTGTAAAAATATTACTTTAAGGTTGATGTATACATACACTTATTGTAGCTTGTTTTTATTATATATCATTTACTCAATCCATCTAACTATAAATCTATCTAATCAATTTAAAATATGCATGGATCTCATCTAATCAACATTTTTTCAAAATTCAACGAGTCACATGCTTTATTTAATACAATCTAATTTATTACATTTATTTTTTGTAAGAAAATGCTGTTTCATTTATTTATTTTTAAAAAAATAATTTTTATTAAAATATAATTTTTATTAAACAGTTTTAAAAAATAGTTTTTTTAAATTATTTTATTAAAAAGCCATTTTTTTAATAAAAAAAAAACATAATCTTTTTGCTGAATTTAAAATAGAATTTAAAATCATTTTAATTAATTTTAATAATAATAATTTAAATATTATTAATAGGGTGCTGATTGGCAGTAGCTGGCCACCAGAGCTATGTTATCGGCAACCGTGATTTGTAGGATCCCCGCCATCGATGGTCAAGATGGTCGCCAGAGCTCTCCTGTCCTCCTCCGTCTGCTGTTTTGGGGTCGTCGAAGCTCCGTCTCCGGTCACCAACCCAATTATTTATTTATAAATTAATTAATTATCTTTTTCATAATGTTATTCTGGTTTCTAAAATAATATAAAAAACAGTTTATTAATATACTAAAAATTATATAACTTTGTTTTAAAATAATAATTAAAATACAATTTGCTACAACCAATTTTCTAATTATTCTTTAAGATGTAAGAATAAGTTGATATTCCATTTGGATCCATCCTACAAGTTAATAATGTGCTAATTAAACAATTAATTATTCTCTCAATCCATCATACAACCAATTTGCTAATTATTCTATAAGATGTAAGAATAAATTGATAAATAAGTGTATTGAGATGAATCACATATATATTTTTATGGATTTTCTAAGTAAAGGAGAAATACAATTTTATGGTGAGTTGACTAATTCTTTCAGTAAATTAGTAAGGAAAGAGCAAGTAAGACGCTTCTTGTGGTCATAACGTCTGACTTACCTTACTATGGATTAATATCTTTTAGGTGACTCATATTTGAGCGATCTAATATACGAGTATTCTAAAATATAAATTTATCAATTTATATGGTTAAGTATATGATTCATCTTAAAAACTAAAATACGAATTTCATTGTATAATGTTACGGGCGAGTTTAAGAATTAGTGATGAGATGACTTTTCCATACTTAACACACCAAGTATGACTAGGACATCTTAAAATTATTTTTCTAACTCTATGTTATTGACTTATATAACTCACTGTGTTGTTGGGGATTAAGGTTTTCAGGTATTTAGCAATGAAGAATTGAAAAGTATATCTGAATTGCTCCTCAACTTTTTAATGTAAAGTAAAGTTGCGATACTAGATCATTATCAGCGTCGTAGATTTATATATTATTTATTTCACTTTATGCGAAATTATTTATTTAGTATTTAAATATGTATTACTATGTATTTCAAAGAAGAGGTTTTTATTTTATTTTACTCCAATCTAATTTTATTTTTTAAACTTCATAATTTATTTTACTATAAAATCTTTTAAAACATGAAAACTTATTTAAATTTTGTTTTAATATTGTTACGAATTCAATCCAAAAATTTGAATGATAAATGCAAATTTAAAATTGAAAGATTAAATATGAACTAGACACAAGACTTATCGAGGTTCGGAGCAATATTCTTCTACATCCTCATTGACAATTGTTTTATATTTCTTTATCAATAATCGAGTACATTACAATATTTTCCTAGCTCCCATAATTTTTGTTCTATGCTCAATTGAACTCTTTCATTTGCATTACTATTAACAAGCTGTAAGTCATGCCTTATATAGCTATCCATTCCCTCCAATTAGTTATAATTTGACTAACTATTTGTAACTAACAAAACATAAACTGAGGCAAAACAGAATAAAAACTATAACATTAGCTTAAGAAAAAGTTTTTAGACTTTTACTAACTAATAAGCAAAATTTTGATTCACTAGAATTCGCCAATCTCCACTTTGGATCTTCAATTGTTATTGACATAGTTAGAAAGCCTCATTTCTTTTGCAGAGATTTCAGTTGGGAAAAACCCCAACATTCACCGAATCCAAACAATGAGCAAATTGGGTGTTATTTTAGTTAACATATCTGTTGGATTATCTTCTGTAGACATTTTCTTTACTTCCACAATACCTTCGTCAATAATGTCTCAACTTTAATGCAATCTAGTGTCAATGTGATTGGTTGTCTCATGGAACATGGGGTTCTTAGAGAGGTAGATGGCGTTTTGACTGTCACACCAAACAGTTACAACATTAGTCTTTCCTTCTAATTCATTGACAAGGTCTTTTAGCCAAATAGCTTCGTTGATTAATTTTGTAAGTGCAACGTATTTAGATTATGTTGAACCACAAAGTCACAATAGATTGTAGAGTTTTCTTCCAACTTACTACTCCTCCATACAAAGTAAACAAGCACCTTGTTGTAGACCTTCTCTTGTCAAGGTCACCAAATTAGTTTAGATCAACATATCCCGCAAGGCCACACTTTTCTGGTTTTGATCTACATTAGTGAGTCCAGCTGATTTTTTGGCTAGAAATGGTGCATCATACCACAAAGAATATCAAGAAAATAAGAGAGAGGGTGAGAACAGCCCGACCTTGCTGATATCGGCATTATTAGTCATGACCTTCTCGCCCCCTTTATCCCCGTTTGAAATAAAGAGTTTTTGCAAATAACAAACACGTAGCAAATATGTATGCATATATATATATATATATATATATATATATATATATATATATATATATATATATATATATATATATATATATATATATATATATATATTGCAAAGATATAAATAAATCATATACTCCATTTAACATTTATAATCACTAGTACCAAAAATACAAATCTATACATGTCTTTTCTTACACCAGTTATATAATTAACGGCTACACAATTTATACCAAAGAACAAGATGATCAAACCACTATGCAAAATAGCAGAGTCACTCTCATAGCTGAAGTGATGCATATCTCAAGTGCAAAAGACAAAAACCCAATATATGCAAATCTATCATATTTTGGGGTTATTGAGTGCATATGGGAGTTAGACTACACAATATTTCGTGTTCCCATATTTGGTTGCAAGTGGGTCGATAATAATAATAGCGTTCGGATTGATGAGTCAGGATTCTTGCTTGTCGATTTTAATAGACTGGGATACAAAAATAAGCCATTTATTTTAGTGTCGCAAGCTCAACGAGTGTTTTATGTCACTGATCCTGCTAATGATAAATGGTATGTGTCCTATCGACCAATAAAATAAATGATGATAACAAAATAATGAAGATGTCCTTTAAGAAGGGCATCTTAATGTGTTTAATTGTTTTATATAAGTCATGTAATCTAAACTGAGTTCATGTAATTTAATTGTTTGATCTGCCAGAATTGAGCATTTTAGTATTTAGCTTGCACTGTATTTGGTTTTCTGCTTATACTTATTTTCTACTTATATTTAGCTTGATCTTAGTATTTTATACTAAGTTCACGTAATTTAAGTGTACGTTTGACCTGCCATAACTGATTTTTAGCTTATATTGAACTTGAAAAAGCTTTGTTTGAGTACTTGAAATTTTTCTTGAACTTGAATTGATGATCCCAATATGAGCTGATCATGTAATTTCTCATTGATATATATATAGACATTTAACTAATTATTTGGAAGAAAAAAAAATCAAATATAGGTATTTTACTTGAACTGAACATAAACTTGTAATTTTACAGCGCTTTCGTCAATATGCATTATAAAAGCCTTTAAAAAAATAAGGAGGTCACAAAGCTTTGTTTTATACTAACTTAACGAGGTGTTTTAAAGCGCTTGTTGCAAAATCGCTGTAAAAGACTTTTAAAAATACAGCGCGTGTTACATAAAAAAACAAAGAGTTCTTTTAAAGGGCTTTTTGGAAAAGCGCTCTAAAAGACTTTTAAAAAATAAAATAAGGAGGTCTTTTACAGCGCTTTTGGACAAGCGCTTTAGAAGGCTTCTAAAAAAACGCTGTAATAGGCTTTTAAAAAATAAAATAAGTAGGTCTTTTACAACGCTCTTTCAAAAAAACGCTGTAATAGGGTTTTATATATAACAGTAAACCGCTTCAGTTTCCTCTTCATTGCGTAAACTTCACTACGCTTCAGTGTCCTCATTCTCTTCATTTTCTTTCTCATTGCGAATCCTATTGTCCCTATGAACCATATTGCCAGCCATCTCCATCTTTGGTACAATCCCTACAACATTATTACGTACTATTCTCACTGAAATATGTAACCTTCGTTACGTATTTATGCGAACCATACTCTGTCCTACGAACCATTCGTATTTCTGCGCATTCTCGCTTTTCCTTCTTAAACGAAGCCGTAACCCTACGTATTCTTCGCACTCTTCAAGTATTGTATTTATTAGTTTTTTGTTGTCACTATAATGCATGTTGAACTTATATTGCTACATACTTAGACTATTTCATGTTGAACTTGTTAATATTATACTGAACTTCATGTTAAACTTGTTGTAGATAAGTGGATTCTAACAAGGCTTTGGATCGTCAAAATGAGGACGTTGTCAACACTAAGACTTATAAAAATGAAGTTAAACTTCGTGTAACCATTATACAAAATGTCATAAAATCAAGAAGTAATGGCATAAAATTTGAGGTATACTATACTTTGTTTGTTTGTTTGTTCGTTGTTGTTGTTTTTTTTTTTTTTTTTTTATCTTTTTTGAAAGTATGTAGTTCTTATATGAGTTTATTAGATGAGATGGAATGAAAGTGACCAGCCAGTTGAGCCCAACAGTTCCATGTTGATAAATTATATTGGTGTTGTTGTTCGTTAGAGTATCCCAATTACAATTGACGATTGAAGAGATAAGACTTTGAAGAATGTAAAAGATATACTGTGAAATGATATAAAAGTAACTTTTTTACTTCACTTTTTTGTTACTTATAATTTTTTCCGTTGAAATACTTTACTCAAACTGTATCTTTATTTGGTTTGCAGTCTGCTTTTGATGTTGGTGAGCTGAGAAAACTTACGTGCTTCGAGTTGTCAAAAAAATACACATGGGATTTAAATATCATATCTCAAACTGCTACCTAAGTGATCGTGATGGAAATACGAATGTTGAAGCTCCAAAAATATATAAACACTATATATCAACTGACGAATGGAACGCATTTGTAGCTAAATGTGCAGACCCCGTGTTTGTGGTAAGTGATTAATTTTAGTAGCATTTGTGTTTTATTATTCATATTCATAGCGTATTTTAAATTTTTAAACGATTGTTATTTTTTTTATATAGAGTATAAGTCAGAAAATCGCGAGAAGGCAAAAAATCCAACGCATCCATATAAAAAATCTCGTATTGGATATGCACGTTTAGAGCAAAAAATTGTAAGTAAACATCACTTTTATATAATGTGGTACATTGTAAACTATAGTTTCTAACTAATATTTTGTTTATGATCTTAACAAATAACTTTTGTTTATGTCTTAACGAATAGCTACAAGAGACGCAATCCGATCAACCATTGGGTTGTCATATTATAGAAGGAGACTCGTGTAAATAAAGATGGAGTTATTGATAATGAAAATGTTCAAAAAGTGATACAACTTTATGTAAGTATATTATCACTTTAATATTTTTAATATTGTATTCTAAAAATGATATTGAACTTATCTATTTAATTTTACGTGTATTTTAGAAGAATCTAGAACAAAGTTTTGAAAATCAAGAGGACAACAAACAAGTTAGTTGTAGGGACATACTCGGTAAAGTATTTAATGTTCCTGAATATTCCGGGTGCGTGAGGGTGGAAGTATTGGCATAACTCCAATCCGCTATTTTTCACCAGATAAACGCCCAAATCCATCTAATGAGGAAGTATTAGAGAAGCTCAAAGTCCCAACAGAGCAAGTGGCATTCTTGGTGAAGACGAATAAAGAAAATTATTCAAAACCACCAGCACAGCAAACCTGCCAGAATAAAGTCGCACCACAGTTGGATGTTCGTGGTAAAAGTAAAGCTGGCAAACTTCAAAATTTGGAAGGTAATAAAGCTGCCAAAATTCAAAAACTGGATCAGGGTAAATCAGTTGCTGCTCCTAAAATAAGTCATCCACGCCTTACTCAATTTTGGTCGTGTCTTGACATACAAACAAAAACGAATATGGAAAGCATCCATTCACATATCATAAACATGGAGAAAGCTATTTTCGGAGATGAGTATGAAGAACTACTTGAAAAAGAGAACATATACGAACTTGTCAATCATAAGGAGCTGAGTGCTACTGTCATCAACTTATACATTAGGTAAAATACTTTATTTAAGATAACAATTACTTTTACTTGAATTTATTGATAATTTATTTATTTTATTGGTAACTAATCTAATTTGACATTTTCATTGAAGATTTTTATATGAGAAGTTGGTTTGCACGCGCAAATTGTCAGATAGATTTTATTCTTGTCTCCGCATAAGCTTTCAATGTTTAAACTCGATCCAGTTAATGTAAAGAAATATGTTGTAGATATCCTATTTGAAAATAAAGAGAAGGATAAGTTGTTCGTTGCACCATATAATTCAGGGTAATTGTATATTCTTTATTTATATCTTTTTTAATTTATGAGATCTTAATTTATTAGTAGTTTAAACAAAATTGTCAACCAAATTTTTGTTGTTGTAGGGCACATTGGGTGCTGTTTACAATTAATGCGACATATGAAGATATATACTATTTAGATCCCTTGCACGAGCATTACAACAATCACTCAGATATAAAGACTATATTCGACACGTAAGTAATATTCATTTATTTCTTACATATATCTATAAATAATGTGTTTGATAATGCTATAATAATCACATTTATTTGATAGTGCTTTACAAGTTTTCCGAGCTCAAATGGGTGCTACAGTGTCGAAGCAAAAGTCAAATAACATCACATGGATTTAAATAAAGGTTTGAAATATATGCCTTTAAAATTTCATTAACAATCAATGCACAAATATTTATTGACTTATATGTTTTATTTTACATTGTCTTCGTCAAACTAACAACATAGACTGCGGGTAGTATATATTGCGATTCATGAAGGAGATTGTTGATATGAATCAAACTATAATCCTAGAAGCGGTACAGTATTTTCCTTATATTTTAATTTTCATATATAAACTATGTATATATTTGATTCTAACTTATTTATGTTCAAATTTTATATCGCACAGTACTTTGACAATTCTAGTCCAACATACTCTGAAAGAGATCTAACTGAACTAAAGGAAGACTAATGTAAGTATGTGATCAAAATGAAAATTATTTGATTTGCTGAGAAATTGGCATGTTGCAAGGTAGTGAATATGTAAATGTAAAAAATATGTGTTATGTTGCAAGATTCTGTTGTGAATATGTAAAGTTATATAGTTCTGTATTTTTGTGAATATGTAAATGTAAAAAAATATGTTATTGTGTCAATAGCATGTGTTGTTTGTAAACTGATTGTGTCAATATATAAAGTTACAAGTTTGTTGTGAATTGATTGTGTCAATATGTAAAGTTATAAAGTTATGTAGTTTTGTTGTTGTGATCTGATTATGTCAATATGTAAAGTTACAAGTTTGTTGTTGTTGTTGTTTAAATGAAAATTATAGTAATTGTGTCAATATCATGTGCTGAATGAAAACTATTTTGGAAAAAAAATTAAAAGACGGCGCTTTCTTAAAAAAATGCCATAAAAAATTTGTTTATACAAACAAGCGTTATTTTAAAAATTCTATTTACAACGTTTTTTAATAAAAATATAATAAGAATACACCTTTTACAACGTTTTTTTTTTTAAAAAGTGTCGTAAAACTAGTACAACAAGCAGCACGTTTTTAAATGGAATTTACAGCATTTTTTTTTATTTTAAAGAGCGCTTTTGTATCTTTTTAAAGCGCTAGATACTACATCGCTTAATTTTTGAAAAAACGCTGTAAATGACTTAAAAAAAATACTGCAAAATATTATTTTTCGCGTATTAAGGTATTTTGTTATATGATTTTCAAAAGTGAATATTTTAGTAAACTTTAAAAAAAAAAAAGGATATTGGAAAGAAAAAAAAAAAGCCAACGTAACCACCTTTATCAAGGTTTATTATAATTAATTATTACAATACAAGTTCTTAGTTATTATTTGCTTGATTATATTATCCCTTATTAGAAATTGGATTTTAATATCATTTTTTCATTATTATTGGCCTTGAATGTGTTATCCAACTCTTTCTCTAACCTTTCCATTGCATCAATTGGTAGACAAATAGGAACAACTCTACCTTGCTCTACTTTAGAATTGGTAAAATGCATATAGACAGTCACTCGAGGAATGTCTTGAAGACCTCCTTTTGCTACCCCACCATATACAGCCTTTCCCCATCCAAAGTCCAAATCTTTTAAAGAAGCCTTCGAAAGATCGGATACCATAAAAGACCGTGACATAGTAAAACAAGGTCTTCCTTTAGTTTCCATTAAGTTAACCATTGAGTGCACATACTCCTCAGTTGCTTCATTTTTTTGCATTCTTCACTAGCTCTACAGCATAACCTAACGAGCGACCACAAAGTTTTCCAACGGTTGTAACTGCTGCTGGTAAAACAATAGCGTTACCATATGTTGGGAAAAACTAAATATAATTAGCGATAATTATCTCAATAATGCGGAATATTTTTTCCCCCGCCTGTACAGATAAATGGCCAAACAGAAAATACAATTCCAAGAACAATAATAAATGGCAGAAAATTAAATATGTGACAAACACAATTTTAACGTGGAAAACTTCCCTCAAATTGAGAGAATAAAAACCACGGGACCTAGTCCAGTAAAATCTTCCACTATAATAATTAATGGGTACACCAAAAGTCTTCCTAATAACAATAGGGAATATCAATCAACAATAACAACCTTATAACAACCTTCCACTAAAGTGGGTATGCCAAAGTAACTCTCAAAGAAGTACTCAAATTATATATTAAAGTAACAAACTCAGTGGTAGGAATAACATTCTAAATTTGTAGATCAAACGGAGCAAGTTTGCTACACACCTGTTACCACCACTGGAACCAAATCCTTATTTTTCTTCTCTGGCAACCGTTTTTCTTCGTTGTCTCTCTTTGTTTTTCTATTGTTCTGTCTGTATGTTCTTAGGGATTTCTAAATCCCTTTTATTACCTTCAAGTGGACCAAGCCCACTAAAACCTTTTTTTTCTTTTTCTTTTTATTTCAATAATAATAATAATACTATTAATAAAATTGGTGGGTTCCACTTGGGGAGTGAGCCCACCTAACAAATCTCCCCCTCACGACTCAAGTGGGAATGTACTGCTCAACCATGCCAGCTTTCTTTCTGCAACATATCATCTTCGACACAGGCAATGTCTTTGTCATCATATCTGAACCATTCTCATCGGTATGAATCTTCTCAATTAAAAATGACTTCATTTCCAGTGCATCTCGTATCCAATGATACCGCACTTCAATATGCTTCGATTTTGCATGAAAAGTCGGATTCTTGCTGAGATGAATAGCACTCTGACTATCACAGAATAACACAAACTTGTCTTGCTTGAGGCCTAACTCATGTAGGAATTTCTTCATCCACAAGAGTTCTTTGGAAGCTTCAGTAGCTGCAATGTACTCAGCTTCAGTAGTAGATAAAGCAACACACTTTTGTAGTCTTGATTGCCAAGACACAGCTCCCTCTGCAAATGTCATCATATAACCAGAAGTAGATTTTCTAGAATCAAGATCACCTGCCATATCTGCATCTGTGTAGCCATCCAACACAAGTTCACCACCTCCATAGCATAAACACACTTTGGAAGTGCCTCTGAGGTATCTGAGAATCCACTTCACTGCTTGCCAATGATCTTTACCAGGATTAGAGAGAAATCGACTAACAACTCCAACTGCATGAGCAATATCTGGCCTTGTGCATACCATAGCATACATCAAACTACCAATTGCGGATGCATAAGGAACCTTCTTCATATCTTCTTTGTCTTTCTCACTTGTAGGACATTTATCAGAATTCAATTTAAAATGAGTAGCAAGTGGAGTACTAACAGGTTTGCAATTGCTCATGTTAAACCTCTCTAACACCTTCTCAATATAATTATGTTGAGACAACCATAATTTATTATTCTTCCTATCACGAGTAATTCTCATGCCCATAATTTGCTTTGCAGGACCCAAGTCTTTCATTGCAAAAGACTTGTTCAAATCTTTCTTTAAAGATTGAATCTTCTTAGTATCATGACCAACAATCAACATGTCATCCATATATAACAAGAGAATAATATAACCACCATCAGAGAATTTCTTGATAAACACACAATGGTCAGAAGTAGTTTTACCATACCCATGTTTCTCCATGAAAGAATCAATTTTCTTGTACCATTGTCGAGGTGCTTGCTTGAGCCCATACAAGCTTTTCTTCAATTTACACACAAGTTGCTCTTTACCTTTGACTTCGAAACCCTCTGGTTGCTCCATATAGATCTCTTCCTCCAAATCACCATGAAGGAATGCAGTTTTCACATCAAGTTGTTCAACTTCTAGGTTCAAACTAGCTGCTAACCCAAGCACAACTCGGATAGAGGACATCATCACCACAGGTGAAAAAATTTCATCAAAGTCAATACCTTTTCTCTGATTAAAACCTTTCACAACCAATCTTGCTTTGTATCTTGGTTGAGAATTATTCTCTTCTGTCTTTATCTTGTATATCCATTTGTTCTTGAGTGCTTTTCTACCATTAGGCAACTTTACCAAATCAAATGTGTGATTCTCATGCAAGGAATTAATCTCTTCTTGCATGGCCTTCAACCACTTTTCTTTATCAGCACTTGTAATAGCTTCTTGATAGTACTCTGGCTCTCCACTATCAGTGATCATCACATACTCGTGTGGAGGATATCTTTGAGAAGGTTGACGTTCTCTAGTAGATCTTCTCAAATCAAACTCGACTGGTGGCTCAGTTGGAACCTGCTCATCATGGTGAGGCACATGATCATCAGTTACATTCTCATCATCTACTTCTATATCTCCCCCATCAACAACAGTTTCTGTAGGGGGCTTAGGCACAACATCAATGTAACTTCTGAGATTTGGTTTCTGTTTTTCAACTTTATCAAAATCTTCAACAGTCTGGTCTTCAAGAAATATCACATCTCGACTTCTAATAATTTCCTTGTCAACCGGATCCCACAATCTATAACCAAATTCTTCATCACCATAACCGACGAATATACACTGTTTAGATTTACTATCAAGCTTAGACCTCTCATCTCTTGGAACGTGAACAAAACATCTACAGCCGAAAACTCTCAAATGATGGTAAGAGATATCTTTCCTTGTCCACACTCTATTTGGAACATCACCATCAAGTGGAATAGAAGGAGAAAGATTGATCAAATCCACTGCAGTTTTCATTGCTTCACCCCAAAAGGATTTCGATAATTTTGCATGAGAGAGCATACATCTGATTCTGTCATTAATCGTACGATTCATTCTCTCTGCAACACCATTATGTTGAGGTATTTTTGGAACTGTTTTCTCAAACCTAATTCCATGTTCTCTGCAATACTCTTCAAATGGACCTCTGTATTCACCACCATTATCTGATCGAACGCATTTCAATTTTCTTCCTTTTTCTCTTTCAACACTTGCATGAAAGTGCTTGAAGACTCCAAATACCTGGTCTTTAGATTTCAATGGAAATGCCCACACTTTTCTAGAGTGGTCGTCAATAAAAGTAACAAAATATGATGCACCACCAAGAGATTTACTATCCATCATACAAACATCAGTATGAACTAAATCAAGAATATTTTGCCTCCTATGAGGACCAGTGTTATGAAAAGATACTCTATGTTGTTTTCCAGCAAAACAATGAGTGCAAGTTTTTAGAGACGTACCTTTCACAGGAAGAAAATTTTTCTTCGCAAGTATGTTGAGTCCTTTCTCACTCAAGTGATCAAGGCGCATATGCCATAAATCAGAAGATGCATCTTCAATTGCATTCACTTCTTCCTTGCATAGCTTCGTAGGCATCCTATAGAGAGAAGTGAAACTTTGCTTCTTTGCAACTACTAGGGACCCTTTAGTGATTTTACATATACCACCACCACCAAAGAAAGTGTGATAACCATCAATATCCAAAGCTTTCACCGAAATCAAATTGAGACGAATATCAGGAACGTGTCTAACATTCTTCAATTGAAGCTTGCAACCAATCCTAGTTTCAACCCAAACATCTCCCATACCGATAATTTTACATACTCCTTCATCTCCCATTTTTACCATGCCAAAATCACCAGCACTGTAAGATGAGAAGAAATCACGCCTAGGAGTAACATGGTATGAGGCACCCGAATCAATAATCCAATTTGAATCCTGACATGCAAGGTTTATGGAAAAATCGTCACAAACAATGTAGACATTATTAACAGATACAACTGCTGTTGTATCTTTGTCATTTTTCTTCTCTTTGTCTTCATCTCTTTCCCTTGATTGATCTCTCTTAAGGAACCTGCAATTTCTTTTTATGTGACCCGCTTTGCCACAATGATAGCATATCATTTCCTTTCTAGTCCTTGACTTGCTTCTTGACTTGCTACGCGTTTCAGAGTTGTCGCGTCTATGAAAGTTTCTAGATTAACTTCTTCCCCGTGACTCTGTAACTAGTGCTTCTGACTTTAAGGAAGAACCAACCAAACCACGTTCCTTTCTTCGAGCTTCTTCATTCAACATGCTCTCTTTAACTGTTGACATTTTCAACTTTCCACTTGGAGCTGAATTGGTCAACGTCACAACAAGAATTTCCCAATTATCAGGCAAGGAACTCAACAATAACAACGCCTGCAACTCATCATCTAATTTAATTTCTGCGGTTGTCAACTGATTCACTGTATTCTGAAAAATACTCATATGCTCTGCCATTGAATCCTCATCTTTATATTTCATATTCACCAGCTTCTTAATTAAGAATGCTTTATTTTGCACATTCTTTCGTTCAAACAACTCTTTTAATTTTTCCCACATCTTGTTAGCATCTATTTCAGTTTCAACATGTGGATATACACTAAGATCCAACCATTGCCTGATCAACGCCACTGCCTTTCTATTCATCTTCTTCCAGTCAGCGTCAGATTTATCTGCGGGTTTAGCAGTGTTACCCTCAATAGGATCATACAAATCTTTACTGTATAACATGTCTTCCATGAGTCTTCCAAAGTGTGTAATTAGAAGAGTTGAGTTTAATCATATTGTGACTCTTATTTTCCTCCTCCATTTAAATGCACAAATCAACATCTTGTTAGCATCTATTTCAGTTTCAACATGTGGATATACACTAAGATCCAACCATTGCCTGATCAACGCCACTGCCTTTCTATTCATCTTCTTCTAGTCAGCGTCAGATTTATCTGCGGGTTTAGCAGTGTTACCCTCAATAGGATCATACAAATCTTTACTGTATAACATGTCTTCCATGAGTCTTCCAAAGTGTGTAATTAGAAGAGTTGAGTTTAATCATATTGTGACTCTTATTTTCCTCCTCCATTTAAATGCACAAATCAAATAACCGAGCTCTTGATACCACTTTGTTGGGAAAAATCAGAGATAATTAGCGATAATTATCTCAATAATGCGGAATATTTTTTCCCCCGCCTGTGCAGATAAATGGCCAAACAGAAAATACAATTCCAAGAGCAATAATAATTGGCAGAAAATTAAATATGAGACAAACACAATTTTAACGTGGAAAACTTCCCTCAAATTGAGAGAATAAAAACCACGGGATCTAGTCCAGTAAAATCTTCCACTATAATAATTAATGGGTACACCAAAAGTCTTCTTAATAACAATAGGGAATATCAATCAACAATAACAATCCTATAACAACCTTATAACAATCTTCCACTAAAGTGGGTATGCCAAAGTAACTCTCAGAGAAGTACTCAAATTGTATATTAAAGTAACAAACTCAGTGGTAGGAATAACATACAAAATTTGTAGATCAAACGGAGCAAGTTTGCTACACACCTGTTACCACCACTGGAACCAAACCCTTATTTTTCTTCTCTGGCAACCGTTCTTCTTCGTTGTCTCTCTGTGTTTTTCTGTTGTTCTGTCTGTATGTTCTTAGGGATTTCTAAATCCCTTTTATTACCTTCAAGTGGACCAAGCCCACTAAAACCTTTTTTTTTTCTTTTTCTTTTTATTTCAATAATAATAATAATACTATTAATAAAATTGGTGGGTTCCACTTGAGGAGTGAGTCCACCTAACACCATAAAATCCTTCTGGCAATGGAGGATTGAACCTACAACGTCCATAACGTGCATTGACGATGCACATCAAACGAATCTCTTCGTTTGAGTTTTTCCACTGTAGTGCCTTTGTGCGGCAATGCCAGAGGCATCCAGTGAGAATCTCAAATGATATTGATTTAGAAAGATGATAAGGAAGAAGTGCACGGATTGCAGCTATCTCTTTTGGGCCAAAGAAGAAAGAATGATGTATGAAGTTGTTTTTGGTATTTGGTGGTAGTTGTTGATATTCTCTATGGATGCATGTAACTCTTGGTGGTTCTCTTGCACATAGTAGCTCCCTGCACCACATAGGGAGAATGGAAGGCTCTTTTGCCCCATTTGCTAGTTCTGATAAGGCTCTTAGAAATTGGGAAAGTCCACTTCCATCACACATTGTATGGTTCATGCGAAGAGAAAAGATGAAACCACCACACTTGAAGCGAGTTACCTACCATTTTTATGTAAATAAAAAGTTAAAATAATTAATTAATATTAGTATTAATAAAAGATATATTTGGATAAAATAAATTTAAATATATTTTTGATTCATGTAAATATAACAATTTTTAGTATTACTCCCTTAAAAAATTTTATTTGGATTCAATTGTTGTAATATCAAAAGAAAAAAAAAATTTATTTAAATATTGCTTCAGTTAAATTTATTTAGAATAATTATTTAAATTTGTATTTCCATTGGAGTTGGTATATTTATTTTATCAAAAATAAGTATACAAATTATTTTTATTTGTTATTTAAATATTATTTCGGTTAAGTTTGTTTAAAATTATTATTTAAATTTGTGTTTCATCTTTTCTTCTATTTGTCAGCTCACATTTTTGTAACGTCCATTTGACATTAATGACCAAAAATAAAGTTTTTGGATATTGCAAGGATGAAATTCAAATAAATATTTTTCAGAAACTAACACTAAAAACTATTATATTTATAGGGGCCAAAAACATATTTAAACGTTTGGTTTGCGTTTCCATGTATCAATTAACACCTTTGTAACATTCATGTGACATTACGGACCAAAAATAACTTTTTTTAAATATTATAGAAATAAGGCTTAATTGCAGTTTTAGTCCCCCTATTTTAATTGAATCGCGAAAGTTGTCCATCCATTTTATTTATCCCCAATTTTGGTCCCTCAAACATAATTTTGGTTCAAAATTTGATGAATTTTTTATTTATTTATTTCTTTAAGTCACATCATGCTTCAAGATCTTGTGTACAACAATTGTATCTGAAATATATGATCATAAATAGTGTAGCATGGCTTTCAAAAATGAAAATTCATCAAGTTTTTGGCCAAAATTATATTTGGGAACCAAAATTGGGGAGAGGGACCAAATAGTATATGATTTTCAATTGTTGTTGTAGGTTTGGTTACGCCCCAAATCTTGTTATTGGGGCAAAATGCGGCTCTACATTATATAGCACTGATATAGATATGGATACAAGATTGGTATTAACACATAGTCACCGGTTTTAGAAAATCGAAGTGATTTAATGTAACAATGTGTGTGAGTGTTGTCTAGGTGTTACAAACTAATACATGTCATATTTGATAAGCATTCCAACTAGGTGTTAATGCTATATAGTATTAGGCTGCAATTGCGGTTGCTATGCTACTGTGGAGACTTTAAAAAAATATATAATTTGATCGCCACTGTGATCGTAGAACCTAAGCTAGAAATATAATTGAATAATGTTAGCAACACATTTTTCAACACTCTATCTTTAATTGGTTAACATCTAAATGGGTCCCACCAAATTCATTTGGAACCCAAGTGATTTTGTGGGATCTATGAGAATTCTAACCAATAAAAGAAATTGTGTTAGTGTATGTTGCTAACAATCTTGTTTATTAGTTGCTAATGATAATAAAGACTTATGTGTTGATTATGGTTTTCTTGTTAATTAGATTGCGCATATTGTGGCCTGACATGGTGCCGAAAGGTTTACAAAGGCACTGTCGATTATGGCATTACATAGTTTGCTTAATCAATCTGTCATAACTTATTTTATCAAAGCCTTTCAAGCACGACTAACCAGACGGTATGATTAACTCATTATCTCTCTTTCTAATCAATTTATTTTTTGTGTTATTCTTTAGTTGTATTAGATTCATTTTGTTGATAAAGATTCTTAGACACATGCCTGATTCTTAGACACATGCCTCGGCAACAAAATAAAGTGTCTTATATGTGTTATAAGTGTTTTTCAACTCATTTTTGTTGATAGAGATTCCTAGACACGTGCCTCTGCAACAAAATAAAGTGTCTTATATGTGTTATAAGTGCTTTTCAGCTCATTTTTGTTGATAGAGATTCCTAGACACATGCCTCGACATGGTTATAAGTGTTTTTCAGCTCATTTTTGTAAATTCTACGGGATAGGTTATGAAAACAAATTATGTCTTATATGAAAATAATTTGACTTTATTTTATCTTTTATTATAGAAATGATTTATAGTTAAGTATTTTTATGATAATCGCTTATACTACTTAATTAAGATATTTATCCAACCAAATTTATTCACAATTTCCAGGCATGAAATGGAAGCTGATTACATTGGGCTTCTACTAATGGCAATAGCTGGCTATGATCCCGGAATGGTCCCTAAAGTCTACGAAAAGATGGGAAAATTTGACGAGGCTGAAAGTGTGCCCACAAGTGCTACTCATCCATCAGGAACAGAAAGAGCCAAAGCATTGGCTCAACAACCTAAGATAATGGAAGAAGCTCTTATTATATATAAGAATGTAAAAGCAGGATTTGTGGTTTGATGATTTCATTCTTTAGAACTACACATTCAGCATTTCACAAACTACAAAGTTGTGCTAATGGTTCTTCAGATCTAAGTGTGTTATTAAGCAATGGCAACAAGTAGTGTCTAATTCTAATTGTGTATTTGTGCAAGTTTGAATATCAAAACAATTAAATGACAATAAGAAACTGTTTTTATTGCTTTTAACATAATCAAACCAAGAAAAAAACTAAATGACAACAAAACTTCGTTGTGAAGCATAGTATTATGATAGAAGCACCTCCTACCATATGACAGCAGCCTCCAATGCTGGACACAATTTTAAGAAAATTCAATCGACTCATTACATGACCTGAAGATAGAGAATTCGAATTGTATTCAACAGGTTGCTGCATATCACTAAGAAAGTTAATATAAATATTAAGTGTTATAACTGGTCGGTACATAATTGAAATGAGGAAACTGAATTCTTTATTAAATCAAACGAAATTCAAGTTAACATTTCTAAAAGAACATAATTGATAAACGTGTTACAAGAATACTCACTTCAAGAATTTGAGAGTTTGGTCTCCTCCTTCTCAATAACCACTCATAGCTTAGAAGAGATAATCTTTAAGTACATACACATGAAACATTGAATATATCTTAATATACATTTTTCTGAATAATGAAAACACTTTGATATTTTCGCTGTTTCTAGAAAATATAAACAATTGTTTACTTTATAAAATATTTTTCCTCCTTATCAAAAGATAAACTGACCCTAAAGTTTCCAAATAACAATTTATTATACAATTAAAAAATTCATGGACGACAAAAAAAAACTATATAGGAAGAAACTAAGTTTTAGATAAATCATTGATCTAAGAAGTTGTAGAATTATTGATAGAATGATTAGAACTTGAATCTTGTGGAATTCCTTTTGCATCTATTTATTATGGAAGAAAAATGCAAATTCTTGGGGAATTGGCAATTCAATGAAGTGATTGTTCGGATATGAAACAATTGCTAACATTGTTGGTTTTGCATTAGGGAACCGCTGAACACATAATAAACCAATTTAAATGCATTTAATGACTTCAATTTCACAATAACTTCATTTAATATTTGAGTCTAATATGCTCAAAGGCATTTGATTCTTCCATTGTCTCCAAACCTATAACCATTGGGTTTATCTACAATTAGTTACCACAAGACATTTAAATCATCATATGGTCTCAAAATAAGAAAAAGTATAGTGACGAAGAGAATGTTTTAGCTAATTATTCTCTCAATCCATCCTACAACCAATTTGGTAGCAATTTTGTAATTAATCCCTCACTAAATTTGTTTGATTGCTACAAATTAAGCTGCTAAATTTGCCGTAACAAATTCCTGATTTTCTTGTAAAACTCATATTTAGGATAATATTATGAACATACTAGATACATATTATTTGAGAGCAATGCGAGGTTGACAAATTGAATATGAACTACATATGAGATACATTAACTAGAACAAAATATAAATTATGATAAGTATATAAACAAAATTAGAGGTGGCACGTTACTAGAAAAATCGGAATTGGAGATGGATATAATTTTTCTCTAAATTTAACAAATTATGTCACTAAACATTGTAGAGGCAAAATTGGAGACAACCCTGATTTTGTAATTGGTTTTTACGTCTCTAAGATGTTAGAAAGATACTTTATCATTCGTATCTAATCAATGACCTAATATGTCTGTCTCTAATATATCAGTTTGAATCAGAGAAGGAAATATTGTCGGTCTCTATTAGAAACAATCACTTTCGTCTCTAATAAGATTTAGTTTGGTCTCTCAGATCTGTCTCTAGTTTATCACATTTTGTTTATATTGAAATGAACTTTAAATTCTATCTTTAATATATGATTCTATGAATAGTTTTTTTTTTATTAATCTCTCACAAATCCATCTCAAATTCTTTTTTACCTAAATATTTAAGTATCAATTTTCAAATATTGAATTCCATAATATATATA
>JBBPBR010000002.1:25211127-25222544 GCA_037974775.1 Cicer pinnatifidum
ATATATATATATATATATATATGACACTAGATTTCCACAAAAATTATAATTAGACCAAAACCAATTTAACAACAATGTCATAAAAGTTCATATAATTCTTTTGTACAAAAAAACATTAACAGTACATAAATGCAATCAAACTTTAAATTTGTCCAAATTATCACAAATAATATTTGATTTAATAAAATATCTAAATGAAAATAATCAATGCATAAGGTTATCATCCATATCATCACCCATCTTTTCATTTCCATTATTACTTTCTCCGTTCGGTTGATGTAATGCCTAATTTTTTTAACATGAATGAAACAAAAATATATACAATGCAAATGAAACTAAAATTTTTAATTCATAAATATCTAAATACTTACAAATTTAAAACAACTTTCAAGTAAGACTTAATTAAACTATGACTCTAATCTAGACTCAAGACGTGATCCGACTCCGACTCATGACATTGAATGACTGGTGAGCAAATCCAGATACTCTTCAGACTTTCAATGTTTACCTGTTATTTGGAAAACATCGCCCTCAACATAGTGAGCATAAAACTCAGTAACATAGATTTAATAAAAAACAATTATTGATGTTTCCCAGCCATGCCGGTGTGTTAAGCATGAAAAATCCTCTCGGTAAACTATACTTCAAATTAATATAATATTATTTCTTTGTAAGCTATATTCAAATACATCTTCTTCCTCTAGCCTCAAATATTTCAAACACTTTAAGCCATTAGAAATGAGTAATCTAATGACTTAACCTCAATATATCAAGTAAGTCATAAAGACTACATTGGTTTCACCCAATGTCCTCTACTTGAATAACCTCTTTTGGTAAGATTGAACATAATTAAGTCCGTAAGTGGTGCCCCACTTACCCTCTCTTACCCCTCGCTTTCGTCGTATATAGACAGAGAGTTCATCTAGCTAGAATGAACCCTATATATATATAATAATACTAATACTAATACTAATACTAATACTGATACTGATACTGATACTGATACTGATACTGATACTGATACTGATACTGATACTGATACTGATACTGATACTGATACTGATACTGATACTGATACTGATACTGATACTGATACTGATACTGATACTGATACTGATACTGATACTGATACTGATACTGATACTGATACTGATACTGATACTGATACTGATACTGATACTGATACTGATACTGATACTGATACTGATACTGATACTGATACTGATACTGATACTGATACTGATACTGATACTGATACTGATACTGATACTGATACTGATATTGATACTGATACTGATACTGATACTGATACTGATACTGATACTGATACTGATACTGATACTGATACTGATACTGATACTGATACTGATACTGATACTGATACTGATACTGATACTGATACTGATACTGATACTGATACTGATACTGATACTGATACTGATACTGATACTAATACTAATACTAATACTAACAACAAAAACAACAATCTAGTATATATTTAATCATAACATAAGTAATCTTCATTCACACTATGGAACATGCGCTTAATATATCAAACTTTCATAAAATAGTGTTATTTTTAAGCTTTCAAATGCAATTGGTTTCACTCAAAACCAATTTCTATTGCTTTTGTTATAATCATCTTAACTTACCTATGTCATAATCGTTTTATGCAGAAACACTATAACTTTGAGAAATTAATTAAAATATCAAACGATGTCCGATTTAAATAAATGATAATATTTTAGAAAGCCTAAGATGTCTAGTTTATAAATATAATTTTTATTACGCGTAATAGACATTCAATTAGTACAGTTCAATAAAATAAGGTATACTTACACAAAAGCATAACAATAGATTATTTTCCAACTTGTAACTCAATTTTGTCTACCAATTCTCAATGAAAATTAGTGAAATCAGTGTCTATTTCGTAGCTAATTAAGTCTATTTTCTAATGGGATAGAAATTTGTTCAAAACACTATCTATGGAGAAAGTTATGAACAAAATATCAAAGATATACCTATACGGGTTTGAATACAACACCATACTATTTTCACTTAAAACTTTACATTTTCAAGTTAATATGATCAACTAAGTAAAATACATTTAAAATTCAGCATAAAATCAAATAATTACCAATACTAAACAGTCATCATCTCATCACAAACCTAACCACAACACTCAACAACAATAATAAAACAACAACTCTTCATAGTAATTAATACAAACACCTAACATGCATTATTAATAATCTATGATACAAAATCAAATAAGATTATCTCAATACTCAAACATGCAAAACATGATTTCTAAGCACACCTAAGAGAGGTTTTAAGAGGGTTTTCTATATTACCTTAAGAAGAGATTTGAGACCCCCAAAGTTTGATTATAATTCCTTCTTCTACAAGTGAAACTTTAACTCCTCTTTACATTTTCATCTTCCTTCTCAACATGCAAGAACTCTAAATTTCTTCTCCTATATTGAAACCCTAAGTTCCCTTTTCTTCTTTCTCATAATTCCTCATTTCACTCTACCTCTGGGTCCTCTTTTACTATAATATAGGTGTGAGGGTTGATTCTATAATGAGATGATGAAATGAGGGAGCTTGAGAAGGGCATGCAATGGAGTTAGTGTGTTCTCTCTCTCTTTTTTCTTTTCTCTCTTCTTGTTTCCTGTTTTCTCTTCTTTTTTTTTTTTTTCTCTTATATCATACTGTCATCCCTCCCTCTTTCTTTCTTTCTCATTCATTACTTTTTTCTTTTTTAATAATTTGGTTTAAGTAAAAGGAGGTATGATGGGAAATGTCAATTACGCCCCTCCGAATCTTTACAAAATGACAAATTTTGTTTTGACTACAAAATGAGCTACTAGAAGTTGAATTTGAGATTTCTATTGAGTTTATTTCTAATTTATTCCCCAACTATAACAAACACATTAATATGAACTTTCTAAACTAAACTTCACTTGAATAACTAACAATCATTTTTTTTTATTAAATAAGATTTAAGAGATTTATATAAATATATGAATTACGACAACAAAATATAAATAATAGAATTATTAGTATAAACAAAGAATAAATGGAATATACAATTTTTGGGGTGTTACAGTTGAAGTGTAAAATTTTGATTACAATGAGACATAATACTCATCCGCTCCCAGTGCATCATTTTTTTTTATCATTTCTTGTTCAAGATTCTTTTATTGAAGTTCAATCATTAAAGATTCAATCTTAACTTTCATATAAGCAACTTTTTCTGATGATACATCAGAAACGATAGACACGGATTTTATGAAAGCTTTGATAGTAGCCACATGAAATCCTAATCCAAACACATATGTGTCCTTTCTTGTTAACGCCTCTATCAACTTCCATATATATACTATTATCACACAGTTTGCTAATACCTTCACCATTATGAGACTGTTTCTAAAACATTAGAGTTTGACACATTTCGTAAAAAAAAAAGAGTTATTATTAGTATATATTGATATTTGGTAAAGACATTGCTTTAAGGTTTGTGTATACATACAACTATTTTAGCTTGTTTTTCATTACATCCATCATTTATTCAATCCATCTAACTATAAATCTATCTAATCCATTTAAAATATGCATGGATTCAATCTAATCAACCTTTTTTTCAAAATTCAACGAGTCACATATTTCACTTTATACAATTTAACTTATTATATTTATTTTTTTAAGAAAATGATATTTTATTTATTTATTTAAAAAATAATTTTTAATAAAATGTATTTTTTATGAAACTGTTTTAAAATATAGTTTTTGGATTATGTTTTAAATTATTTTATTAAAAACCCATTTTTTAATTAAAAAAAACAGAATCTTTTTGCTGAATTAATAATAGAATTTAAAATCATTTTAATTAATTTTAAAAATAATAATTCAAATGTTTTTAATAGGGTGGTGATTGGCAATAGCTTGCCGCCAGAGCTATGTTATCGGCCACCGTGAATTGTAGGATCCCCTTCATTGATGGTCACTAGAGCTCCAGTGTCCTCCTCTCTCCTCTGTCTGCTGTCTTGGGTCATCGAAGCTCTTTCTCTGGTCACCAATCCAATTATTTAATTATTAATAAATTAATTAATTATGTTTTTAATAATATTAGACTGTTTTTTTAAAAATAATATAAAAAAAAGTTTATTAATATTCTAAAAATTATATAACTTTGAGATGAATCATATAAGATGTAATAATAAATTGACAACTAAGAATATTGAGATGAATCATATATGTATTTTGATGGATTTCTTAAGTAAAGGAGAAATACAATTTTATGTTAGTCGACTAAATTCCTTAGGTAAAGGGGAAATTAGTAAGAAAAGAGTAAATAGAACGATTATTGTGGTCATAACGTCTTACCTACCTTACTATATATTAGTATCTTTTAGGTGATTCACGTTTGAGCGATCTAGTATATGAGTTTTCTAAAATATAAATTTATCAATTTATATGGTTAAGTATATGATTCATCTTAATAACTAAAATATGAGTTTCATTGTATATTATTACAGGTGAGTTTAAGAATTAGTGATGAGATGACTTTTTCATACTTAACACACCAAATAATTGAGAACATTTTCAAATTGTTTTTCTAACTCTATGTTATTGAGTTTTATAACTTACTATGTTGTTGGGGTAAGGTTTCCATGTATCTAGCAAAGGTATATCCGAATTGCTCCTCAGATTTTTAATGTAAAGTGAAGTCACGATACTAAATCACTGTCATAGTCGTAAATTTAGATATTATTTATTTCACTTTATGCATCTTTGTAGTACATGGAATTATAGTATTGAGTATTTAAATATGGATTACTCAGTATTTCAAACAAGATGCTTTTATTTTATTTTACTTCAATTAAGTTCTAATATATATATATATATATATATATATATATATATATATATATTTAAAACTTAACTATTTATTTTACTATAAAATATTTTAAAACATGAAAACTTAGTTAAAGTTTGTTTTAATATTGTTATGAATTCAACCTAGAAACTTGAATGATAAATGCAAAATCAAAATTAAAATTGAAAGATTAAATATGAAAAAGATACAAAACTTATTGAGGTTCGGAACAACAATCTTCTACGTCCTCGTTGACAGTTGTTTTATATTTCTTTATCAATAATCAAGTAGCGTACAATATTTTCCTAGCTCCTAAACTTTTTGTTTCATGCTCACTTGAAGTCTCCCTAATTGATCTTGAAATCAGTCACTATCATTAGGGTTACTATTAACAAACTACAAGTCATGCCTTATAAAGCTATCAATTCCCTCCAATTAGTTATAACCATAATTGACTAACTATTTGTAACTAACGAAATATAAACTGAGGCAAAACAAAATAAAAGCTATCACGTTAGCTTAATATAAAGGTTTTAGACTTTTATGATTCACTAGACTTCACAAATCTCCGCTTTGAATCTTCAATTGTTATTGACATAATTAGAAAGCTTCAAATCTTTTGCAAAGACTTCAGTTGGGAAAAACCCCAACATTCAGCAAATCCAAACAATGAGCAAATTTGGTGCTAGGAACCACTTTAGCTAACATATATGCTAGATTATCTTCTGTAGATATTTTCTTCACTTCCATAATACCTTCATCAATAATGTCTCGAACGTAATGCAATCTAGTGTCAATGTGATTGGTCGTCTCATGGAACATGGGGTTCTTAGAGAGGAATATGGAGCTTTGACTGTCACACTAGACAGTTACAACATTAGTCTTTCCTTCTAATTCCTTGACAAGGTCTTTGAGCCAAATAACTTCCTTGATTGATTTTGTAACTGCAATGTATTCAGATTCTGTTGAACACAAAGCCACAATAGATTGTAGACTTTTATTCCAACTTACTACTCCTCCATACAAAGTAAACAAGTACCTTGTTGTAGACCTTCTCTTGTCAAGGTCACCAAAATAGTCTACATCAATATATCTTGCAAGACCACACTTTTCTAGCTTTGATCTACCATAAGTGAGTCCAACTGATTTTGTATCCTTAAGGTACTTGAATATCCATTTGATTGCCAACCAGTATTTTTCCCTGGATTCCCCGTAAATCTGCTCACTATGTTGGGTGCATATGCTACATCAAGCTTCTAGGGGCACTAGTGTAACAACTCGACCCTTATTGTTATCAACATTGTTAATCACGACCTTCTCGTCCGTTTCTCCAATTGGAAATAGCGAGTTTTTGCCTTATGTAGGAATCGAACCTAATACTTGGGGGATAAGTATCATCGTCCATTCATTCCCATTACCAAATAAACTGTAGTTGAGACTGAGCTCTGCTTACCACCGACAAACTAACGGACAAACAGAGAGATACAATCAAACCTTAAAGGATATTTTAAGAGCTTGTGTCTTGATGATTGTGGCTATTGGGATAAATGTTTACCGTTAGTTGAAATCACCTACAATAATATTTTTCATGCAAGTATTGAGATGACGTCATATGAAGCCATTTACAAACGAAAATGCCAGACACCATTTGTGTTTGTATCATGATGTGAAAGTACCATATTGGGGCCATAAATGGTGCGCCAAACCACATAGAAGATCAAGAAAATAAGAGAGAGAGTGAGAACAACCCGACCTTACCGATATTGCCATTGTTAGTCACAACCTTCTCGACCCCTTTTCCACCTGTTGAAAGTAAATAGTTTTTGCCTTCCGTGAAAATCGAGTTCGACCCTTACCGTTATCGGCACCGCTAATCATGACCTTATCGCCCTCATTTCCCCGAGTTTTTGCCTTCCGTGGGAAAAAAACCGGATACCTGGGTGATAAGTACCGCCGTCCATTCAGATAACGGTAAGGATCGCTCTATTTATTCCTCTGTCTTCTAGGTGCGAAAGTAAATTAGGGATGTCATAAAGTCATTTCCAAATAACAAACGCAGAACAAATATGTATGTATATTAAAAAAAAAAAAAAAAAAACTTGTTATCATTGTCATATGAAATAAATTAATAGTAACTTTTTAAATAAATGACTTAATTCGTTAACAAGTGGTTGAATATAAAAATTAATTTAATAGTTTAAGAGACTAAAAATATTTATAATATCAAAGATCTATTTTAGAACACTCCGCATGCATTCTGTTACTCACACCATTTTTGCTTAAGAACGACTCTTACGAATTCTGTTACTCACTCTTCCTTCTATTTCGTTTCAGTTATAATAATGACAATTAAACCTAACCTTACACTTCTTCATCTCTATTTGCGAACCTTCAATTCAACGAAGAACAAACTATGAAGCTTTATCACATATCAAAAATACTTCCACTCTCTGCATTCTCTTTAATTTTCTTCAATGACAAAATCAAAGACAAATTTCACAATCCATTCATATCTGGATCCACTAGATTCGACTTTGTGGAACCTGAAGAATTTCCAATTGGTTTCATCGCTAATTTAAAGTGGAGATTCGAAAAACACGAAACCGTTCCATTCACAAACCGAACGCGTTTCATTCTTCCAACGATTTCCTACGAGAGAAATGGAGGTCAACGAGAGTTTGAAGAATTGAAGAAAGATTTCGAAGAGAAGATATTGGATTCAACGCATCCAGATTGTGTTAGGGTTTCAACGATTCTTGATAAAATTATTGATGCATTGAATAAAGAGGTGAAGAAAATGAGGCCTGCTGAAGAGTTTACTTTTTCAGACCGAGTTTGGTTGCGATTAATTCGAAGGTCGCCGCCTTCTACGGCGCATTTGGATGGATTGAATTGGGAGGTTTTGGTTGTTCGTTATCCTGATGTTACTTTTCAATGTTACCCTGGTGGGAAGATAGTTTTATCTAATGCTTTTGTTGAGCATTGTGAAAATGATTTTGAGATTGCAACTCCGATTGCTTGTGCGGTATTTGATGATTTTACTCTGCCTATAAACTTTTGAAACTTTTATAATGTGCTTGTAGAACCTAATCTTGAACTATAGTTTATTGAATAATGCTAGCAACATACTTTTTAATACACATATTTCAACACACTATTTTTTAATTAGTTAAAATTTAAATAGGTCCCACCAAATTCATATGAAACCCACATGATTTGGTGGGATCTATGTGAATTTTAACTAATAAAAATTAGTCTGTTAAAGAGTATGTTGCTAGCACTCTTGTATATTAGTTGCTAATTTTAGCTAATGATAATAAAGACTTATGTGTTGATTATGGTTTTCTTGTTAATTAGGTTGCACGTATTGTGGCCCGACATGAGGCCGAAAGGTTTACAAAGACGCTGTGGATTAGGGCATTACATAGTTTGCTTAATCAATTTGTCAAAACTGATTTTATCAAAGCCATTCTCCCACGACTACCTTTTAACAAACGGTATGATTAACTCATTATCTCTCTTTCTAATCAATTTATTTCTTGTGTTATTCTTTAGTTGTATTACATTCATTTCATTGATAGAGATTTTTAGGCACATGCCTCAGCCACAAAATAAAGATATTTCTTGTGTTGTTTTTACCTTGATTTTGCAAAGCTAGATATTTCAAATTCTGTCTCACCACGTAGCTGTGTTCAATCCACCACCGCCAGGACAAGCACTCACTTAAAAGTTGTACACACAATATTAAAAATTAAGATAGAATGAGTTAGATATATGTAGGAGATGATAGAGATATAAACAAGAGGATACAATGAATGATATTTTTCTATGGTCCACATTAGTAACAAATCCACAGTACCATTCTTTTGCCAATCATTCATCAATCGAACACAGATTTTTTGTTCGAACGTGCAGGCACTTCTATTATCATTATAGGATCTGTTAGTCCATACTGACATGAAGATAATAAACATAGAAGATCCAAACAGGCTTAAGATTGGCAGTATACTTGCATTCGAAAACAGTTTCTTGATCTGTGTAGTCATTCCTATTTAAATGTCTTCAGTTTGTTTATACTAATTGTTTTTCCTTATAGGTTCATGATCTGTGTGACCTAATGATCTTAACTTGTCTTTGGATTCATCAATATCAATTTTTTAACATTCTATTATGATTATCTAACCATGATTTGACACAGTTTCTTTGGTTCATTTTGAATTGCTCCTTAACTTGGAGCACCGACTTAAAATACTGTGTTGCATGCTTGTTTGGATTGATTTATTTGAGTTTATCTACTGACATAAATACTTATGTTATTATTTCAGAGAACTTATGAAAACAGTTTATGACATAGTCATTAGTTGTTTTCAGCTCATTTTCATAAATTCTTTAAGATAGGTTATGAAAACAACTTACGTCTTATATGAAAATAATTTAATTTAATTTGATTTTATCTTTTATTATAGAAATAGTTTATAGTTAAGTACTTATATGATAAACACTTATACTACTTAATTAAGATGTTTATCCAACGGAATGTATTCACAATTTGCAGGCTTGAAATGGAAGCTGATTACATTGGGCTTCTACTAATGGCATCAGCTGGCTATGATCCCCGAATGGTCCCTAAAGTCTACGAAAAGTCTACTCATGCATCAGGAACAAAAAGAGCCAAAGCATTGGCTCAACCTAAGATAATGGAAGAAGCTCTTATTATATATAAGAATGTAGAAGCAGGAATATGGGTGATTGAATGATTTCATTCTTTAGAACTACACTTTCGGCATCTCACAAACTACAAAGTGTGTAGTTGAAACCTGGGAAGAAGATTATTTTACCAAATTTCGTTTAATTTCATCTATATAAACTGCAATTAATTTCTATTCTTCTTTTGGTATGTTCTGCGCACCTATTAGAAAAGCTTAAACTGGTATGAATATGAATTGATGCAGATTTGTCATGTCTTTAATTATATATATATATATATATATATATATATATATCATTGGTAAAAGAATTTTAACAAAACCCACATCAATCAATTGATACATATGACTAAGTAAAAAATAGGTTGCTGCATATGACTAAGAAAAAAATTAATCTAAATATTAAGTTAACTTAAATCATCAGTTTACCGTTATTTAGACGATATTGGGGTTGGCAACCATAGAGCATCAAAATAAAGATTAAAGATATAGTTTATTTAGATAAAATGCTTAATTGTAGTTTTGATCTATATATTTTTAATGATTTACGGAATTGATCCCCTTATTTTAAAAAGGCAAAACATAAGTGGCTTTTACTTCTTTCACCCTATACTTGATTAATTTGAGAAAATTTGTCTTCGTCCTTATTTCTATCGAGTATAAAATTTAAATTCACATCTTTCATGTGGCGTGGTTTACAATAATAAAATTAAAAATATTAAAAATATACATATATATAAAATTTAAAATAACAATAATAATATTAGGTATAACACTTTTATATATACCCTATATATAACCACCAAAAAAACTCCACTTACGATACCAAAATTAATGTGAACATATTTTCTAATGGTCTCTCTAACCATTAATTCTTAGGTTCTTTTAAAGTTTCTAGAAATATTTTTCTGTTGCATTAATTTTTATTGATTTATCATTGAAGTTCTTTAGATGCATAATTTTTGTTCATGAATATAATCATCTTAGTAAATACCTTATGTTGTTGAATGTGTTTTTTTAAGCAATGGTGTTGAAGAAATGTAGAAGGTTATTAAGAACATGTGTGTGGGTTGTGGAGTGAAAAGAAAGAAGGAGTACTGGTAAAGAAAGAGATATGGGATACTAAAAATAATAGTTTCAAAGGATGGTATCCAAAGAGTTATACTCATTTTTGGTTGGTTTTATCATATTCTAGGATGGTATTGAGTTTTTGTTCATTCTAAGACAATGCAAAATTGGTCCAATGAAATTTATAGATCCATTCACTCGGATGGTATATGTCATTACAAAATCTTGTTATATTTCAAATCAATCAACTCCTATGTGAGGTTGTATGCCGCTATATATTTAAATAATTTTTTTCTCAATAATTTTGTGACGGTTTTTTGACCATCATAAAAGTTACAATAAACCAAAAAGAATATTTTTAATTTGTGAGGTTTTTTTAGTCACTTCTAACAATCAATTTAAATTACAATGTTTGTGAGAGTTTTTTCGGTTAGTAATTTATAGGTTTTCAGCTACAAAATCTTTTTTAAATTACCATAAATTGATGTTATTCTTATAATGATATATATAGATGTAATAAGTATACATTTATATGGAAAATAGTTATACAATGTATTTATCAATTCCAATATGTGGTAGTAGTATCCTGCAACAAACTTAAGGAACCAATAAATTAAAAAGTAGGAGAAGGGTTCTAATTTTTATAAGAATTATAAAAAGTATATTTTTTTTTACATATTCAACTGTAAGGGCAAATAATTTGTAAATTTAGAATTTTAGGCTTAAAATTTAAAAGAAAAAACATTGAAATCCTCAGATTT
>JBBPBR010000002.1:25222947-25256685 GCA_037974775.1 Cicer pinnatifidum
TGATAATTTGATCTTTTATGTTTTAAAATATCAACAATGTTATCATTTTTCTTTTTTACAAAAGTTCAAAAAATTCATCAAAATTTTCAAACAAAACCCATAAAATTAATTATCATTTTCATTATATGCAAATTTCATCAAATTCATAACTTAAATATTTAAATAACCTCATATTTTCATTCTTTATTTGATGAATGTGATGTTGTTGGAGATGAAAATATGAATTTATTTAAATATTTAAGGTATGAATTTGATGAAATTTGTATTATATTGAAGATGATAATTAATTTTTTTTGGATTTTGTTTGAAAATTTTGATAAATATTTTGAATTTTTGTTAAAAAAAAAGGATAACATTGTTGACATTTTAAAACATAAAAGATGAAATTGTCACTTAAAATTAAGATGAAGGATCAAATAGTAAAAATAAAATAAAGAACTAAAACATTAACTGAAATTAAATTAAGAGAGATAACATCAATTGATAATTGATAGACAAATAGGAACAACTCTACCATGCTCTCCTTTAGAATTGGTAAAAAGCATATAGAAATTCACACCTTTGCCATTCCTGCTTTTGCTAATCCGTCGTACACACCCTTTCCCCACGCAAAATCTACTTAGATATCACTACTAGAAAAAATTGAATAAAAAAAGATCAAAAAAAAAAAAAAATGTGACACATGTCTCTACTTTCATCAATATATTTAGTGACAAAGAAGTACATAAAATTTGTGTGTTTTCATCTATAATTATAATATCACATTTTTCTAAGCATCATATATCGAGTATTATATGGAGAAAAAAAGAGTCCAAGCAGAAATCAATTTAACCTATATATAAGAAGAAAAAAATATAAACAAAAATTACATCAACTTACAAACGTAAAAAAAAGTCTAAGGTCAAGGTTTCTGAGTTCATTAAAGGTAAAATAAACTTCAAGACTCAAAAAATGTTGACATAGATGCTTACAAGTCACTCATGAAAGAAGTCTTCATATCAACGATAAAAATTAAACTTGATACCTTGTGTATGTTAACCAACTTCTTATATAGCATAAAAATCTTATATAATATTTTCAAATTTTATGATACACTTAGAGTATTTTCTAGACATGCTTCCGTGGAAAAGTTACCTTAATAACTAATTGTATTTCCTCTCTTATTTTGAGGATTTGGAAATTTATGCAATTAGAGTGTCCATATTTTGTTAAATTAATTATTTTTATAGTAGATAATAATTAATTATTATGAACTATTATTACTTAGTGAATTTATCTTAAACACTAATAACACGATGATGAATATGAGTTGAGTTATTGTCGTTGAAGTTAAGAATTAGTCGAGGAATCAACTAATTGCTTTCAACCATAAGAAAGTTAGACAATTAGACACTAATTTTGTTTGATTACTCTCCATTTTTGTTTATGAATGATTCTTATGAATTCTGTTACAGCGTTACTTACTTCCAACCTAATCCTCACACTCCTTCTATTTCATTTCAGTTATAAAATGACACTTAAACCTAACCTTACATTTCTTCATCTCCATTTTCGAACCTTCAATTCAACGAATAACATGTTGGAACACAATCAAGAGTGGAGGGTGAATCAATGGTGAAAATCGATAATTGAAAACTGTGGTTTAGAGAAGATGATGGAGAAAAGAGAGAGATTATGGAAGAGAGTATTTTCAGTTACAACAATATTGGGATCTACAACTTAGATTAACCAACAAAACAGGAAAAAAAAACAATAGCAGAAAGAAAACTGTTTTATACAAAACTGCAGAAAACGGAGAACGTTAATCAGTCTCCGTTTTCTAGTTTTTTCTGTTCTACAGAATGTAGTACCCTAATTTTGTCCAAGAATAAATCAAAAAGGAAAATATATATTAAAAAAGAAGTAAATATATTTACAATAAGTAATCTCATCAATTTACAATACCAAATCAAGCAATAATTTTTAAATTACAATTACAATTAAATTGCAACCCTAAATATTAAATCAAATTAAATTACAATAAGATTTAAACCAAATTAAATTAAGCCTTTGGTTGTTTTGTTGCTTGTTGATGCCTCCGTGTTTCTGATGCAATGTTTAGCTCTGTTTTGTTGCTGCCTTTCTGTTTCAGATGCAGTGTCATTGACCTTTGCTTGGTAACTAATTACAGAAACATAAAAATATAACTTTCATAAATCAGCCATTGTACACATTATAGTTAACAAAGAGACAAATTTTTGAGTTTAAAAAAAAGAAACTAAATGACAAATAAAAGCTCAGCGAAGCTCAGATCAGAACAAATAATGAAGGCATCAAATGTGCAGAAAAACGCAGATGATGAGCAAATAAATCAAAACATCAAACAAGCAATTGATAGAGAAGGACCAAGGCAGACAAAGAAAGCAAGTACACAAATAAAAAACTCTATAAATACATCCCTATTTTGTTTAAAAAAGGGGAGGAAGCTGAGATTAACACACTGATAAAAACACACAAAGAAATAGAAGAGAAAGAAATCAGAGACCAGTAACAAGCAACAAACAAAAATCGCAAAGGTATTTTTTTTTCATTTACAATAAATTTGTTTCTTTATTACAACTACTCTTTTGGTTTAAAAAAAAAATGTAGATTTTTTTAATTTGAATAAATAAGCATAGTAGGCAAAACATACAAAATAAAAACTAAAGGTTCAACCATGTGTTGATGTCGCTGCCGCCGCCATCGAAAGCACCATTACTGTTGCCGTGGTGGTTGCCTTCGAAACCGCCGTCGCAATGGCCGCCGTCATCGCTCCCTTGCTTCTTTTCATTTTCCTTTTCTCGAGTTGATGAGTATGCCCATGTGTCCCCCTTTACTCTCAAAATCGTGTACAAAGAGTGGGCAAGGAGAAGACTCAATGTTTTAAAACTGGAAAAAGAGTTCCATTTTTTTTGCTACTTACTAGTAACCAGCCGCCTCCCTTTTCCTCTAATTAGGGTTTTGTGTTTTCAACTTTGTTTTTTGTTTAAGCTACTTTGGGCTTGAGACATTCTAATAACCTATTCATTTTAATTTGAGCCCATAATTTAGTCCACTTAAATTTATTAATTTTTATTTTATTAATCTCAGTCTATTTAAATCTTACTAATCTCAGCCCATTTAAATCTTTTCATTTTATTTTATTTCATTTATTTTATTTTATTTATTTTATTTTATTCTATTTATTCATTTATTTATTTATTTATTTATTCATTTATTTATTCTAACGAACTAATCTAAAATTGATTTATTTATTAAATGTGACTCTTTTTAATCTTTGAGTTGTTAGAACACAAGTAGTACAACTTGATAGTTCTAAAACTCTCTTTATTTTACTTATTTATTTTATTTTATTTATTCTATTCTATTTATTTATTTATTTATTCATTTATCTATTTTAATGAACTAATCTAAAACCGATTTATTTATTGGATGTAACTTTTTTATCTTTGAGTCGTTAAAACACAAGTTGTACTACTTGGTGGTTTTGAAACTCAACTTAAAAATCGATAATAATAAAATATTTTTAGAGGATTAAATTAGATGTGACATCTTCTTTATTTCTTGAGTTTTGGGGCACAAGTTGTACAACTTGATCGTCTTAAAACTCATATTTTAAAATATTTACTCAAATCAAACTCTTTTAATTTTTATTTTTATTTTTGTCAAAACATTTTTATTACAAAACAAATTTTATTTAAAATACACTCAACACATCCGTACTTTTTTTAACCAAGAACTACGTAGCTTTGATTTCTCCATCGCACCGGGAGATACGTAGGAGCAAGATCACATTCTTGTCAAGCACATAAATAAAAATTCTTTTTTTGTCCTTTATTTGTTAAATACGTATTTATTTCAACATCATATTTTAAAAAATAGTAATGATTGTTATTCATATTTAATAATAGAGAAAAATAAATATAGTTAAGTTAAAATAAATTTTGCATAATTAATTATAGGTAACCGTTTTTAATGGATGTCGTAGGGTGCTAATACCTTCCCTACGCATAAGTAAAAATACCTCATATATTCATTCAAAATGTTATGTATTCATAACTGTCATTCTACCTAATTGCATTCATATTTCATGACATTGTTTCTTTTGAAAATAAATTGGCATTTTGCATCAATTTTCAGGATTGTTGGGGAATCATAAGAATCTTAGTCTTGTGTTAAATTAAAGTAGACAATGGGATCAGAAAAAAGAAAAACTTTACTTTTAAAGTTCAAACAACCTGATTTGAAAAGTTTAAGAGACATCAGCAATCAAATGAAAACTATACAACGTGATAGTTTCTTTCTCAAATATGGGAAGATCCTAAACCTCTTGGCAGTAAATGTGCAAACAGGGGCCCTCACGGCTTTGGCTCAGTATTACGACCCTCTCTTAAGATGTTTCACCTTTCAAGACTTTCAGTTGGCCCCGACATTAGAGGAATTTGAACGAATATTGGGTTACCCCTTAGAGAAAGGAAATCCTTATCGATATACTGGGCAACCACCGAGATTGGATGCAATATCTGAAGTTTTGAAAATCAACATAAGAGAGTTGGCCAGTACAAAAGAGGAAAAAGGAGCCGTTCATGGTTTTTCAAGAAAATATCTAGAACAAAAGTGCCATGATTTAGCCGCTAAAAAAGAATGGAGTAGTTTTATAGATGTTTTGGCTCTGATTATCTATGGCATTGTTTTATTTCCAAACCTTGATAATTTTGTAGATTTTGCTGCCATCAATGTCATCTTAGCTTTTAACGAATATAATCAAAATCCAGTTCCCCCGATTCTTGCTGATGTATACTACTCTCTACATATGCGGCATGAGAAGAAGGGGGGAACAATTTTGTGTTATGCTCCAGTGCTGTATACTTGGTTCATGTCTCATATGTTCAAGAGAGGGTATCATATTGGAATTAAAAATAATCGTGAATGGGCTCAGAGTATAGCTAGCCTTACTGGGGACACAATTTCATGGTATCATAGAGAACAAGGGGTGGAGGAAGTAATATGTCAATGCGGAGATTTCCCAAATGTGCCTCTCATGGGAACCAAAGGATGTATTAATTACAATCCGGCGGTAGCTTTGAGACATCTTGGCTACCCTATGTTGGAAAAACCAGATGATAAGTCATTGGAAGCTTTTATTTTGCACAATACGGGTATGGTAGACCCACCGATGTTGCGAAGGATAAGTCGAGCTTGGGAAAAGGTCATTAGAAAAGGAAAAGTACTTGGATGCAGAAGTTGCAGCACAAAAGAGCCCTACCGACAATGGCTCAAAAATAGAGTCCAAGAAATCAAGTTGCCTTTCCACAGTACACCTTCGAGTGATCAGGAAATATCTGAACCTACTCTTGCTACCAATGAAGAGATAGAAGAACTCAGAGCATTATTTTTGAAATCTGAAGAGGAGAAAAAAGAGCTAGAGGCAAAGTTAGAAAAATTCTCCCAAGAGAATGAGAACTTACAATCAAAAAACACTTGCAAAAGTCAGTTTATTGAAAGAAGTAACAAGAGGTCGAAAGTTGAAAAAGGAAATAAACTTGACATACAAGATTGTTTGAGAGGTGCAAATGAAGAGTTAGATGTGCGAAGGCAAGAAAAGAATGCAGCTATCGAAGAGGCCTATATGTGGAAGCAGTTGTGGACAAAATCAGCAAGCTCTGAGAAGAAGATAAAGAAAGATTTTGAAGATTTAAAGAAACAACTGAAAGAAACGGTAGCTGAGTATGAGAGTCAAGTAAGGAATGAGAGGCAACACAATGAAGAAATTGAAGAATTACTCTCAAAACATCAAGACGCACTAAGAATAGAAATGGAGAATTCTAGTTAACTGAAGAATTACATTGATTACCAAGAAAAGATCTATAGTGACCAAAAGGACGAAACCATATATTGGGAGGATCGATTTATGATGTTGCTAGGTCAAATAAAGAATCAAGAGATCTATAAAGAGCTGGAAGATAAAGGAAGACATTGGAAAGATTGCTTTTCAAAAATTGGCAATGCTTGCTAATCAAGCAGACTTAAAAATTCCAAAGCATCTAAGAGAGATTGATGCGATAATGCATTTGTTGAATACTCCAGTCAAAGTCTACAAGTTTGTCGAATATTGCAAAAATTTGGTAGAAGAATTGAAGGAGAAGATTGGTTGTCCTATCAAAAGAGAAGATTGAAATCCCACAGTCAATGTATTTTTTTAATTTAAATATGATGTACTCTTTCTCTTATCAATGAAGGATTTTCTATTTTGATTTCCAGTCCTCATATTTTCTTCACTAATAATTTGTTCTTGCTATTACCTAAGGCGTATGATTCCCCAATATCCAACTATCATAATTCACTAATTGATTTCATTTCCATCACATTCATATTTTAATATTCATAGAAAATTTATTTTATTTATTTATTTATTCTTTTTTTATAAAAAAAAAAACAAAAAAAAATCAAGAAAGCTGATTCCTCGACACCCTTATCAAACGCGCGCGAATTCTAAGATCATGGATGAACTCGAGCAAAACCAAGAGGTGATAAGAGCGGATGTCAACCAACTGAAGGAAAAGGTCGATCGAATTCTGGAAGCTATACATGCTTTGGCAAGGAAGGAGAATACAGATGGGGATCCTCCAATTGTAAATGAAGAATACCAAACTACTCCTTCTCACCCACCGGGTTTTACCCCGACTAACCAACAATTCCGCACAGCAGCTATGCAATTTCCTATATATGGTATCCCGCCTGGTTATACTCCGCCTGTAATCATCAACCCCATAGAAAATAATCAAAATCACTCAGCTGCCAACCCCCAAAACTTAAACCAATCACAAATTCCTCCTCATCTGGGATATGTGCCACCCCAAAACACTGTACCCACAAAAAATATTCCATATAGTGTACCTCAAGTTCCCCATTTTGATGTTAACGGGAATTGGCATCAATCTCACATTGGGGATGATACACAATCAAAAGAAAAATTTCATGTCTTAGAGGAACGAATCAAAGCAATTGAGGGGCATAATGTCTATGGTCTCGAAGCTTTCGACATGTGTTTGGTTCCTTATGTGACTATCCCTCCAAAATTCAAGGTTCCCGACTTTGAAAAATACAAAGGCAACACATGTCCTAAAAATCATCTAACTATGTATTGTAGAAAAATGGCTGCTCATGCTCATAACGATAAACTTCTCATTCATTTTTTTCAAGATAGTTTGAGTGGGGCATCGTTAAGTTGGTATATGCATCTAGAGCGAAGTCGTATTCGTTCGTGGAAAGACTTGGCTGATGCCTTCTTGAGGCAATACAGGTACAACATTGACATGGCCCCTGATAGGATGCAATTGCAAAGTTCATTGAAAAAGGACAATGAAGCTTTCAAAGAATATGCGCAACGGTGGAGGGAAATGGCATCACAAGTAGAACCTCCATTATCTGAAAAAGAAATGGTTGGTATGTTTATGGATACTCTCCAGTCACCTTTTTATGATAAGATGATTGGGAGTATGTCATCAAACTTTTCTGACCTTGTCATGATAGGAGAAAGGATAGAAAGTGAGATGCGGAGTAGCAAGATCGTATGTCCAGCGACTAGCATAAAAAGGCCCCAACCGACATTCACAAAAAAGAAAGAAGGGGACGCTAATGTTGTAATGGTAAACCCCAGAGTCTCTTATTTTCCACCCATAAATTCTTATCGACCCCCAAACTTCCAGCCCTCGATACCACAAGATCCTTACATTCCTTATCCATATGTGGCCGCAACCACACAAGCTTCATACCCTCAATATCACCATTCAAGACCACCTTTTTATCAACCACCACCTACCGCATTTTCCCAACAAGGTCAATGGAACCCAAGTCCAATCTCAAATCACTACAGACCACATGTCAATCAAAAAAGGATAACCCGTTTTGACCCAATTCCTGTCACGTACAGCCAATTATTGTCTCACTTACTCCAAAATTCAATGGTAGTCCTGAGGCCAATGAAACCTCTAGAACCACATTCCCCAAAATGGTATAATCCTAACGCTAAATGTGAATACCATGCTGGAGCCGTGGGGCATTCCATCGAAGATTGTCAAGCCTTAAAAACTAAGGTACAAGAATTGATCAATGCAAAATGGCTTACCTTTAAGGAAGATGGTCCCAACGTGGGGAATAATCCTTTGCCGGGTCACTGAGATACTACTGTCAATCTCATTGAAGAAGAGATAGACCAGCATACAAAAGATAATCATGTATTGACCATAGAACCATGCATGGAAAACGATAGATCTTTTCCAAGACCATTGGAAATCCTCTATAGAAAAGAGAATCCTAAGCCAAGTCATAGTGGAAAAAATGCAATAATTGTCCAAGCACCAACTTCTTTTCCTTATGAAAACAACAAGGCGGTACCATGGAGTTATGAGGTCACATCCCATTTAGTCAACCACCAATCAGGTGATAGCTCTAAACATGAAGGTACTGATGTCACCAATATTTCAGGGATTGGTGGGATGACCCGTAGTGGTCGAGTATACGCTCTTGAAAAACTTAAGAAAAAGGAGGATCAGGGCGAAAAAGGGAAGGAGATTGTGTATCATGCCATAAAAGGACCGGAAATTTTCAAAAAGACAGTGCCTACAGAAGAAGCTAATGAATTTTTGAAGTTTATAAAGCAAAGTGAGTATAAGGTGGTAGATCAGTTAAATCAAACCCCTTCCAAGATATCTATTCTTTCTTTGTTATTAAACTCTGAAGCGCACCGAATGGCATTGATGAAAATTTTAAATGAGGCCCATGTGACTCATGATATCACTATCGACCAATTTGATGGGTTTGTCGGTAATATCACCGTCAGTAGCAGTTTGAGTTTTAGCGATGTTGAATTACCAGTTGAGGGGATGGAGCATAATAAAGCACTACATATCTCTGTGAGGTGTCATGATCATATTCTTGCACGAGTGCTAGTTGATAACGGCTCATCGTTAAATGTTATGCCAAAGTCAACACTATCGAAACTATTTGTTGATGGGGTTTGTTTGAAGCCGAGTAGTATGGTGGTAAAAGCCTTTGATGGATCCAGAAGACAAGTTGTTGGAGAGATTGACCTTCTGATTCAAATCGGACCCCATATCTTTGGAATAACCTTCCAAGTGATGGATATTAAGTCGGCGTATAGTTGCCTTTTAGGGAGACCGTGGATTCACGCTGCTGGAGCAGTAACATCCACTCTCCATCAAAAGCTAAAGTTTATAGTAAACAATAAGCTGGTGATAATATCTGGGGAAGAAGATATGATAGTGAGTCATCTATCTTCTACGGGATACATTGAAGAAGCAGAGGAAGCCATTGATACTTCCTTCCAAGCATTAGAAATTGTCAATGTTGTCTTCATGGGTGAAGGATTTCAGTTAAAAGAACCAAAACTATCTACCACATCATTGAAGTCTACAAAATCCATGTTGGAAGGAGGAGCTTTTGTTAAATTCGGGAAATTGATAGAAATACCAGAAAAGAAGGATAAGTACGGATTGGGATATGTACCTACCAAAGCTGATCAAGAGAATGCTATAAAAGAAAAACGAGAAAGCAAGTTAGCTAGTTGGAAAAATTGGGTACCAAATTCACAAAAGACCCATATTTGTGACATTCATCAAACCTTCAAAAGCGCTGGAATAATATATGTTGATCAAGTGGCTGTTGTGGAAGAGGATAATGTTGATGATGATACCCTCAATTTGGTGTACCCTTGTTCTCCAAGCACCAATCTCAATAATTGGAAGATCATCGAGTTTCCCGTGTTTGTTAATTCATGTTCAAAGTAATTATGTATTTTAACTCATTTTGCTCTGCCCAAGGCTATAAGGATAACTAATAGGGATCATGTATTTCAATTTCGCATTTATTATTAATAAATGCATTTTTGAATTCTCTAGTTATTTTTGTTTTCCTCTTTTCTTTTTTTTTTTAGCAATCTTTATTCATATTTTTTTTCTTTCCTTTTTCTTCTTAATTTAGACAATGCAGATTCGAAAATGAATATGTTGAAAATAGCAGCGCTAGAACCATTTCTTGTAATTTTGAACACCTAATTAATCACGCTGATGAGGATTGCGAAGATGATTGTGAGCCTCCCCATGAATTAGAAAGCTTAATTGAACAGGAAGCTAAGATAATCCAACCCTTTCAAGAAACTGTTGAGGTGATCAATTTAGGGACTGAACATGATAAGAAAGAAATTAAAATTGGTATGTCTATGAAAGAAAGTGAACGACAAAAGCTGGTTAAACTTTTATTTGATTATGTGGATGTCTTTGCATGGTCATATCAGGATATGCCTGAGCTAGATACTAACATAGTTGAACACAAGCTACCACTCAAGCCCGAATGTACTCCAATTAAACAAAAATTAAGGAGGATGAAGCCTGATATGTCACTTAAAATTAGAGAAGAGGTCAAAAAGCAATTTGATGCTGGTTTCTTAGTAATGGCAAAATATCCTCAATGGGTTGCTAACATTGTTCCGGTTCCAAAGAAAGCTGGAAAAGTTCGAATGTGTGTTGATTATCGAGATTTAAATAAAGCTAGTCCAAAAGATGATTTTCCTTTGCCCCACATTGATGTCCTAGTAGATAATACTGCTCAATATTCTCTTTTCTCCTTCATGGATGGTTTCTCAGGATATAATCAAATCAAGATGGCTCCCGAAGATATGGAGAAAACTACATTCATAACACAATGGGGGACTGTCTGTTATAAAGTGATGCCATTTGGATTGAAGAATGCTGGGGCAACCTACCAAAGAGCAATGGTAACTTTGTTTCATGACATGATGCATAAAGAAATAGAGGTTTATGTGGAAGATATGATTGCAAAATCTCGAACCGAAGAAGACCATGTTGTTAACCTTCAAAAGTTGTGTGTGCGACTAAGGAAGTTCAAACTCCGTTTAAACCCTTCTAAATGCACTTTTGGTGTAAGATAAGGCAAGTTACTTGGGTTTATCGTTAGTCAATAAGGGATAGAAGTGGATCCAGATAAAGTAAGAGCAATACAAGAAATGCCCGCTCCACGCACATAAAAAGAAGTTCGCGGCTTTTTGGGCAAATTGAATTACATTTCCAGGTTCATATCACATCTCACCGCTACATACGAGCCAATTTTCAAGTTGTTACGCAAAGACCAAAAGGTTGAATGGAATGAGAATTGTAAAAAAAGCTTTCAAAAAGATTATGCAATACTTGTCAAAACCTCCAATATTAGTACCTCCAATTCCTGGAAAACCACTTATCATGTACTTAACAGTACTTGACGAGATAATGGGTTGTGTACTAGGGCAACATGATGAATCTGGTAAGAAAGAACATGCTATTTATTATTTGAGTAAAAAGTTCACCAACTGTGAAACAAGATATTCACTGCTTGAACGAACATGTTGCGCATTAGCATGGGCCGCTCGTCGGTTGAGGCAATACATGTTATGTCATACAACTTGGTTGGTGTCTAAAATGGACCCAATTAAATACATATTTGAGAAACCTGCTCTTACTGGAAGGATTGCCCGTTGGCAGATGTTGTTATCAGAATACGATCTGGTATACGTTACACAAAAAGCTATCAAAGGAAGCGCCCTAGCAGAGTATTTGGCCCAACAACCTGTAGAAGATTATCAGTTAATGCAGTGTGAATTCCCCGATGAAGGTATCATTACTTTATTTGAAGAGATCGGATCATTTGATAATGAAAAATGGACTTTGGTGTTTGATGGTGCTTCTAATGCATTGGGGCATGGGATTGGAGCCATTTTGATTTCCCCAGAGAATCAGTTCACTTCATTTACGGCTAGATTGTGTTTTGATTGCACAAACAATATTGCAGAATATGAAGCATGTGTCATGGGCATTAAAGCGGTCATTGAATCAAAGGTAAAAATTCTTGAGGTATATGGAGACACATCTTTGGTCATCCATCAAACAATAGGAGAGTGGGAAACTCGAGATTCCAAATTGATTCCGTATCATACACATATCAAAGAATTGGTAGAAAACTTCGAGCATATCACTTTTCACCATATTCCTCGAGAAGAAAACCAATTGGCTGATGCCCTGGCCACATTGTCATCAATGTTCAAAATAAGTGTCGGTCAGGATGTGCCGGTCATAAAAATTCAACAAAAGGATAAGTCAGCATATTGCTTATCGATAGAAGAAGAGCTTGATAGCAAACCATGGTTTTATGATATCAAATCCTATGTTAAGAATAGGGAATATCCATCAGGTATTTCAGAGAACGACAAGAGAGTTTTAAGAAGGTTGTCAATGAGCTTCTTAAATGGTGATGTGTTTTATAAGAGAAATCATGATATGGTTCTCCTCAGATGTGTGGATCAAGCAGAAGCAGAGAAAATTATTCAAGAGGTTCACGAAGTCTCTTTTGGAACTCATGCAAATGGGCACACAATGGCAAGAAAAATCTCAAGGGCTGGCTATTATTGGTTGACTATGGAATCTGATTGCTTTAATTATGTAAAGAAATGTCATAAATGTCAAATTTATGCTGATAAAATACATGTACCACCCACCTCTCTGAATGTTTTAACATCACCATGGCCGTTTTCAATGTGGGGAATGGATGTTATTGGACTCATCGAGCTAAAAGCTTCCAATGGTCACCGGTTTATCTTGATAGCTATTGATTATTTCACAAAATGGGTTGAAGCCGCTTCTTATGCTAATGTGACGAGAAGCGTGGTTGTCAAATTCATCAAAAGAGAATTGATTTGTCGATATGGCTTACCAAATAAGATAATCACCGACAATGCAACCAATTTAAATAATAAAATGATGAATGAGTTGTGTGATAGTTTCAAAATTCAGCACCATAATTCTTCGCCATATCGTCCAAAAATGAACGGGGCTGTAGAAGCAGCAAATAAGAATATCAAGAAGATCATACAAAAGATGGTGGAGACATACAAGGATTGGCATGAAATGCTTCCCTTTGCATTACATGGCTATAGAACCTCTGTTCGTACCTCAATAAGGGCAACTCATTTCTCATTGGTGTATGGAATGGAAGTGGTACTTCCCATTGAAGATTAAATTCCCTCGATCAGAGTCTTGATGGAAACAAAACTGGAAGAGGCTGAGTGGGTTCAATCACGATTTGACCAATTAAATTTCATAGAAGAAAAAAGAATGATAGCTCTATGTCACGGCCAGCTATATCAAAAAAGACTTAAAAAGGCATACGAGAAAAAAGTCCGTCCTCGAGAGTTTCAAGAAGGGGATTTAGTGTTAAAGAAAATATTGCCCATAAAAAAGGATTCTCGCGGAAAATGGACCCCGAATTACGAAGGACCATATATTGTGAAAAAGGCTTTTTCTGGGGGAGCTCTAATACTCACAGAAATGGATGGAGATGACCTTCCACTTCCAGTAAATTCAGATGCAGTCAAAAAAATATTATGCTTAAAAAAAAATGGGCTCGCTAGGTTGAAAACCTGAAAAGGCGACCTAGGCAAAAATTAGAGCATCCCGATGGATTGAAAACTTGGAAGAGCAGTCCATGCAAAAGTTAGGGATAAAAAAAATCAAGCATTTTAAACTGGGGCAATTATTATTAGAAGCTGATTATTAGGATTTCTAAATTACAAGAATGACTAGCGTTTGTTATGTCTCCACCTAAGTTAAACATACTCGTCCCCACATTGTAACCCCTACCCCAATTGTTTTGCTTTCAATGTAACGAATGTACATTTTCCATTATTGTCATTCGATATTGTACGTTACACTCTTTATATACCAATCCAGTTTCATTATTGAGTGTTCTATTATTTCAAAATTTTATTTTATAATAATAAATATTGGAATTTGAAATATGTGAAAATATAAAAGTATTTTAAATATTTTGACACTTGAAAATATATACACGGGAACTCGTCTGATTCTCAAGATATATGAGTGTGTGAAGAATAATAAGGAGGGTAGTCATTTTAAACAATGGATTTTTGGCTTCACTTCGAAAAAGCGGTCATTCCAAAGATACGAAGAGTATTCATGTGGAAACAATATTTGTCTTTATTCATCCATTGAATCTTGGGACAGAGAAAAGCATAAGGATCGGGGAATCAAATAAAAGAACAAAAATTTATCTATAATGCATGACATATAAATCATACATAATTTACTCATACTCACATGATCCATGCATCTTCATTCACACTTTACCTATACTCAATGCATCACACACGCATGAATCATTCATACCTTATAGTTTGAATTGCAAGTATCATATACTTATCCTCTTTATCTACCTTCAAGATTGGACCAATTAAGATCTACGCATCGGTAAACAATCCGAAGACGATCATTTTTTAATAGATCTACGCATCGGTAACCAATCCGAAGACGATCACTTTAATTTCTATAGATCTACGAATTGGTAACCAATCCGAAGACGATCATTTTTCATTTCTATAGATCTACGCATCGGTAACCAATCCGAAGACAATCATTTTTAATTTCTATAGATTCACGCATCGGTAACCAATCTGAAGACGATCACTTTCATTTCTATCGATCTACGTATCGGTAACCAATCCGAAGACTATCATTTTTTTTTCTTCTATAGATCCATGCATCGGTAACCAATTCGAAGAAGATCAGTTTTCATTTCTATAGATCTACACATCGGTAACCAATCCGAAGACGATCAATTTTAATTTCTATAGATCCACGCATCGGTAACCAATCCGAAGACGGTCACTTTCATTTCTATAGATCTACGCATCGGTAACCAATCCGAAGACGATCATCTAAATTTTTTTTGCATCATTCTCACTTTAACATTTTAAATGCACTTTAATACATGTGTTCGTTATTGGACAAAATTTAGGTCCTTATATTTACTTATCTTTTACTTGATAACATGAAAAAGAATATTATTGTTATTCTATTTTCATATTTTTCAAGTAAAATATAATTAAATAGGGGCAGCTGTAGTACCCTAATTTTGTCCAAGAATAAATCAAAAAGGAAAATATATATTAAAAAAGAAGTAAATATATTTACAATAAGTAATCTCATCAATTTACAATACCAAATCAAGCAATAATTTTTAAATTACAATTACAATTAAATTGCAACCCTAAATATTAAATCAAATTAAATTACAATAAGATTTAAACCAAACTAAATGAAGCCTTTGGTTGTTTTGTTGCTTGTTCATGCCTCCGTGTTTTTGATGCAATGTTTAGCTTTGTTTTGTTGCTGCCTTTCTGTTTCAGATGCAGTGTCATTGACCTTTGCTTGGTAACTAATTACAGAAACATAAAAATATAACTTTCATAAATCAGCCATTGTACACATTATAGTTAACAAAGAGACAAATTTTTGAGTTTAAAAAAAAGAAACTAAATGACAAATAAAAGTTCAGCAAAGCTCAGATCATAACAAATAATGAAGGCATCAAATGTGCAGAAAAACACAGATGATGAGCAAATAAATCAAAACATCAAACAAACAATTGATAGAGAAGGACCAAGGCAGGCAAAGAAAGCAACTACACAGATAAAAAAAACTCTATAAATACATCCCTATTTTGTTTAAAAAAGGGGAGGAAGCTGAGATTAACACACTGATAAAAAACACACAAAGAAATAGAAGAGAAAGAAATCAGAGACCAGTAACAAGCAACAAACAAAAATCGCAAAGGTATTTTTTTTTCATTTATAATAAATATGTTTCTTTATTACAACTACTCTTTTGGTTTAAAAAAATGTAGATTTTTTTAATTTGAAAAAATAAGCATAGTAGGCAAAACATACAAAATAAAAACTAAAGGTTCAAATATGTGTTGATGTCGCTGCCGCCGCCATCGAAAGCACCATTATTGTTGCCGTGGTGGTTGCCTTCGAAACCGCCGTCGCAATGGCCGCCGTCATTGCTCCCTTGCTTCTTTTCATTTTCCTTTTCTCGAGTTGATGAGTATGCCCATGTGTCCCCCTTTACTCTCAAAATCGTGTGCAAAGAGTGGGCAAAGAGAAGACTCAATGTTTTAAAACTAGAAAAAGAGTTCCATTTTTTCCGCTACTTACTAGTAACCAGCCGCCTCCCTTTTCCTCTAATTAGGGTTTTGTGTTTTCAACTTTGTTTTTTGTTTAAGCTACTTTGGGCTTGAGACATTCTAATAACCTATTCATTTTAATTTGAGCCCATCACTTAGTCCACTTAAATTTATTAATTTTTATTTTATTAATCTCAGCCTATTTAAATCTTACTAATCTCAGCCCATTTAAATCTTTTCATTTTATTTTATTTCATTTATTTTATTTTATTTATTTTATTTATTTTATTTATTTTATTTTATTCTATTTATTCATTTATTTATTTATTTATTTATTTATTCATTCATTTATTTATTCTAACGAACTAATCTAAAATTGATTTATTTATTAAATGTGACTCTTTTTATTCTTTGAGTTGTTAGAACACAAGTAGTACAACTTGATAGTTCTAAAACTCTCTTTATTTTACTTATTTATTTTATTTTATTTATTTTATTCTATTTATTCATTTATTTATTTATTTATTTATTCATTCATTTATCTATTTTAATGAACTAATCTAAAACCGATTTATTTATTGGATGTAACTTTTTTATCTTTGAGTCGTTAAAACACAAGTTTTACTACTTGGTGGTTTTGAAACTCAACTTAAAAATCGATAATAATAAAATATTTTTAGAGGATTAAATTAGATGTGACATCTTCTTTATTTCTTGAGTTTTGGGGCACAAGTTGTACAACTTAATCGTCTTAAAACTCATATTTTAAAATATTTACTCAAATCAAACTCTTTTATTTTTTTTTGTCAAAACATTTTTATTACAAAACAAATTTTATTTAAAATACACTCAACATATCCGTACTTTTTTTAACCAAGAACTACGTAGCTTTGATTTCTCCATCGCACCGGGAGATACGTAGGAGCAAGATCACATACTTGTCAAGCACATAAATAAAAATTTCTTTTTTTGTCCTTTATTTGTTAAATACGTATTTATTTCAACATCATATTTTAAAAAATAGTAATGATTGTTATTCATATTTAATAATAGAGAAAAATAAATATAGTTAAATTAAAATAAATTTTGCACAATTAATTATAGGTAACCGTTTTTAATGGATGTCGTAGGGTGCTAATACCTTCCCTACGCATAATTGACTCCAGAACTCAAATTTGGTTTCAAAGACCATTTATTTTATTTTTATGGGTTTCCCAATATTTTCCCTATTTTAAAATAAATTTTGGTGGCGACTCCATTGAATTCGAGAAACACTCGAAATTTTAGGCCGCGACACAGAACATTCTCCGTTTTCTGGTTTTCTGGTTTTTCTGTTATGCAGAATATTCTCCATTTTCCAAAAACAACTTTTCACATAAGCTCTTTTACGAAACGCTTCCTAAAGTCACTAAACTGCATTTGAATTATATATCACTTCCAATACACCACCTTAATTCAAATGCTCCACATTCTTCATACCTAGCTTCTTCACAAGTTTCTTGAAAACCTCATTCGTAACGACTTTCATCAACAAGTCTGCTACTTGTTCTTCGCTTCTGCAGTACCCCAAACGTAACTGTCCAGAACTCACTAATTCCCTCAAATAGTGAAACCTCATCTCAATATGCTTGCTCCTCCCATGTGCTATGGGATTCTTAGCAAGGTTGATGGCTGAAACATTGTCCATCAACAGCAAAACAACTCATCTCGTGTTGCTGTCCAGCTCACGCAGCAGGTTCACTAGCCACACAGCTTGGCATGCATATAACGAAGCTGCGATATACTCCGCCTCGCAGGAAGAGAGAGCAACCACCGGCTCCTTTTCAGAACACCAAGAGATTGGTGCCCCTCCGAACATAAAGACATAATCGGCCGTTGATTTCCGATCGTCCTTATCTCCGCACCAATTGGAGTTGGTGTATCCGAGTAATTCACAACTTTTGCCCATGTCATTTGCAGGAAATAAAATTCCATAGCCACAAGTACCTTTCACATTCGCTTTCACTTTGTAGACCCATTTCACACCAATACCCTTTTTACCTTTCGGTAAATCAATCAACATCCATGTATTGTTCTTTTCAATTGATTCCAGCTCTTCCTTCATAGCACACATCCACTTTAGATCGCTTAATGCCTCCTCTGTATTCACCGGTTCGGATTCAGCCATTAGAGCGAAGTGAATAAGATCACCCTCATTGTTGATCTCGCTATCTCGGAATAATTCACAATCACGGAGTCTTTGAGGCAATCCTCTTTGTCTTGTTGGTCGTCTACTTGATTCACCTGTTTCGGTTTTGAAAGGTTGCTGTACAGCACCTTCAGCAGGCTGAAAATTCCAATTTTCCTGCAGCAAATCGATTTTCACCTCACCAGAAACAGTTCCAGCAGCTCCAGGATGTTGATTTTCGTGGCAGAAATCGATTTCCTGAACTGATATGGCAGGTTTTCTGCTGTCAAACTGCCGTATCTCATCCACGATCACATCTCGACTAATCACGATCTTCTTGCTACTCACATCTGAAGTAACAAAGTTGATTTACAAGAAAGGGGGGTTTGAATTGTAAATGCACCTTTTAAAAACTCCTACTAAAAACTTAAGAAAATAACTCAAGATTGATCTTGGTTATGAAAACAGAAAATAGAGAACGTTCTTGGTTTTAGTTGTAAAACAGAGAACGTTCCTTGATTAGTTTTAAACGGAAAATCAGTTTATCTTTTATCTTAGTTAATTAATTCAGTATAACAAATAAAGAGATAGGGAAGAGAATACCACACAAAGTTTTATCCTGGTTCACCCAATGTGGGTTACGTCCAGTCCTCACGCTGTGAGATTTTCCACTAAGTGTTTAAAACGAAGAACCTTCTTAATCTTACAACACCTAGTATAGATCAACCTTGATCTATTTCCACCTCAATTACTTTCCACCCAGAAAGCAATAACAACACCTATCTAACCTTGATAGGATGCAATCTTAAACAAACTATAAAGAAACTCCTATAGTTTGAGTTTTTACAAATGGATTGATTTTGACAGAATTTGATATTGCACAACTCTTGCTTGAGAATAGATTCTTTACAAAGGATCTAATGATAATTTCGAAAACTGATATAAGAATATGTAGCAGCAGTTGTTTCGCGAATGCAGAAAATGATAATGCTTCTGTTTTTGCAGAATTTCAAGCTTAAGTGTGATTGTATATTGTGGATTACTTAGCACTTTAATTTCTTGCCTTCATACTTGATTAAGGCATTCTATTTATAGGCTGAAGATGCACTGGATAGGAGTACGAAAGAGCTGTTGGAGAGGCTCTGCTTTTTCTGGCTTAAAGCAACGTTTCAGAATAATTTAATCATGCTATGACATAGCCTTTTTTAACTTTTGGGTTTAGCATTTAAAGCAGTCTTGTACTTTTCTGACAGAGTCCTTGACGTTTCTTCATTGATCTTGGATGATACATTCTCCATCTTGAGTCTTGAGTGCAGCTAGACAAGATTGGATAAGAATTGCAAGCTGAAAGAGAGCAAAGTGCAAGTCTGCTGTTGCTGTGCAGAAAATGGAGAACGATAAACGTTCTTGGTTTTTAGAATGAACGTTCTTGAGCTTAAATAATCATTATGGAGTTCTCTTTTTAATTATTCTGGATTTCCTTTGTAATTGTCTTGTCATATGTTGAGATTGATTGAGCTTTCTTGACATTTGAATCTTTGGAGTTCTTCAAGTTGTCATGACTTTTGTCCATCTTTGAGTCTTTTTAATTTTGAGATCAAATAGCCCTTTTGAGCTTGGATGAATCCTACTTGTTCCTTGCCATGTACTGATTGGATATGAGTAAATTTCCTGGGCAGATTCTTTGTTAAGAATGTAGAAAAGGTTTGATCAACATGTTGTGATGAACAATTCTTGAAGCTGGAGATCATTCTCTGTTTTGTTGCAGAATGATCTTGTTGTTGTTTTCTTTGCTTTGCTTGATTATGTTCTTAATTAAATTCACTCAAAAGCACCAGTTAAATTAACATAACATTTTAGAATCATGATTAACTTTCTTAATTAACCTTTGTTTGTTTTCATCAAAACTTTTAAATATAGAGTTTGTCTCAACAATCTCCCCCTTTTTGATGATGACAAACATGTTAATTTATATTTTAATTCTGATTCTAATATTAAGTATATGTAGGAGTTTTAAAGACTCCCCCTCAATTTGTGCAGTATTTAATTTTACAGAATTTAAAATATTACATGCCATAAACTGGTTTTTCATTAATATTAAGAACAAAGGTACATGATTGCAAGCAGAATTACATAAACAGTTCAGATTTAAAAACTAACTTAATTCTCCCCATTTTTCATCCAAAAAGACAACAGAAAAGAAACTAAGAAGCTAAAGAAGGAGAAGATCCTTCTGATGAGGAGGATTTTCCAGGATGAGGAGCTTGAGAAGGAGGAGGAATCTGAGGAGGAGGTGGAGGTGGAATTCCCAGCTTGGGAGCAAGATGATTGGCCAACCAAGTTCTCAACATAGCAGTTTCTTGATCGTGCTGAACCTGTCGTGCCATGATGATTTGAAGTGTAGCCATTATGTCAGAGTTGAAAGGTTCAGTTAGGGAACGAGAGGAGTGAATGTTAGTAGTAGGGTGAGAAGTGGTAGCAACTACAGTATGGGATGGAATAGGTGTTGGAAAGATGGATGGAAAGGAAGCAAAGGAGGATGAGACGGAGGGTAAAGGACCAAGGGATGTGTTAGAGGCTCCAACAGTGGCTGGAAGGTTTAAAAACTGACTGATTCCAAAAATGGAGGAGCTAGTTTTTTGAGGGGATACAAACAGCGGAGACATGGTAGAGAAAAGTCGATTAGACAAGAAAGTACCAAAATCATGAGGAGGTGAGGGAAGTGGTTGAGAGTAGGAGGGAACTTCTGAGGATGGAAGAGTGGAAGGTTCAGGGAGTGGATTTGATGAAGGTGGGTAGTTTTCTGGAGAATGCTCTGTGGGTGGCGGAGAATGTTCTAGAAGAGGTGGAGAAGGAACCGGTTGAGGTGGAGAACGTTCTGGATTTTGTGAGGAACGTTCTGGTGGGGTGAGTGTTGCTGTATTTTATGTAGGTTCAATAGGAGGAAAGGAAACAGGGAGGGTAGTAGGGCGTCGTCCTGCCGAGCGTTTGCGTTTTACTGAGGTGGGAAATGATTATGGAGGAGTAGGAGTTGGAGTAGAGGAAGTTTTACGCATGTGCGAGAGATTTTTTGTTGAAAACTTGGAGACTTTGACCATAGAGGTTTCAGAAGCAAGAGACACTCCAAAATGCCTGAAGACCTTAGTTAAAATCATGCCATAAGGTACAATATTTTTTCTGTAATCTTTGTTGGTTGCACAAATCATGTGTTGGAGGATCACATAAGGTAAGTTCAGTCTTTTCCATCTCAATCTTGAAAGTCCTATTGGCAGCCATAGGAGCCTTAAGGATCAAAACACCGTTTTGATCCACAACGCGCAAAACCTTGTTTTCCATCCGAATCATGTAATTCCTCTCAAGCAATTGGCCAATACTCAAGAGATTACACTTGATTCCTGGAATGTACAGCACATCTTTGATCAAGGAATGACCATCATCCCTTCTCATGATCAAAACATCACCGACACCGTCGACCGCTAATGTCGTATCATCCGCGAATTTCACTCTATTTCGTGTGGCTTGATTGATCTTCACGAACCAATCCTTTCTTCCTGTCATATGTGTCGAACAACCTGAGTCCAAGTACCACTCATTTCTCCCTTGGACTCCATCTCGAACTGTTATCATTGCGCTTTTCTCCGAATGCGTTTTTGCAGATTTTTCTGCACTGCAATAGTTGTTGTCCAGCAACTTCCTCTTGTCACAGTTGCTGTCCAGCACCTCTCTAATGTTGTAGTTCTCTTCCATGATCATCACAAGAACCGTGTTATCATAATTCATGTCTTGCCTAGCAACCTTAGCCTCATCCGCATGATTCTCCCTTTGTTTCGCTCTACACTCTCTAGCGAAATGCCCAAACTTTTGACAATTGTAACACTTCTTGGTACTTTTGTCGAACGACTTGTAGTTGCCTTGAGCACCACCTTTGGAACTTCCCTCACCTTTACTTGAATTTTGTGACTCTTTATCATCAAAATTATGGAAATTTTTCTTTCCTCTAGAAGGCCATTTCCCTTTCGATTTCTTATTTTTCTCGTTGAAACGGGCTTGCAAAGCAACTTCCACTTTGGCTTTATCGTTTCCTCTTTCGTCCATCCTTTGTTTATGAGCTTCCAATGAACTTTGAAGTTCATCTTTCGTCATCGTCTTGAGATCCTTCGATTCCTCAAGCGCCACCACAATATTATCGAATCTTGGTGTTAAAGAACGCAATACCTTCGACACAAAATTCTGTTTGGAAACGGCTTCAGCAGACGATTTCATTTGATTCCCCAAGCGTGTCACACGCGTCATGTAATCGTTAATCGTTTCCTTGTCTTCCATTTGAAGTAACTCAAATTGCCGCTTATGAGTTTGTAACCTCACCACCTTCGCCTTATCCGCACCAGCATAAGCTTTCTCAAGGATACCCCAAGCTGTCTTCGCTGAGTCGCAATTGCCAACCTTTTCGAAGTTGCCACTATCGACGCAAGAATGAATCAAGAAGAGGGCCTTGTAGTCTTTCTTCTTATCTTCCTTGAATTTCGCTTGTTGAGCTGCTGTAGCCTCTTTACCAAGAGGAGTAATGCCATCGGTAATCATATCAAGAACATCTTGATATCCAAACAAAACTTTCATTTGTTTGTACCATTTGTCATAATTCTTCGAATCAAGAATCAGAAGGTTGGTAGGGATTTTGTCATTGGAAACGGACATGCTTGCAGCGGAAATTGGATCTGAACCAGGCTCTTGATGCCAAATGTTGGAACACAATCAAGAGTGGAGGGTGAATCAATGGTGAAAATCGATAATTGAAAACTGTGGTTTGGAGAAGATGATGGAGAAAAGAGAGAGATTATGGAAGAGAGTATTTTCAGTTACAACAATATTGGGATCTACAACTTAGATTAACCAACAAAACAGGAAAAAAAAAAAAAAAAAAAAAAAAAAAAAAACTGTTTTATACAAAACTACGTTAATCCATCTCCGTTTTCTGTTTTTTGGTTTTTTTCTATTTTGCAAAACATTCTCCGTTTTCCAAAAATAACTTTTCAAATAAACTATTTTACGAAAAGCTTCTTAAAGCCACTAAAGTGCAATTTGAATTATTTATCACTTCCAATATAACAAACCATCATGTTTTATCACAGATAAAAAAATTTCCACTCTCTGCATTTTCTTCAATTTTCTTCAATGACAAAATCAAAAACAAATTTCACAATCCATTCATATCTGGATCCACTAGATTCTACTCTGTGGAACCTGAAGAATTTCCAAGAGGTTTAATCGCTAAATTAAAGTGGACATTCGAAAAACACGAAACCGTTCCATTCACAAACCGAACGCGTTTCATTTTTCCAACGATTTCCTACGAGAGAAATGGAGGTCAACGAGAGTTTGAAGAATTGAAGAAAGGTTTCGAAGGGAAGACATTGGATTCAACGCATCGATATTGTGTTAGGGTTTCAACGATTGTTGATAAAATTATTGATGCATTGAATAAAGAGGTGAAGAAAATGAGGCCTGCTGAAGAGTTAACTGTTTTACGCCGAGTTTGGTTGCGTTTAATTCGAAGGTCGCCGCCTTCTACGGCGCATTTGGATGGATTGAATTGGGAGGTTTTGGTTGTTTGTTATCCTGATGTTGCTTGTGAATGTTACCCTGGTGGGAAGTTTGTTATGTCTAATGCTTTTTTTGAGCATTTTGGAAATGATTTTGAGATTGCAACTTGTATTACTCATGAGGTATTTGATGATTTTACTCTGCCTATAAACTTTTGAAACTTTTATAATGTGGTTGTAGAACCTAATCTTGAACTATAGTTTATTGAACAATGCTAGCAACAGACTCTTTAATACACATTTTTCAACACACTATCTTTAATTGGTTAAAATTCAAATAGGTCCCACCAAATTCATATGGATTAGTGTGTCAGAGAGTATGTTGCTAGCACTCTTGTATATTAGTTGCTAATTTTAGCTAATGATAATAAAGACTTATTTGTTGATTTTGGTTTTCTTGTTAATTAGGTTGCACACATTGTGGCCCGACATGGTACCGAAAGGTTTACAAAGACGCTGTGGATTATGGCATTACATAGTTTGCTTAATCAATTTGTCAAAACTGATTTTATCAAAGCCATTCTCCCACGACTACCTTTAACCAGACGGTATGATTAACTCGTTATCTGTGTTTCTAATCAATTTATTTCTTGTGTTATTCTTTAGTTGTATTAGATTCATTTCATTGATAGAGATTTTTAGGCAAATGCCTCAGCCACAAAATAAAGATATAGCTTGTTTGGTTTCTGCTTTCAAACTGAAATTCTCACGTCCCAATGTCGTTTTTACCTTGATTTTGCAAAGCTAGATATTTCAAATTTTGTCTCACCATGTAGCTGTGTCCAATCCACCACCGCCAGAACAAGCACTCACTTAAAAGTTGTACACACAATATTAAAAATTAAGATAGAATGAGTTAGAGATATGCAGGAGATGATAAAGATATAAACAAGAGGATACAATGAATGATATTTTGCTATGGTCCACATTAGTAAAAAATCCACAGTATCATTCTTTTGCCAATCATTCATCAATCGAACACGGATTTTTTGTTCGCACGTGCAGGCACTTCGATTATCATTATAGGATCTGTTAGTCCCTTCTGACATGAAGATAATAAACATAGAAGATCCAAACAGGCTTAATATTAGCGGTATACTTGCATTCAAAAACAGTTTCTTGATCTGTGTAGTCATTCCTATTTAAATGTTTCATTAATGTCATGTGTTCTTCATTTTGTTTATACTAATTGTTTTTCCTTATAGGTTCATGATCTATGTGACCTTAACTTGTCTTTGGATTCATCACTATCAATTTTTTAACATTCTATTATGATTATCTAACCATGATTTGACACAGTTTCTTTGGTTCATTTTGAATTGCACCTTAACTTGGAGCACCGACTTAAAATACTGTGTTGCATGCTTGTTTGGATTGATTTATTTGAGCTTATCTACTGACATAAATACTTATTTGAGCTTATTGTTTCAGAGAACTTATGAAAACAGTTTTGTGACATAGTCATTAGTTGTTTTCAGCTCATTTTCATAAATTCTTCAAGATAGGTTACGAAAACAACTTACGTCTTATATGAAAATAATGTGATTTGATTTTATCTTTTATTATAGAAATAGTTTATAGTTAAGTACTTATATGATAAACACTTATACTACTTAATTAAGATGTTTATCCAACCGAATGTATTCACAATTTGCAGGCTTGAAATGGAAGCTGATTACATTGGGCTTCTACTAATGGCATCAGCTGGCTATGATCCCCGGATGGTCCCTAAAGTCTACGAAAAGATGGGAAAATTTGAAGAGTCTGAAAGTGTGCCCACAAGTGCTACTCATGCATCAGGAACAAAAAGAGCCAAAGCATTGGCTCAACCTAAGATAATGGAAGAAGCTCTTATTATATATAAGAATGTAAAAGCAGGAATTGGGGGGATTGAATGATTTCATTCTTTAGAACTACATATTTGGCATCTCACAAACTACAAAGTGTGTAGTTGAAACCTGGGAAGAAGATTATTTTACCAAATTTCGTTTAATTTCATGTATATCAACTGCAATTAATTTCTATTCTTCTTTTGGTATGTTCTGCAAAATTGGTGTTTAAAAGCTGAAGCACACCTATTAGAAAAGCTTAAACTAGTATGAATATGAATTGATGAAGATTTGTCATCTCTTTGATTATATATATATATATCATTAATAAAAGAATTTTAACAAAACCCACATCAATCAATTGATACATTAATGACTTCCATTAAACTAACTATTATTAACAAAGGCCCCACAAAAATGCATATCTAGCTATCCTGCAAAAAACGTAGGTTGCTGCATAAGACTAAGAAAAATGTTAATCTAAATATTAAGTTTGCTTCAATCATCAGTTTAATGTTATTTAGACAATATTGGCGTTAGCAGCTATTAGGGATGACAATAAAATTCGCACATGCGGGTACCCACCCAAACCTGCTTGATTTGGGCGGAGAAAATCCGCTTTAATTGGATGCGGGTACTGGTGCGGATTTTCCCCAACATTAAAATTCGGGGACGGGGGTGGGTTTGGGGTGATGATATTCACCCCGCATCTGCTCCGCAAGTAATATTATTGCAATTTTTAAATTTTATATACATATATATATATTAAATATATTTAATATTTTCTTAAATATTAAAAATTATAATTTTATCTTTATAGAAAATATTTTTTAATTTTATTATTATTTAATAATAATTATTTTATTATAATAAATATGATTTTTCAATTTATAATTTTATATATATGAGTGGGTGCGGGTGCGGGCGGGGAAACCCGAGACCCGTTGCGGGCGGAGATGGATGTCTAAATTTTACACCCGCTATGAAACGGGGGCGGGTGCGGATTTTCCCCGATTAGTCGGGTGCGGGTGTGGAGGAAGCAAAATTCGCCTCCGTCTCGCACCGTTGCCATGCCTAGCAGCCATAGACTGTCAAAATAAAGATTGAAAATACGATAATTTTGGTCTCTCAAATTTTTGAACTAAAACATAACGATTTAATATATTTTAAATGATGTGACATATAATTCAATGATATAAAACCATCTAGATGTATTAATTATTTATATATCATTGATTAAATTAAAAATATAAAAAAATTTCCGAAGTTGAAATTTATATTTTCACAGCGTTTTATTTCAATTTCATGTGTTAATCACTCTACATTATCTTATTATATGTCACATTATTTAAAACATCTCATGTCATAATTTTTCGTGAATCAGTATAAATAGAGAGACTAAAACTGTAATTAAACCTAAATAAAAAAAAAAAGTAAAATTTTGATTCGAGGAACTTAGAATTTGACACTTAAAAAAATACATTGTGTCTTGTTGCATTGTATATAATATGAGTATATATAGATGGGAACAAATTAATGTTATTTTCTGCCATCAATCTCTCTATATCGAAATTTTTGATGAGATAATAAATCAAAATTGTGAATCCATTTATCATAGGAAATAGTTATTATTAGTGTTAATCAATTTCCAACGAATTATATATATATATATACGAAGCATAAAGTTTTTAATTTGTGGCCTACATAAGGCCTCTTTATTTTATGAAAATATTTGTATTTTTAGTTTTTTAAATGTATAATTATTTTATCGTGATGAGAGACTCCTTAATTGTGAGAGGAGTTTTTAAAATATATTTGAAATTCTCTAATAATTATATTAATATAATAAAATTGAATAATTTAATGTACCACTTGATCAAGTGACTGCAATGATTGAGTTTAATTTAATCTAATGCATCTTTTAGGTTACAATCTTTTTTACGAGTTGTTTTCTTTTATCAATTGGTATAATTTTATCTATAAATAGAGACACTTTAGAAGTAGAAAAAAAAAGAACATGAATTTTCATGTTACATAAATAAAATAAAATTTTTGTCAAAAATATTTTTGAATCATTTCTTCATTTCTTTAGTGGACGCGAGTAAATAAAAGAACTTTATTTTGATGCGAATGTGCAGTTCACTTTAAAGATTCAAAAGTATCCTGAAGGAGATCGCCAGTTAACCCGTTTGCATCTAATATATATAGATTGGTGGGATAAATCGAACCTAAAACTTAATGTGATACACACGCTTTGGAATTTATTTGTACAATTATCATTAATCACTTTTATCTTTTTCTTGTTCAAGATTTGCGACATACCTATAACAAAAGATCCAAGATTAAGAAAAATATTCTCATGAAAAGAAGATGAAATTCTAGTTAATGAAGACACACTTTCAAAAATAATAAAAACATTTTTTTAATATTTTCAATGTTTTTAGAAAATGTAGATAATTGTTTACTTTATAAAATATTTTATGTTCTTATCGATAGGTAAAGTTAACATAAGATTTAGGAAATGAAAACAAAAAATAAAATATTTTCTCAAAATAAACAGACGCTATAGTTTCCGAAACACACTTTATTATATATACAATTAAAAAGTTCATGAACAACAACAAAAGGAAAATTGAAACACTATCGAGGAAGAAATTCAGTTATAGACAAGTCATTGATCGAACAAGTTGTAGAATTATTGATAGAATGACTAGAACTTGAATCTTGTGGAATACCAGCTTTTGCATCAATTTTACTATGGAAGAAAAATACAGGTTCTTGGGGAATTGGCAATTCAATGAAGTGATTGTTGAGATATGAAATAATTTGTAGCATTGTTGGTCTTGCATTAGGGAGCTGCTGAACACATAATAAACCAATTTGAATGCATTTAATGACTTCAATTTCACAATAACTTCCTTTAATATTTGGGTCTAATATGCTTAAAGGTATTTGATTCTTCCATTGTCTCCAAACCTGTAACAATTGGGTTAATTTATCTATCATTAGTTACCACATGACATTTGAATCATTTTATGGTCTTAAAATAAGCAAAAATATAGTAAAAGAAAATTGATATATCTGGTTCAAAATTTAGATTATATACATCAATTTTCTTTGACCTAATTTCTTTTATAATTAAAATTAAAATTGAGAGAGATAATCATTAATAGAAAGATATATACTCACATAATTCAAGAGGCTATGACCAACACATGATTCATAAGAACTTACATTCTTCTTTCCCGTAATAATTTCTAAAACCATGACTCCAAAACTATAAACATCAGATTTTTCAGAAAATTGTCCGAGCATTGCATATTCTGGACACATATAGCCTCTATAAAAAAAAAAATTGATAAAAAAAATAAGAATCAACATGAATATAACTATGAAAAAAGGAAAATAATATATAAGGATGAAAATTTAAAACTTACAATGTTCCGACGATTCTATTTGTATTTTCTTTGTCTTGGTTTAATTCAACAATTCTAGCAAGACCAAAGTCTGATATTCTTGGATTCATATTTTCATCTAATAGAATATTACTTGGTTTGAGGTCACGATGAATAACTTTGAGTCGAGAATGTTCATGTAAATAAAGTATTCCTTGAGCAATTCCTCTTATAATATTGGAACGTTCTAACCAACTTAAGAACTTCGGTCTTTGAAAGTCTACAAAGTTATTCAAGTGAGAATATTAATCAATTGAAATATACCATGTTAAATAAAACCTAAACACATGCATCAGCTATATAATAAATACAATTTAATGTTTTCTAACCAAATAAAAAGTGATCAAGACTCTTGTTTGTCACATATTCATAAATAAGTATTTTCTCTTGTTCTTCAAGACAGAAACCGATGAACGCCACTAAATTTTTATGTTGAAGCTTGGCTATTAGCAAAACTTCATTCTTGAACTCATTTCCCCCTTGGCTAGAGCTTCTTGAGAGCCTTTTTACAGCTATTTGTCGTCCATCTAAAAGTATGCCCTAAAAATATAGTTCATTATTTATGGAAAATTGAGACCTGAAAAATAAATTAATTTTATCACATTTACCTACCTTGTAAACATTTCCAAATCCACCTTTGCCAATATAATTTTCATTTGAAAATTTGTTAGTTGCTTCTTCAATTACAACTAAATCAAATTGTAATGGCTCTAAAGTTGCACCTTCATGACCAACTAGATCAAAATGATTAAATTGTTAAACCAAGTTTTCAAACCCTTTATGTTTTGAAAGTACAAGTTTGATATTTTTTTTCTATTTACAACACATACAATTTTCTTTGAGAACAGCCTTAAATTTCTTTCTTGCTTTTCTCTTTAGCAGATAGCAGCCAACAAAGAAGAAGATCATAACTGATACAACAGTCAAGCTAATTGTTTGCCACCAATTTCTTCTTTTCTCTGCATAAAACAATGAACATGCTTTATTTAAATAGAGTAGTAATAGTTCATATGATACAAAATGTTTCATTAGGTTGTTAACATTTTTTTTTGTATTCCTTTCTTTCACTTTTCTTTTCTTGTATTAGAATAATTTTTCTACAAGTAATTTTTTCTAATAATTTCCAATAATCATTAAATAGGTCAAAATTTTGTTTTCAACTAACCTACACTAAATATGTCCAAAAAAGAAAAAAAACTAAACTGCAGAAAGAAATAAAAGTAACTAATTGAACTTGTTAATTGAATTTGATTTTAAAAGATAGGTATTTAGTAAATAGCAAGAATTTGAGAATATCACCTGATGGAGAATATTTAAGTATTGGTATGGTAGCTTTATCACTCTCCTTGTAAAATTGGAACAACTCAAACCTCAAATTGCAACTAGGATATAAAACACTTCCACCTACACTTCCCAATGAAGACCAAGGAATTGCATTTCCAATAACATCTCCCAAACAACCCTTGCAATCATCACTTGACAAATCTTGTGTACATTGACCAAGTGTATAAAGTATTTGTAAATCATTTAATTTCAATGATTTTGTTCCATATCTCTCATCACTATCCCCTGCCACAATTGCCACTTTTGATAATGCATTTGATATTACAAAGTTGAACAAGTTTCTCTTTTTATTTGGACTAGAGCCACTAGTCACATTCATTTCATAATACACATGATTTTTGTCCACTATGGAAAAGAAATTCCAATATGAATATTTAATCATACAATGACTATACCAAATTATAGCCTCTTGAAATGAGTGACACTTTGATGTTATTTGATATGTTGCATTTTGCACACATTGTTTACATAAAGGAAAAGAAACATCACCACGACACATAAAGAGTCCAAAAACTTTATTAGCCACATCAACTTTATAAAATAATCTTTTAGTGGCATTAGAAGACAAGTAAGATAAAAGGGTAGTGAGGTGAACTTTGAAAGTGTTGTTAAAAGTGATGGTTTTGTTACTAAAAGAACAGTTGTGTGAAAGGTAAGAAGGGTGCTCTAAAAACATTGAATCATCACTTGAATTTTTTGTTGGAGGAAATAGAATTTGTGATATAGGCATTGATGAATCAATAGTGGAAAGATAAAAAGGGTAAAATTCATACCTAATATTACAACTTGGATTTAAAACTCTACCTCCAATTCTTCCTTCACAACAAGATGGAAGTTCATCTATCAATCCACTTAGACATGTTCTACAATCATGTGGTGACAAATTTGGTGTGCATTGAGCTAAACAATAAAGAGTTTGATATTTTGAAATAGTATTTTCATTTGTTGCAAATTTTGTGTCACCAAAAGATGCTTCATTTGAAGTTTTGTTCATTGTAGAAAACAATAAACTCATGAAATTTTTTGTGTTTGAGACCTTATCGGTGTTCAACAAATAAAAACTAGTTGTTGTTGTTGACAATGTTGTGGAATACCAAACTATACATTCATCATACCAAACAACACCTTCCTTTGACAAAGAACATTGTAAGGAAAGTCTTTGTGTTGCATTTACTATGCATTGTTGACATAGTTGAGAGGGAACATCACCTCTACACATGAACATGCCATATATTGTGTCAAAAGGGTTGTTTCCAATGAATGTTGTGTTGTAGAATTTTGTATTGATGTTGGTTTTGGCTTTGGATGATAAGGAAGAGAGAAGAGTGGTGAGGTCTAATTGAAAAGAGGTATTGGTTGTGGTTCTATTGCTTGAGCAATATTGGTATAGGTAAAAAGGGTCATCCCATGAATTAGTATTTCCAAAATTATTAAGGAAGATAAAAATGGAGAATAGGTAGAGAATGTTGTAAAAAATAGTCATCAATGTGTTAGATCTTTTTAGAGGACCCACTCCTAAGAAGTCAATGATACATACAATACAAGCACACATAGTTAATTTATAAGCTCCACTCTTTTTAGGAAACCAAATACTCCCTCTATAATAAAATATAAGTAGAAAATTAATTTATATTTTTTAAAATAAAAATATAAATAAAAATCAACAATTTTTTTCTTATTTAATAATAATATTTCTAAAATACTTTTAATTAATTTAACTTTTTATTTTTAATGACTTAAATATTAGTTCATATAGCATAAATTAATGATTTGATAAGTAAAATTTACCTAATAACCGATAGAACAAGTTAATTGAAGTGTTTGATAAAGTTAATAATTCAGTTACTTTCAAAATATAAAAGGACATTCTTAATTAATAAAAAAATTATGTTAATTAATTGAAATTTTAAATTATTATTAATTAATTAGTTTATCTATTTTAAATTATATACTAATACAACTAGTTTATTTATTTTAAACTATAATAAACAAATTATAAGATATAAAATATAAAAAAAGATTTTAGTTAAAATAATAATGTGCATGCCTTAACAAGGACATCTACATATCTCTTATGCTCTTTGCAATGAATTTCACATCCCCTAATTTTGCATTAACTTGATAATAATGAGTTAATTTGGTTTTGGTTTGAGTAAAAAAAAAACCTAAAACTAAAACCATTTGATGTATGAGTTTTCAATGAAAGTTCAATAGAGAAGAATCACGAGGACCATAACATGATGCTCCTCTAGATTACCCTACCAAGTTCCAAGATTGATGAATCGGTTGAATATATGAAACTTGTCAAATCCTTACTAGCTAGTATACATGTGTATGATCAATTGCTCTATTTTAGTGAAATTGAGAGGATCCAAGTGTCTATATGGATGGGAAAGCAATAAATTTATGGATCCCAAACATAGGTACTTTGTTTCAAGATATTTCTTTTACAGTAACTTTGCTTCTATTGTTTTCTATTTTATTTATTTATTATTTTTTTAATAATTATTACTCCTCCAATCTTGATTCTAATTAAGTAAAAGAACGTATATTTATTGAATTCGATTAATTTTGTTAATCTCATAAAAATTAAATATTGATGACTATTCAAATTGATGATTTTACTATTCTATGTATATCATTAGCAATTCACCATAAATATAATTCAAACATTATAATAAGAGAACAAAATTTTAAATTGCTAGAATTGTAGTGACAGAAATATAAACATGTAGAATTGTACAAGAATAAATAATAAGTCCTAGGGAAATTTTCGTCATAATTTTTTTTATTTCTTGATATAATTAAAAGGGATGGTTCAATCCATAATAAAAAAATATAATCACAAATACATTAAAGGTGTTTTTTTCAACAAAACTCTACTCCTTCATTCATAAAACTTCGTGCTACATACAGGGAAGAAGGAAATAATTTCTAATTGTACAAGGAAAAGGAAAGAGAAAAGCTACGATAAACTAAATTCTTGGTTGCAATTGTAACTCTCTCTTAATAGTCTTGTCTCTTTTTTAATGTCTTGTTTTCTCTTGTCGTGTTAGTTAAAATATAAGTTTTTAAAGGCTTGAATATTAATTTTGTCCCTACAAAATATAGGAAATTTAATTTTAGTCCATGTAAAATAAAATATTTAGTTTAAGTCTTTGCAAAATATTACAAACATTTTTATTTTAATTTTTAATGTCTAACACTATTAAGTTTTTAATGGAATAGTAAAAATGAATTTAAACTTTCATATACAATTAGTACTTTAGAAAATG
>JBBPBR010000002.1:25263611-25277810 GCA_037974775.1 Cicer pinnatifidum
AAAAAAAAAAAAACACTTATATCATAACAAAATTAATAGATTTTTATATCTAGGAAATGTTCTCTATTGAAAATTATCTATCACAAAATTCACCAACAAAAAGCCTCTTTATAAGATAATTCCAATAATATATTTATCCATAAAAAGACATATATCAAATCCATACTCCCTAGGACCCTATGTAATTTGCAAATGTCAAACATGTGATAAACATTTAGTATTTGGTTATTTGTTGATAGCATATGCCATGTTTTTTCCAGCCCTTGTTTTGGGCTAGTTAGTTATTTTTGCTCGACTTGCCCTTAACCATTGACTTCGTTTAATCTATCTCACTGACACCCCAAAGCAAAGTGGTATTCTATGTTTCTATTTATAAATAAAAGTAACACATATGAAATATATTAAATCTAAATTTTATATTAAATATATTAATTTTTATTAATTTATTTTTACTTATAAATAAAAACGAGTAGAATACAATGTTTTTACAAACTATAAAATTTATGTTTTTTTACAATCACACTTTCTCTTATCTTAATTGTTGATTGATTTCAATTAAGACAACAAAAAGTATAATTGTTAAGGATTTCAACCAATTTCAGCCATAAGTACCCTCAAATGTCATTATTGTTAAGGGTTTGGTTACATACAAGTTGAATGCCCAAAGTTTAGGGAGGATATACAAAGTCTAAAGGAGAAGACAAAAAATTTTAAGAGTACTTACGATAAGGTCATGATAAAATGATGAAATGTGAGAGTTTGGAGGATGTGTTGTTTAAAAGTTGATATCTTCTCAAATCTCACATTATTTTTTTTTTCTTTCCACGTCTATATATTAGCACCCAAATATTTGTATCAAAATTTAAATTTAATTATTTGAATTAAATCTCGTATTTAGATTCAAAATATTTTTCTTTATGTAAAATTTAGTTATGAAAAAAATATAAGAATAATATATTTTTTTAATTTTTTTATTCAATAAAATTTGAGTACATTTTTTTAGATGTGGTTCTTCACTTGAAATATATGTTATGTGGTTATAAAAAACTTAGAGAAAATGTATTTATGACAATCATAGATAAGTAGTTATGAATATTTTAGGTGATGAAAAACCCCCAAAGCACCTAACAAAAATGCACATAAACTTTATCCTTCTTTTTTTTAATAAAAATAATTTTGGCTATAAGTAAAATATATCGACTGACACTAACACTGAAAATTCGTAGCCTACATAGATCCGAGTTTTGACACCATTATATAGCTCATATTGCATGTGACTTTTTTAGTCTAACCCTAAGCACTACTTTATTCTAAGGTTAGGGTGGATTCGGGTCTAATTTTATTAAATTATTTAAAATTTAGTTTGCAATTTATAAATTTAATTTCAATCAAAATATTTATCAGTTTAGGTGGATTTTGATTAGTGCTAGTTTGCGAGTTACGTAGTGAGTTAATTTGAGTGATTTTTTTTTTTATTAAGATGTCCATTTTCTTTAACACTTTTATTTTATTTTCAAATTCTTTATTTTTTAAATATATTAAGCTTTCGATATTTTTATCAATGCTTGAGAATGTTTTTTATCAAACAAGTTATTTATCATACTTGTAGTATGACAATTAAGAGATCCTGAAAAAATTGAATATTTATACTTAGAGTTTTAATTGAAGTGATCATATTTAGATAATTATAAATTTATTTTTTCTCACTTACATTTGACCATTCAAACTTATATACCGACATTTGTGATCTCATATAAGTCGTCATAACTCACCCGTATATCAAATCAATCTATTCGAATGACTCGAATTCAAACTTTTACTTAGGATTCCTTTTTTCTAATCAAACTTTTCTTTATTTTATTTGTAGTAGACAAACTTTTCTTCAACAAACTTTACTTTTGTGGTCCACGTCAAGCATTCCTTATGAACTTATCAATTAACTATTCTTGCTTGACTTACCTCATATCATTGACTTGACTTGACTTGTTTGTACCAATCCCTCTATGATTATAAGACATCCAAAACCATGCACACCCATAGTTGTAGTATCGAATGCTCTCAAACATCAACATATCCATGACAAATTTCCACAACATTCTTTACCTCTTCACCCTTGTTATCTTTTTCAATACTTTTGCATCCACTAATTCATGGGATGACCCTTTTTTCATATACCAATATTGCTCAAGCAATAGAACCACATCAAATACATCCTTCCAATTAAACCTCCACACCCTTCTATCTTCCTTATCATCCAAAGCCACAACCAACACCAATACAAGATTCTACAACACAACTTTCATTGGAAACAACCCTTTTGATACAATCTATGGCATGTTCATGTGTAGAGGTGATGTTCCCTCCCAACTTTGTCAACAATGTATAGTAAATGCAACACAAAGACTTTCCTTAGAATGTTCTTTGTCAAAAGAAGGTGTTGTTTGGTATGAGGAATGCATGACTTGGTATTCAACAACCTTTATCTTCTCAACTATGGCAACAACAACCCCAAATATTTACTTGTTGAACACTGACAAAGTCTCAAACATAAAAAATTTCATGAGTTTATTGTTTTCTACAATGAACAAAACTGCAAATGAAGCATCTTTTGGTGACACCAAATTTGCATCAAATGCAAATACTATATCAAAATTTCAAACCCTTTATTGTTTAGCTCAATGCACACCAAATTTGTCACCACATGATTGTAGAACATGTCTAAATGGATTGATAGATGAACTTCCAATTTGTTGTGAAGGAAGAATTGGAGGTAGAGTTTTAAATCCAAGTTGTAATATTAGGTATGAATTTTACCCTTTTTATCTTTCCACTATTGATTCACCAAAGCCTATATCACAAATTCTATTTCCTCAAACAAAAAATTCAAGTGATGATTCAATGTTTTTAGAGCACCCTTTTTACCTTTCACACAATTGTTCTTTTAGTAACAAAACCATCACTTTTAACAACACTTTCAAAGTTCACCTCACTACCCTTTTATCTTACTTGTCTTCTAATGCCACTAAAAGCTTATTTTATAAAGTTGATGTGGCTAATAAAGTTTTTGGCCTCTTCATGTGTCGTGGTGATGTTTCTTTTCCTTTATGTGAACAATGTGTGCAAAATGCAACATATCAAATAAAATCAAAGTGTCACTCATTTCAAGAGGCTATAATTTGGTATAGTCATTGTATGATTAGATATTCATATTGGAATTTCTTTTCCATAGTGGACAAAAGTCATGTGTTTTATGAGATGAATGTGACTAGTGACTCTAGTCCAAATAAAGAGAGAAACTTGTTCAATTTTGAAATATCAAATGCACTATCAAAAGTGGCAATTATGGCAGGGGATGGTGATGAGAGATTTGGAACAAAATCAATCAAATTGAATGATTTACAAACACTTTATACACTTGGTCAATGTACAAAAGATTTGACTAGTGATGATTGCAAAGGTTGTTTGGGAGATATTATGGGAAATGGAATTCCTTGGCCTTATTTGGGAAGTGTAGGTGGAAGAGTTCTCTATCCAAGCTGCAATTTGAGGTTTGAATTGTTCCAATTTTACAAGGAGAATGACAAAGGTAGCAAACCAATAATTAATCATTCTACATCAGGTGAAGTTATTTGACTCTAGGTTTTTTTTTTTTTATATAAATGATTTAATAATTATAGTAATTAATTGTTAATCTTGCTAGAAAGATAAGTTGAATTTAAAATCACCAAACCGCATTGTGATTATCTAAGTTATCTGATTTTAGTAAACTTTGTTTTGTTGAAACTTTAGACAATTTAAAATTCTTGATCATTGGAATCCTTTTGATTCATATAAAAAAATATTTGTATAAAACATATAGAACATTATTATGAGCTTTATTATTTGATCAAGTAATTAAATTCTAGTACTTAATAATTTTTAAATATTAATGAATTATTGAGTTCGAATCTTAATTAAAATAATCTTAGGTCAAACTTTGTTTATATCTCAATTGAAATTTAGATTATTGAAATTTCTTTCCATTGAGAGAAGTTTGAGACCACGAAAAATATAAAAAATAATTTTTAAAATAATAATCATAACTTATAAACCATACAAATGATATTAGTTTAATTATTAATTAACCTTATCCAATCAATGATGAGAATGATGCTATGATACTACTCATGATAATGACATTTGTCATAGAGTAAATTAAAAAATAAATAGTTTTTATGAACAAGTTTGGATATTAATTCTTTTACAACCAAAGTGATCCATTCAAGACAATCGGTGACAACGGCGTACAATTTTGACGATCGATCCGCTTCCGGTCGACGTACAATTTCCACGACAACGTCTAAGTCGGTAGGAGTTTGTAGAAGTGAGAGATAATGAATAATGCATATCTTGTTTATTAAGACATGCTCCTTTATTTAGATATTCCACGTAGCATGATGACGTGGTGACGATTGTTCTATTGTGGGGAATCCGACACAAAAAATGGATGATCGTCTAGTTGTTATTGAGCAATTATGACCAACTAGGGACAAATTCAACACGAGAACTTAAGTTCGTCACCTAAACGACATCAATAATTTTTCACTTATTGGATTAGGCTAAGACCTAGTGAGTTTTGCTTAACGGGTCGTAGTTCAGTCAACAACAGTTGCCCCTCAAGCATGTACTTCAGATGTGCGAAGTGGAGGGTTTGAAGCATCCAGAATTTTTCAGTTACTAAACATCCATGGCTTAATCTCTTTTAAGAAGATGTTGGTGGAGAAATTCTTTGAGTCGTGCAACGATTCTCTCAAAAAATTTAACGATAGGTTTTACTTTATCCATCCTCAGATGTTAACAACTCACCATTTTTTTCAGTTGCATCCTCGTCATAAAGGTAGAAGAAACCTTGTGGGAAAAGGATGGTTATGAGGAGATCGAGTGTGTTGACCAATTTCCCAAGTATTTTTGTATCATATATCAAATAATCATCATGAAGTGGCTTTCAAGCTAAAAGACTTAAATTCTTAAGATGTTTCTAAGTTAGAGCGTCTGTAGAAATACATGAAGTCCTTTGAAAATGCTACCTTCGAAGTTGAGGGACATGACAAGATTTTTATACGACTAAGGTGGGCTGATGTCAAAGTGATGCTAAAGTTCAAGACCCGATCTACCATTGTCGAATCTCTTGGTGTAGTCTCTCATTTGTAACCTTCTAATCCTCATTTGTCGTGCATCACATTTACTTGGTTTTACTTTTTATTTGTATGCCTTCCTTTGTTATAATGATTTGTTGATCTTGTACCATTGGTAAAGAACATATCTAAAAGGGAATGTTTGAGACAAAAGAAGCTGGAACAGGAGTAGTGCGGAGGTAGACGCCAAAGTATACACTCCTCGTCCATCCTTTGTTTCTGAGGGATTTCAACATATATGATACTTGATCTCACCGTCGATTCGAGGTCACTCAAGGGTTGAGGGAGATGAGGAAGCCATAACCCAATTATGCTATTGGTAATATGGGAACTACCAAAGAAGCTAGAGACATATTCGGCCATGGAGAGTTTTCCTCCGCGTAACAAGAAGGGTGGCCAGGAGGCCACCATCAACATATTTTTTTTCTACTATCAATTTTTGCACCCTCTTTTATTGATGCTCTATGTTAATCGAAGATGTGAATGATTTTGTTGATGTCTTCTACTAAGGAGTTGGGTAGCATGTTGGACCCAACCTAAAAGACATTCCTTTTTATCAAGGTTCGATTGATATGTATACTTTAATAGGCAAGTAGAGGGGTTGAGAACCAACCTTGATTATGTTTAATAGGATTTGCAAGTAGTAGAAGATAAAGTGAAGAAGGTGACCCAAGAGCGGGCTCTCATGGTTGAGGAAAACGCAATCTTAAAGACTCAACTAGGGGAGTCCAAGGCTAAGTTGAACATGATAAGGAATATATTTTTTAGGCTTAAGAAAACCTCGACTTCTAGGATTTCTAGCTTAGATAATGAGTTCCCTTCTTTGAAAGAACATCTAAAGAGAAAGAATAGACATTAAAGCAAGAGAGCGCCGAAATCTTATCAAAAATGGACATAATGTTGGTGATGTCATTTCAGAATACTTTCAACCAGGTTGTTCACTTTAATTTTTCTTTTTTGAACTTAGTTCTTTTTTGAATTGGGAAGCATTTCATCTGTAATGGTCTTGGAACTTAAATATAATTTTTGTTTTTAAAGTCCCCACATCTTTTATGAATTTATTGTTATTTTCTTTGTGAGTGTTATTGTGTGAGTTTGTTGGCTTGAGTCAACAACGTTATTTGATTTGACGTAGACTCTATTTATATAATGAATTGTCTTATCCTTTTCTCCTCGAACTTGAAGTGAATCGAGCAACATGTTGCATATTAAAAAATCAAGTAACTTAGTGTGAACTGTTCATCTCTAGGGAGTTCCTCGATCAAAAAGTATCATCACTTACCATACACCTAAGTGAATATTTAGATTGAGGCGAATGAATGTTGTATAATCCATTTCAATTTGGTAGCTAGCCAACTAAGAGGTTTTCTTGCTATGAGGTGACACTTATGTTACCTTACTTGAACAATAGACGAGTTTGCCTTGGTAGTGTTGCATTTGTTATGTTGTTAGATTAGGAAGGGTTCATTTATGCCCAAGTCGACTAACTACAAAACACGACAAGAAATATATTTAAAATGCTTGTATTTGTATTGGGATTTGTTTAAAACTATTTACATACAAGCAATACATATAGTTTAGCCACACGCAACTTTTCGAACGTTCAACTATAGTACATTTTTAGTTTGGTGGTATTTCATGTATGGGTTATCGCCTTTCTGAGAAATGTCTCCAAAGTGTATGGTCATGTCCCTATCTTTGTTGTTACACGGTATGTGCCCTCCCATATGAGGGATGCTTTCCTTTGATAAAAATTCTTGAGGCTAGTATCTACTCTTTGCCATATGAGGTCTCCCACTTTGAACTCTCTAGGAATGATCTTTCAGTTATTCTCGGCAGTTGTCTTTCTTTTCACAACGAGATGACTCATTGTGGCCCATCCTCTTGTTTCATATAAAAGGTTAGTTATTCTCTTAGCAGTTGGAAGTTTTATATTTGAGACAATGGACTAAGGTCTTCTAGCTCATCTCTTCAATCTCGATCAGGATTATTGTATCAAAGATGTATATGAGGGGATACGGGGACTTGTATGTTGAGCAATGAGGATTAGTTCAATAGGCTTAAAGGAAATGGCAAAGTTCCTCAACCCAATTTCTCTTCACAATGTCGAATTGTCCCTAAAGTTCTAGGAGTATGACTTTATTGGCTGCCTCATCCTACCCGTTTGGCTAAGGATGATTCATGGAAATGTAATTGCGTTTAACCTATAGTTCCTTGAGGAAAACACAAAACTGAAAAAATGCTTTATCAGTGAACTGAGTGTCATTGTTCGTTGTTGGTATTTAATGGCCTCTATTTATCAAAACTTATATGAAATGTCTTTCCTAAGTTTTGCAAGATTATCAATCAGATTAACAATGACCGTTTACAGAATATATTCAGAATCAAAGGTTCACATTGCATGTATTATCAATGTAATAGTAAAGATACAATGCTTATTCAACAAATTAATCAAGACAGATATTCATCAATACAAACATACAAGAATAAGCATTCATGCAATATTGAAATAAAGAGAAAAGGTTAGAAAATCGTGCACCAAGATTTTTACTGGTTTGGCTGTCAGTGTGACAGCCTACATCCAGTCCTGAATTCAAACAGAATTCAGCCTTTTTCCAATAGAATCGACTTGAGTACGTTTTACAGATTGTCCAACTCACACAAGGCCTATCTATCCAACTCACTCGCTTTTATTACACTGCCACCTTATCCCTAGAGTTAATCGCCAAACTCAACGAGATAATGATGAAACTTCTTCTTGATGAACACCCTCACCAACAAAGATAGTTACCAGTTTCACCACTGGATTTTTTAGTACTTTCTTTACAAATTGTTTGTTACAGAAAAGAGAAAAGATATCTAAAGATGTTGACTCAATCTCAATATGAATCTCACACAAAAAGTAATTTGCCAAATGAGTATTTTGTGTGTGTATGCAAGTATTTCTCTCAAGGTGTTTCGAATAATTGTTTCAAGTGTTATGTCTCAGTTTTGCAAAGTTGTGAGAAAATGTGATTGAATCAACTTATATATGTTCAGAAAAACTTCAGTAAAATCAATTGCACAATCGATTTTATAACAGTTTAAAACCAGCGTAATTGATTTCCCAATCGATTATCGCGTTTCTTGTTTTTCTTGAATCTTGAACATATAAGAATGAATCGATTTGCCAATCGATTCTTTTAATGCACAAATCAGAAACTGAAGCAAGTTCATATCAGAATCGATTGGGTAATCGATTATAAGTGTTTTGTTCAAACAACGAGATCAAAATAATCGATTACTCAATCGACTCATATATATTGACATAATCGATTTGGTAATGGGCTGTAACACAAACATTTTTCCCCATCGATTTGCCAATCGATTGTGCTGGTCATAGTGACTCAGACATTTTACTCCAATCGATTTGTCAATCGATTAGTCTGATCATAGTGACTCAGATGTTTTAATCCAATCAATTTGCCAATCGATTTGGCTTGTTACAGTGGCTCAATTATTTTGTCAAAATTGATTTACCAATCGATTACTCAATATGTTTCTGATGAGTGATTAACTAATTCATTCTTTCAATTGATTACCTAATCGATTGCCGCAAAACTTGTAGTTTAAGAAACTTCATTTAATTGATTTTCCAATCGATTTGATTTATCACAGAGGCCAGGTCTGATTAAAAAATTTTGCACAATCAATTTGCCAATCGATTGATTCAATAAGTGGGTGGCTCTATGACTTACAAACTCGATTACTCAATTGATGTCCCAATCGATTGTCTAATCGATTGGTTGATCACAGAGGCCAAGTGTGATGAAAAAGAGTTTTCGTAATCGATTTGCCAATCGATTAACTGAGTACTAGCTTGGCTTTGTGAATCACAAAATCGATTTCTCAATTGACGTGCTAATCGATTGCTCAATGGATTGGTTTAAACCCAGAATACAGGTTTCACTAAAATCCTTTAAGTAATCGATTTCCCAATCGATGTACTTGGTGAAAACTCTAATTCTGAGTCAATCAATCGATTGCCCAATGGATTTGTCAATTGATTTGTCAATTGATTGATTTGTTTCCTTATTTTATGATTCCAATTTTACTTTGGCAAATACTTAAGCATGAAACCATATTGATGAGTCTACTAATTAACTACTATAACCACTAATCACACTATATATGTATTTGCATCTTTGTCAAGCAAATCCTCCAATTTTGGTGATTCCTTGAGTTCCAAGCTATTGTCCAAGTGTGTAGTGTGTGGTTGTGTTTCCTGAAATGTTACTCAGTTCAACTTGTTAGATTTATCAAATGATGCATGCACATTGTATGTTTGTTAACTATGTCAAAATCATGATTAAGAGGACTTATGTCTAACATTCGTGACTATGACATGAGGAATTCCAAACCTTGTTAGTATATTCTTCTTACAGAACTAGAACACGTTGTTACTCGACATGCAAAACTTTTACATATTAGGTCAGCCTCTGAGGTTTTGCCCGAAGATATCCTCGTGAACTTCTCTCAAAGATATTCGATCTCCATATATTTCAAACATTTGAGTCACGGGGTAGAGAATCCTCTATTGTATAAAGCTCCTTCAATAGTTAAGTAGTTGCATGTGTGGCAACAAATTTTTTCCACCTCAATTGGGTTTTTTGGTAGTTTATCTTTTAGGACATACTGGATTACCAGTTATGTCCATGATTAGCTGTTGTTCTCAACTACTTTTGTGATGGTGATGGCTTTAGGAATGTTGATATTAGGGATGCCAAATGTCTCTTAGTCCACTGATCTATGGTTCCCAGAAATCCTAATGTTTTCCATCTTTGACAAAATGTTTTCCCCTGCGTTTTGTTCCTTGGTAAAATGTAGCACATTAACATAAGTAAATATTTTTAGTTTTCTTTTGACGATCGACAAGTATTTTTGCATGAATGGTTCTTTGGATTAATAGTCTCCTTTGATATGGGAAATCACAAGTTGAGAGTCATTCTCGAGTGTTAGTCCCATTGTACAAATTTTGTATTGAGTCTGGTTATTTGACGTGGGGAACAAGAAGCTCAATGATATTCCAATGATCAAACTCTTTTTTTTTTTCTAGAATCAAGTTAGTGCCGCTTTCTTTATTATTGATGGAATCATCTACAAACAAGATAGTGAGTGACTGCTCTTTGAGAGTCTTGTAGTATTCGAAGGACGCATCGAACTCGGACAACTCCACAACCCACTTTGCATTCTTCATGCTAAGTTGGGGAGAAAAAGGATTGTGTTACATACGTGTTGTCTTGTTTAGCATGCCACAATTTTGATTTTTATCCAACAATTTGGGAGGAGTTTTGAATATCAGAGTATATGTTTTTGATAGCTTCTTGTACCTTGTTTGTAGAAATTAAGAATATGAACATATTTTTGCAATAACAAACATGATCAATAACTCCAATTTCAAGGAATCCTCCATTAGAATTCATAATATTGGACAAGAAAGGAAACTGAGAAATTATAGATTTGATGGTTGATGAAGATGTGAGATGATAAACATTTGGAAAAGAAGGTTGTTGAGATTCACTAATTAGGATATGAAGAGCTTTATGTTGTTCAGCTATGATCCTAATTTTTCCTGAATCAATGGGAGAATCATCAATGAACTAATCATCATATTGATGATTACCCATTTTGACACAATTAGTAAAACCATATTTGTTTTGAAAATGTGGGGGATACCATGTTCTTTGAAGCACCAATTTATAGTGTGACGTGACTTGTGACTTTCTAAATGCTCCATCCAATTTTCCACGTTTTGTTCGACAACCTCTTCTCTTACACTAGTTACAATTTTTCATTCATGGCAGCATAAAGTGACAGTGATTTGTTTTGAAGTTTAATGTTAGATATCGTGATCAATATTTGTTCTTCTATAATGCATTACATAATGTAGAAAACTAATATACATGATTATGATAACAAATTAAGTGGCTTTATATTTTAATATTGATGATTACCAATAAGATCTAATAGTCAAGAATTATTTAAAATGCCCTATTAATTACATTCTTTTATTAGTGTAATTGGCAACAAATGTTTTACCTATTCAATGAATATTTATGATTGGAACAAACTCCTTGTGGATAACATTTTGAAACACTTGTGATTTATTACTTGTACTTCATTTGAATAAGATGTGTTGATTGTTTTAAACAGGAAAAAGAAGAAACTGGTCGCGAACAATCATCTTGATTGTTGTGCTCACATTTGTTTTAGTGATACTCTTCTTTGTTGGTTGTTATTTACTAAAGAGACAAGCAAGAAGGAGTTTTAAAACTATTCTCGGAGAAAATTGTATGTATTGTAAATAAATAAAATCTATCAACAGTTTTCATATGTTAACATTTCAGTACACAATTTAACAATTTATTAATCATTTTTATTTAGTTGGTCAAGAAGGTGCAGCTTTAGAGCCATTACAATTTCATTTATCTTTAATTGAAGCAGCAACCAACAACTTTTCAAATGAAAATTATATTGGCAAAGGTGGATTTGGAGAAGTTTATAAAGTGAGTAATTTGGTGAAAGATAATTTTTTAGCTATAAAATTTTACATATAATGATCTGTATAATTTTTAGGGCATATTTTTGGATGGAAGACAGATAGCGGTAAAAAGACTCTCGAAAAGCTCTATGCAAGGTGCAGATGAGTTCAAGAATGAAGTTTTGTTGATAGCCAAACTTCAACATAGAAATCTAGTGGCATTCATCGGGTTTTGCCTTGAAGAACAAGAGAAAATACTTATATATGAATACGTGCCGAATAAAAGCCTTGATCACTTTTTATTTGGTTTGAAACTTGTTACATTAAACTCCTTATTTAGTATTTATTATATATTTTATGCAAATTTGTTGAAGTTGGTTAATCATTTACTTGTATTTTCTGTTTAATATTTCTAATTTGGGCTTTGTATATATGGGCTAAGTATGCCTAAGCCCAAAAACTACACAAACAGACTTGTAAACTTACAAAGTTTCGACTAGAGAACAAAACAAACTAAAAATAAACGATCATTAATCAATTTCAACAATATGTTTATTATTTTTACATGAATTTGGTATAACTTTATTGAATGCTTACATACATCATTCTTACACTTCTCACTTGAATAATTTTGCAGGCAAGCAAGGACCAATGTTTTTAAGTTGGTTCCAACGATACAACATTATAAAAGGAATTGCTCAAGGAATTATTTATTTGCATGAGCATTCTCGACTTAAAGTTATTCATCGTGATCTTAAACCTAGTAATATTCTATTAGATGAAAATATGATTCCAAAAATATCTGATTTTGGTCTTGCTAGAATTGTTGAATTAAACCAAGATAAGGAAAATACAAATAGGATCGTCGGAACGTTGTAAGTTTTAAAATTTCACCCTTATCTTTTATTCTCTTTCTTTATATAGCTCACCTTTATCTTTTACTCTCTTTCTTTATATAGCTAAATTCACGTTGATGTTCAAAATTTATTTTATAGGGGTTATATGTCTCCAGAATATGCAATGTTCGGACAATTTTCTGACAAATCAGATGTTTATAGTTTTGGAGTCATGGTTTTAGAAATTATTACTGCAAAGAAGAATATATGTTCTTATGAATCAAGTATTGGTGATAGCCTCCTGAAATATGTTAGTAAACATATCTAACTATTTGTGTTTTTTCCTTTAATGCATATGTCATAAATCCAATGTTTACTTACACTTTTCAAATACAAAGTGAAAAAAAAAATTATATTAATTTATTTTCCAATTGTTTCAGGTTTGGAGACAATGGAGGGATCAAATACCTTTAAGCATACTAGACCCAAATATTAAAGAAAGATTTTCTGAAACTGAAATAATTAAATGCATTCAAATTGGTTTATTGTGTGTTCAACAACTCCCTGAAACTAGACCATCAATGGCAACCATTGTTTCATATCTTAACAATGACTTTATTGAATTGCCAACTCCTCAGGAATCTGCATTTTTCTTCCATGGCCAAATGGATGCAATAGCTATTCAACAAGATTCAAGTTCTAGTCATTATATCGATAACACCACAACTTGTTCGAGCAATGACTTGTCTATGTCTCAATTTCTTCCTCGATAGTATGTTAATATTCTTTTGTTGTTGATGTGTCTATATGTTGAGTTAGACAACATGTTGATGTATCTTTTATATTTTTATGTCGATAATAATTTGATCTTTTTATGTTTTATTATATATTTTTTTTTGTCAAAATATGTTGGTGACATTCATTTAGACAAACTCGCTTGATTAGAATATGACTCTATTATAAATTATTGTAAAACTATTCTTAGAAGTCACAATAATTTTAAGATCACTCATGTGTTAACAAAGACATCTATCTTTTATGCTCCTTACAAATGATTTTCATGTTGCCTAATTGTGTCTGAATTTAGTCGATAATAATAAGTTAATTTCATTTAAGTAAAAAAAAACTAAAACTAAAACTAAAACGATATTTCATGTATGATTTTAAATGAGAGTTCTAACAGAGAAGAATCATGAGGACCATAACATGGTGCTCCTCTAGATTACCCTACCTAGTTCCAAGATTGATGAATCCATTGAATACATCAAACTTGGCAACTCCCTATTAGCTAGTTTACATGTGTATGATCAATTGCTCTATTTTAGTGACATTGAGAGGATCCAAGTGTCTATATGGATGGGAAAGCAATGAATTTTATGGATCTCAAACATAGCTACTTTGCTTCAAGTAATCCTCCGTCTATGGTAAGTCTCAATTAAGATTTTGTAAATATAGTAACAAATTAAGATCTCAAACATAGCTATTAATGTGTTTTCATTATTATTAATATAAAGTATAATATTATTTTAGAAGTTATGTAAATAATAATAATTGTAGAGTATTACAGAAAAAAATTATTCAAATTATATTGAAAATTAAAAATGACGTTCATTTTGAGATAATTTTTTTTTTTTTTTTATTAAAATGACACTCATTGTGAGATGTAAAA
>JBBPBR010000002.1:25278097-25297262 GCA_037974775.1 Cicer pinnatifidum
CGAGTTTCTTTAATATTTCTTCTACAAAATAATAATAATAATAATAATAATAATAATAATAATAATAATAATAATAATAATAATAATAATAATAATAATAATAATAATAATAATAACTTGCAGTATTTATTGAATTGTAAAGGGAGAGAGAGCTATAGCGTATATATATATGATTCTAGTTCTTCATTACAAATCGCACCAGTCATAAAACACTTTAAGGTTCTATTTGATTTTTTTTTCCTCTTATACTCTTATGTTAGAGTATTACAAAATGTAGTTTAAATATTTGTTGTAGAGAGTATGGGTGTAATGTGGCCATAAAGAGTTTGGAGAAGTCTATGTGTTGTGACAATTACCCTATTTTGTTTTTCCACAACATCTAGTATCACAACTTTTAGTATGCTATGTGGTTGCAACTTTGTCTAATCTTCGACATCAAAAAAAAGTTATACTATAGAAGTATTGTTTAGGAAACATTCTGGCTATAGAAAAATTTGATTATTAAGTAGTCATTTGATGTTCACCTCTGTTTCCTACCAACCTATCTAGTGTACATTTACAATATTCAAGATCCACTCTCACTATAAGAAAAACACCATTTTGTGGCCAACTTTATAAATATTTTGTGGCCGAATAAAACCCTCACAAATTAGTGACCGAAAAAGCCCTCACAAATGCCAAAATTGAAATTGGTCTTTATTTGTGACTGAAAAAGCCCTCACAAATTTTTAAATATTTAACTAGATTTTGTGGCTGCCTAAGCCCTCACAAAATCACAACATTGTGATTTTGTGAGGGCTTAGGCAGCCACAAAATCCAGTTAAATATTTAAGGATTTTGTGAGGGCTTTTACAGCCACAAAAAATCAATTTGTGAGGGCCAAATCCGTCACAAAGGACTGACGTGATTTTGTGAGGGCTTAGGCAGCCACAAAATCCAGTTAAATATTTAAGGATTTTGTGAGGGCTTTTACAGCCACAAAAAATCAATTTGTGAGGGCCAAATCCGTCACAAAGGACTGACGTGATTTTGTGAGGGCTTTTACAGCCACAAAAAATCAATTTGTGAGGGCCAAATCCGTCACAAAGGACTGACGTGACCAGTGGACTTTGTGGCTGCAAAGGCCGCCACAAAATTTTAATCCTACGTGGACTTTGTGGCTGCTTTGACCGCCACAAATGCTCAAGGTAACATTATATATATTTTTCTCCCCTCCTCCTTCATTTTTTCACATCCAACTTCTCTCTAAAACTTCATTCTAACTATTCTCTCCTCCTTCTCTCTACACAAAATATTTTGTTATTAATTTAAATATTTTATTATTTAAATTAATCTTTAATTTAATTATTAATCTTTAATTTTAATTTAAATATTTTATTTTAAATTTTTAATTAAATTAAGATTAGTTTATTATATATTAAATTTAATTTATAATTATATTATATTTTAAATTTAATTTAAATTTTAATTTAATTATAATTTAATTATAATTTAAATTTTAATATTATATTTATATTAATTTACTATATATAATATTATAATAAACTATTAATTTTGAATTTAAAAATTAATTTATTAAATACGAATTATTTTGTGGCGGCCTAAGCCCTCACAAAATATATTATTTTTTAATTACGTTGGCATTTGTGGCGGCCAAAAGCCCTCACAAAGGTCCAGTCAGCAAATTCAGCCTCTCCTTTGTGGCGGCCTATGCCCTCACAAAGGCAGACTTTTGTGGCTGCAAAAGCCCTCACAAATGCCTGTCTTTTGTGGCTGCAAAAGCCCTCACAAATGCCAACCTGTTTCAGGCACTTTGTGGCTGCAAAAGCCCTCACAAAATTTTGTGACCACCTTCTTTGTGGCTGCCAAAAGCCCTCACAAAATCCCCCTTTGTGGCTGTTTTTTTCCCTTTGTGAGGGCTTTTGGCCCTCACAAAATTCATGTTTTCTTGTAGTGTCTGAAGTTTGGCTTAGGAAAATTTGATGGAAGAAACAATTTTGGCTTGAGTAAAATTCAAGTCAAAGATGTTGATAGAGTCATTATTACTCAAGTTGTTCATTAACACATGGGCATTGGTTGACGTTAATGTAAAGTGTGTTGTAAAACCATGTCATTTGCTATAGAATTTCTTGAGAAAACTAAGATGAAAGTTGCACCATATTTTTTCGCATAATTTTAGGCGTGTAGAAGAAATTTTTGGAATTGTTTAGCTTCAAGTGAAATTTTTTAAAGTGGTTTAACTTCAAATGAAATTTAGTATTTATAGTATAGTACAATATTTATTTGGTGCACCTTAATTTTTGGGAATTAACATGAAAGTTGCACCATATTTTTTAGCATAATTTTAAGCATGTAGAAGAAATTTTTAAAATGGTTTAACTTCAAGTGAAATTTTTTAAAGTAGTTTAACTTCAAATGAAATTTAGTATTTATGATATAGTACAATATTTATTTGGTGTACTTTAAATTTTGGGGCCCTTTTTGGGTTGCACCTTTGGAACACCCTAAGGGTCCCTTTTACTCTCAAACATACTATAGACTTTTTTTAGAGTTTAGGGAGAGGAAAAGATATGGTTTTTGGAGAGAGGAGAAAATAGATGAATAAAATTAAAAATTATATTTTTTAAAAGTGATTTTGTAAATAATAAGAAAATATTTATAATTAATATAAATTTAATTTATAAAGTATTATAGTATCCTGAAAATAATATAAAGAATTTGTGTATGTCTTTAAAAACCCTCCTCAGTACAATTATTAACTTCCCAAAAATAAGAGAATTTTGTATTACAAATAAAAAACACCCCTCAAAACCCTCTCTTACTAGAACTCTCAAATTTTTTTTATTTTTTTTTCTTTTTCTTTCAAAGTCTCTATTTCTTTTACTTCCAAATTCACAAACAAATCTTAAGTATTTATTAAAAATTTAAGAGTATTTTTAAATTAAGTAATTGAAACTTTTAGAGAATTAATAAAAAACTAAACAACTCAAATAATTTATTGCAATCTTTCATTACAAGTCTCAGATTTGCTTCCAGAAAGTAACATCATCTGACTTATGTTTATAAAAAAATAAATAAAGTTGGACTAATTGGGATAAAAATACAAAGTTGGAACTTTGGGCAGAAAATTTTAAAAGTTGCTCTCTTTTTTGTTTTTTTCATTGTTATGGTTACATTCTTTGATATCAAAACTTTAGAATCTAAAAGCATCACTCTCAAAGACACACTCTCTAGATTGATTCAACAATGTAAGAACCTTAGACAAATCAAAATAATTCATACCCAAATTCTAAAGTCTCCAACTTTACATACTAATGACCAATATCATCTCATTACTCGTTTACTTTTCTTTTGCTCTTTCTCAAATTATGGTTCTTTCACCTATGCCAACAATGTCTTTCACATGATCAACAACCCAGATCTTCGAGTTTATAACATCATGATTAGAGCATATGGTTGCATTGAAGGTTGTGATGAAACCCTTTATTTTAAAGCTTTGATGATGTATAAGCAAATGCTTTATAAGGGCATTGTGCCCAATAACCTTACTTTTCCCTTTCTTCTAAAGGGTTGTTATAGGTTATTGGATGGTGATTTTACTGTTCAAGTTATTCATGCTCATGTGTTAAAGTTTGGATTTTTAAATGATGTTTTTGTTGGGAATTCTTTGATTAGTTTGTATATGAAATTTGGGTTGTTGAATAATGCATTGAAGATGTTTGATGAAATGTTTGTTAAAGATGTTGTCACTTGGAATATAATGATTGTTGGGTGTTTGAGAATTGGGGAAATTGAATTGGCATTGAATTTGTTTAGGAAGATGAATAGAAGAAATATTATAACATGGAATTCGATTATTACCGGGTTGGTTCAAGCTGGGTATGCGAAGGAGTCACTGGAAATTTTCCATGAAATGCAGTTTTTGAGTGATGGTTTGGTTAAACCAGATAAAATTACGATAGCTAGTGTTCTTTCAGCTTGTGCTCAATTAGGTTCTATAGATCATGGAAGATGGATGCATGCATATCTAAGAAAAAATAGCATAGAATGTGATGTGGTAATTGGAACAGCACTTGTTAATATGTATGGAAAATGTGGAAATGTGCAGCAAGCATTTGAGATCTTTAATGACATGCCTGAGAAGGATGTTTCGGCGTGGACGACAATGATTTCGGTTTTTGCTCTTCATGGATTAGGTTGGAAAGCTTTCGATTGTTTTTTAGATATGGAAAGAGCTGGAGTAAAGCCTAATCATGTGACGTTTGTCGGACTATTGTCAGCTTGTGCTCATTCTGGATTGGTCGAGCAAGGTCGACGGTGCTTCGATTTAATGAAACATGCTTACTCGATTGAGCCACAAATTTATCACTATGCTTGCATGGTTGATATTCTTAGTCGAGCAAGGCTATTTGAGGAATCAATGATTCTCATACGAAGCATGCCGATGAAGCCAGATGTTTATGTATGGGGTGCATTACTTGGTGGTTGTCAGATGCATGGAAATATTGAGTTAGGAGAAAAGGTAGCTCATCATTTGATAGATTTGGAACCTCATAAACATGCTTTCTATATGAATTTATGTGATATATATGCCAAAGCTGGTAGGTTTGATGCTGCAAAAAGAATTAGGAATTTAATGAAAGAAAGAAGGATTGAAACAAAAGTCCCTGGCTGTAGCATGATTGAAATCAATGGAGTGGTTCAAGAATTTTCAGCTGGCGGTTCTTTTGAACTTCCAATGAAAGAACTTGTATTGATCTTAGATAGATTAAGCAATGAGATGAAGATATGAACTCAGTGAGTTAGCAAGAGAACTTCTGAAGCAGAACTTCGTTAGTTATATAGAAAAATCTGCCCTGGTGTTGTCAAATAGCAGATGCAGCAAAGTTGATCAAATTGAGGCTATAGTAACACTATAACACTTTAGTGAAACGGAGTTTGAACAAACTGCTATTTTCCATGATTTGCAATCTGCAATTGACAACACTAATCGGCACATTGAGTTATTATGCAGCTGTAGTTTAACAGTATATGTGTTCTAATTTCTGGATACCGAACAATTCGATGATTAAATAATGGCTATGAAATCAGTATTCGTTCATTTATTCGGTAAAGAAGACCTCGGTATTCAGGAAGTAACGATTTAATGTTAATTGGTAGCTATGTCGTGCATTAACTCTTGATTATTGGGGTTTTGAAGTTGTTCTCTCAATGTCACCAGTTGTTCCATTTGAGCTAGGTATTTATTTATGTATTGTTATTTGATATGTTAATATCATTTTTGCTTTGTTATCTGTTATTTCTTGATAAGATATTTAGGATGTTTACAGGGGACATATGCAAGGAAAATCTTGTTGCATTCAGACTACACTCATTCAATTATATTCAAACTTCAGATGTCAAAAAACAAATTTATAAGGTATGGATACACCACTCTTGTATAGACCATGCATATCTAAGTTTTGTTGAAGTTATATTTGGATTTTCTATATCTAGGAACAATTTTCTGTCAAAAGTATAAGTTTTCATCAGAGTTTATATTATATTTGTATTTTATATGTCTACAAATTTAAGTTTGCACATGTTATAGTTGGACTTTGTAACATTGGAAAACTTAAATTTCTGAACTTTATATTTGAATTTTCAACCTCCGACAACTAAATTTTCGAACATTATAATTGGATTAGCTACATTAAAAAATTTAAATTTTCAGACGTAAAATTTAAATCTTTAGCATCCGGAAACTAATATTCTGAAAAGTCTTGAAACACAACAAATGTCATTGTATATGTATTTAAGCAAAAGCAGTTGGAGAGAATGAGAGACTGATGATGAAAATGTGGGTTTTAATTTATTAAACATGAAAGGAGTAATATAGGATTCAAAAAATATTTAATTAGTGATTGATTATACTCATTTTACGCTCTAAATGAAGTTGTTCACTTTAGAAAAATTCAATCTTGATTTTGTGTGTGGTATTTTGCATTGCCCCAAAATTTACGGCATCGAAAAATTCACATAGCCATGTGGGTGGGTTAGGATCTGTTCCATGGATCTGGATCCTCTCCTTCAATTATCTTTACTGCAGTCTCTACAGAAACAATCTCAGCCTTTGGATTAATCTAATGACTGAGAAGTAAACAGGCAAATAATAACAAAAAAATCCTTAAGCCCCAAAATAATTGAGTAGAGCCAGTTACAATTTTTGTGTTTCTCCCTTGTTCGTTTCCTCACTGAGAGCAACAGTTTTTTTCTCTCTTTGATTTGTTCTTACACAAGTTACAAATTAGGTTCTGCTTGGATTACAACTTATTTAACAGGTTATAGCATAAGCACTTATGTAAAAGCTATTTTTACAACACAAGAAAAAATAAAGTCAAACTGCTTTTATATTAGTTATAATCTGTTTTCTTAAGTTATTTGGGATAGTTTATGAACCAAAAACAACTTATAGACATGTCATCAGTTGTTTTCATAAGCTCTCACAAACAGTTTCACAAGTGCTTATGCCAGTAGCTAAGCTCAAATCAGTCAATCCAAAAAAGTCCATTATGACTTACATGAGTTTCATAATCTATTTTCCCTTAGTGTTTAAATATTGATTTAGTGAGCACAAAGGATTAGTTTATCATCAGTAAGGCACATATTATTCAAAGGTCGAGATTCTTGCAGTAGAAAGTGCAGCAGAGACCACTTAAAGAGAGAATCTAAATCCCTGTTACATATAACCCAAACATATTTTATGAGATAAGTTCTTCTGATGCAGGTATCATAACATACCAATATATATTATTAAAGAGAATCTATTAAGTATTAAGTAAGGCTAGGCTGATTGAAATGTATTTTTTTCATATGGACCGTAACTAGAATCTCTGACTTTCTCAATACACGCCCAAAGGTATCTCCTTAGACCCTTTTGAGCTAGCTATGAGACTACTATTCAAAGTCTTAGGGTACGATTTTTGTTGTATCTTGTCTCTATACTTCTATTGACTAATGTTTTAAAAACTGGATCCGATGTCGAATCGGCGAGACCTTCGGATTATGGTTCAATTAATTCAACCGGTTGAACCACATTCAAACTGTTTAATAAATAAATTATAAAATAATACAAAATCATATAAATATATTAAAATATTCAGAACTTCATAACTTACAAAGTAAAATTTCGTAAAATTTATATCAAATACTTAATATCTATAATAAATACATTAAAATTTACTACAAATACAAGTATTCATAATATAAATTCAAAAATCAAATCGTAAATGGATCAATCAATCAACCACAAATGTCTTGCGAATTAAGTGAAATAAAGGTTTGAGTGAAGACCTAGGCATGAATGGATGTGTTAAAATTAAAGAGTCTCACATTTGATGAGTTTATAAAATGTGTTTATCAAGTACTCACTTTATAAATCAATTTTGTATGGCCCAACCTAAATTCTAATAATCATATTTTAAAAAGTAATCACTTTACAAGTCAATTTTGTATGATCCGACCTAAATTCTAATAATTATGTTTTGTAAAGCAATCACTTTACATGTCCTTTTCAACAATTCCATATTATTTTCTTACTTTAAATTGTCGCAGCCTAAAATTTCGAAGGTTAATTCGAATTCAAGAGAGTAGCTACCAAAGTTTATTTTAATAGAAAAAACATTGAAAAATCCTTGAGAACATACTAATGACCTTTTGAAACCAGATTTAGGATTGAGGAGTCGGCTATGCTTATGAAAGGTATTAATATCCTACGACATCCGTAGAAAATGGTTACTTATAATTAATTGTGTTTATGTTAACTTTAGAATATTTATTTCTTTTTATTAGTTAAATACGAATATAAATTTTGTATAAATGTGACGCTTAAATAAAAAATAAAAATAAAAAAGCGTTCAAAATAAAGAGAGAAAAAATGTTTTTTTCTTTATTATTGTGTTTGACTAGAGTGTGATTTTGCTTTTACGTATCTCTAGGAGCAATGGAGAAATCAAAACTATATAGTTGTTGAGTAGAAAATGCAAATGTGTTGATTGTTTCTTCAAAATAATGTGTTTTGTTGTTAATAAAAAAAAGTTGTTTTAATGAAAGAAAATGAGTTTGTTTAATTTGAATTTGAAAATGCAAGTTTTAAGACTATTAAGTTGTACAACTCGTGTATAAAAAACTCAAGGATTAAAAAGATGACTCATTTAGTTAATCGGTTTAAGAATATTTTTATTATTTTCGATTATAAAAATGAGTTTTAAAAGCACCAAGTTGTATAACTTGTATCTTAACAACAACAAAATTAAAAAAATGTCGCATCTAATAAATCAAATTTAAAAGTTGATTTTATATTTATTAATTTATAAAAATTAGTTTTTAAATTATCAACTTGTACAACTTGTGTCATAATAATTCAAATATTAAAAAGAGATCATATCTAGTTAACTTTTAATAATATATTTATTTTTATTTTTTAAAAAAATTTAATGTTTATTAGGAATTGATTAAACTTAATATTTTGAAAATGACAATAAGGTTAGATCGATCAACGAGAAAAAAAGATGTTGAAGCTAAGGAGAAAAGAAAAAAAAAACCAATGAATTTGGAGTCTAAATTTAATTTTAATATAATCTGAAAAACAAAAGAAAAATATAAAAATAAGTAAGCCGCAATCTGGTGCAGTGACTTTGGGGAGAGGAGAGCGACATGGGACGACAGTCGATGTGACAGTTGTCTTCAACGTTGAGGCAAGTTTGATCTATTATGACTATTATAATTTGATATATTATGATTATTATAATTTTATTGATTGGACAAATTGAAGTATTACAGAAATCAGTGTACTGTTGGGTGGAGTCATTCTCCAAGTGGAAGCCACTAATTTTATTAATATTATTATTATTATTATTAGTATTAATATTGTTATTATTGAAAAAAAAAAAAAGATTTTAATGGACTTGACCCATGTGAAGGAAATAAAAGAAATTTAAAAGTCCCTAAGAAGTATGAACAAGAACAATGCCAAAAAAGTTGAGAAGAGAAAATAGTTTGGTTCCGGTGGTGGTAACAGATGCGTAACAAACTTGTTCCGTTTGATCTACAAATTTAGTACTGAATTTGTTATTTTAATATACAGTCTGAGTATTTTTAGACTGTTACTTTGGCATACCCATTTTAGTGGAAGGTTGTTATTGTTGATTGATGTTTCTTATTGTTATTAGGAAGACTGTTTCCTATTGTTATTAGGAAGACTTTGATGTACCCATTAAGTATTATAGTGGAAGTTTTTACTGAACTAGGTCATGTGGTTTTTATTCTCTCAATTTGAGAAAAAAATTTCACGTTAAAAATTGTGTTTGTCTCATATTTAATTTTCTGCCAATTATTATTGCTCTTGGAGTTGTATTTTCTGTTTGGCAATTTATTTGCAAAAGTGGGGAAAAAACATTTCGTATTATTTAAAAATTTATCGCTAATTATCTCTGATTTTTTTCCAACAAAGTGGTATCTAGAGCTCGATTGATTTGATTTGTGCATTTAAATGGAAGAGGAAAATAAAGGTTTGAACATGATTAAACTCAACTATTCTGATTACAGACTTTGGAAGACTCTCATGGAAGACATGTTATACAGTAAAAATTTGTATGATTCTATTGAGGATAACACTGGAAAATCCATAGATAAATCTGACGCTGACTAGAAGAAGATGAATAGAAAGGTAGTGGCGTTGATCAGATAGTGGTGGGATATGAGTGTATATCCACATGTTGAAACTGAAATAGATGTTAACCCGATGTAGGAAAAATTAAAAGATTTGTATGAACGAAAGAATGTGCAAAATAAAGCATTTTTAATTCAAAAGCTGGTGAATATGAAATACAAAGATGATGATTCAATGATAGAGTATATGAGTATTTTCCAGAATACAGTGAATCAGTTGACAATTACATAAATTAAATTAGATGATGAGTTGTAAGTGTTGTTATTGTTGAGTTCCTGTTCTGATAATTAGGAAGTTCTTGTTGTGACGTTACCCAATTTAGCTCTAAGTGGAAAGTTGAAAATGTCAACAGTTAAAGAGAACATGTTGAATGAAGAGGCTCGAATAAATGAATGTGGTTTGATTGGTCCTTCCTCAAAGTCAAAAGCAATAGTTACAGAGTCACGGGGGAGAAGTCAATCTAGAAACTTCCATAGACGCGACAACTCTGAAAGTCGTAACAAGTCAAGAAGCAAGTCGAGGACTAGAAAAGAATTGATATGCTATCATTGTGACAAAGATGGTCACATAAAAAGAAATTGTAGGTTCCTTAAGAGAGATGAATCAAGGGAAAGAGATGAATCAAGGGAAAGAGATGAAGACAAATAGAAGAAAAATTATTAAGATACTACCGCACTTGCATTTGTTAGTAATGTTTACATTGTTTGTGATGATAATTCCATAAACCTTGCCTGTCAGGATTCAACTTGGATTATTGATTCGGGTGCCTCATATCATGTTACTCCTAGACGTGATTTCATCTCATCTTACGGTGTTGGTGATTTTGACATGGTAAAAATGGGAGATAAAGGAGTATGTAAATTATCGATATAAGAGATATTTGAGTTAAAACTGGGATTGGTTGCAAGCTTCAATTGAAGAATGTTAGACATGTACCTAATATTCGTCTCAATTTGATTTCGGTCAAAGCCTTGGATATTGAGGGTTATCACACTTACTTTGGGGGTGGTGGTATATATAAAATCACCAAAGGGTCCCTAGTGGTTACAAATGAGCAAAGTTCCACTTCTTTCTATAGGATGCCTACGAAGCTATGCAAGGAAGAAGTGAATGCAATTGAAAATGCATCTTCTGATTTATGGCATATGCGCCTCGATCACTAAAGTGAGAAATGAATCAACATACTTGCGAAGAAAAATTTTCTTTCTTATGAAAGATACATCTCTAAAAATCTGCACTCATTGTTTTGCTGGATACAACATAGAGTTTCTTTTCATAATACTAGTCCTCATAAGAGGCAAAATATTCTTGATTTAATTCATAATGATGTTTGTATGATGAATAGCAAGTCTCTTGGTGGTGCATCATATTTTGTTACTTTTATTGACTACCACTCTAGAAAAGTGTGGACATTTCATTTGAAATCTAAAGACCATATATTTGGAGTATTTAAGCATTTTCATGCTAGTGTTCCAAGAGAAAAGGAAAGAAAAGTGAAATGTGTTCGATCAGATAATGGTGGTGAATACAGTGGTCCATTTGAAGAGTATTGTAGAGAACATGAAATTAGGTTTGAGAAAAACAATTCCAAAGACACCTCAACATAATAGTGTTGCAGAGAGAACGAATCGTACGATTAATGATAGAATCAGATGTATGCTCTATCATGCAAAATTATCGAAATCTTTTTGGAGTAAAGTAATGAAAACTGCAGTGGATTTGATCCATCTTTCTCCTTCTATTTCACTTGATGGTGATATTCCAAATAAAGTATGGGTAGAGAAAGATATCTCTTACCGTCATTTGAGAATTTTCGGCTACAGATATTTTGTTCACGTTCCAAGAGATGAGAAGTCCAAACTTGATAGTAAATCCAAATAGTGTATATTTGTCAGTGATGGTGATGAAAAATTTGGTTATAAATTGTGGGATTCGGTTGACAAGAAAATTAACAGAAACCGAGATGCGATATTTCTTGAAGACCAGACTATTGAAGATTTTGATAAAGCTGAAAAACATAAACCAAATTCCAGAAGTTACATTGATGTTACGCCTAAGCCCCTATAGAAACCTTTGTTGATGGGGAGATATATAGGTAGATGGTGAGAATGTAATTGATGATCATGTACCTCACCATGATGAACAGATTCCAATTGAGCCACCAGTTGAGTTTGAGTTGAGAATATCTACTAGAGAATGTAAACCTTCTCAAAGATATCCTCCACATGAGTATGTGATGATCACTGATAGTGGAGACCCATAATATTATGAAAAAGCTATTACAAATGTTGATAAAGATAAGTGGTTGATATGCAAGAAGAGATGAGTTCCTTGCATGAGAATCACACATTTGATTTGGTAAAGTTGCCTAATGGGAGAAAAACACTCAAGAACAAATGGGTATACAAGATAAAGGCATAAGAGAATAATTCTCAACCAAGATACAAAGTTTGATGTATTCTATGGTATGCATAAGGCCATATATTTCTCATGCAGTTGGAGTTGGTAGTTGGTTTCTCTCTAATCCTAATAAAGATCATTGGCAAACAATGAAGTGGATTCTCAGATACCTTAGAGACAACTCAAAAGTGTGTTTATACTATGGAGGTGGTGAACCTGTGTTGGATGGCTACACAAATGCAGATATGGCACGTGATATTGATTCTAGAAAATCTACTTCTAGTTATATGATGACGTTTGCAGGGGGAGTTGTGTCTTGGCAATCAAGACTACACAAATGTGTTAATTTATCCACTACTAAAGTTGAGTGCATTGCAGCAACTGAAACTTCCAAAGAAATTTTGTGGATGAAGAAATTTCTACATGAGTTAGGCATCAAGCTAGACATGTTTGTGTTATTTTGTGACAACTATAGTGCGATCCATCTCAGCAAGAATCCGACTTTTCATGCAAAGTCGAAACATATTGAAGTGTGGTATCATTTGATACGAGATGCATCGGAAATGAAGTCATTTTTAATTGAGAAGATTCATACTTATGAGAATGGTTCAGATATGATGACGAAGACATTGCTTGTGTCGAAGATAATATGCTATAGAAAGAAAGCCGACATGGTTGAGCAGTACCTTCCCACTTGAGTCATGAGGGGGAGATTTGTTGAGTGGGCTCACTCCCTAAGTGGAACCCACTAATTTTATTAATAATATTATTATTAATATTAATATTGTTATTATTGAAATAAAAAGAAAAGAAAAAAAAGTTTTAATGGATTTGACTCATGTGAAAGAAATAAAATGGATTTAGAAATTCCTAAGATGTATAAAAGAGAACAATGCCGAAAAAGCATAGAAGAGAAAATGGGTTGGTTCTGGTGGTGATAACAAGTGTAGCAAACATGCTTCGTTTGATCTACAAATTTAGTATGTTATTCCTACTATTAAGTTTTTTATTTTAATACACACTCTGAGTAGTTTTACATTCTTTGAGAGTTACTTTGGTATACTCACTTTAGTGAAAGGTTGTTATAAGGTTGTTATTGTTGATTGATTTTTTCTATTGTTATTAGGAAGACTCTGGTGTACCCATTAATTATTATAGTGGAAGTTTGTACATGTAACACTTCAAATTTTAAATAAATATTTTTTTAATGAAATATGATTTTAGATAATTAATTTGATTTTAAAACTATTTTAGAATATATGTGGATAAATCTTGTGACTAACTTTCGTTATATGGAAGTTTTCTATGATACACTAATTTTGTATATATTTGACTAAATAAGTGATATAAATAAAAAATATTATATTTTATTATTTTATATATTTTTTTATAAATAATAGTATTTTAGTGTAAATATTTTAAAGAATAAGATTTTAGGTGACTCTACATGTATATGTGTGTTTGTAGTTAATGTGATATTTTTTGGTATGTTTGGTCGATGTTAAGTGTACAAATAATTATATTTAATTATTTATAAACATGTTTTATTTTAATTATTTATTTTACAAATAATTATCTTGATATATTAGTAATTTTAATATTAATTTTCTTTATTTTTATATAGTTGCACATATTTATTTTTAATTATTAAGTAATCTAAATTGTTGATGTTATTTTTATTTATTTTATTCTTTCGAATATTCTATAAAGATGATGTATTTTTATGTGATTATTTTGAAAGATGTTACATTAATAATCATAGTTATTATTTTGAATATGAGAGTTTTTGTTAAAATTATATTTATCTATGTTTAGGATAGATGATATTATGTTAAAATGAGTATTTTTGGAGAAAAGTTTAAGGAAAGTAAAATAAACTATTTATTTATTAAGGACTTTTAGAAATACCAAAAAAATGAATTTTGGATCAAACGACTATTTACACTTCTATTTTCTACTTCTGCATATTAATTTGGGGTATTACTGGTTGAACTTTTTCTTTTCTACACCTGCGAGTTGTTCATTACACCCCCATCTCTGCTTCAGACTGGACTACCATATGTTGGGTCTTATAGACTGTTTTACTCTTGCACTTGTACATTTGTCATCTACACCACCTCAATCTGCAATTAAAAACAAAAAGAACAGCAGCGCACCATGAACAACACGCATAACACCCTCTTCCTCTCAAATTTGTCCCATCAATTCTTTGCCATTTTGAAAGGATTCCATTCTCTATCCCACACAAAATCGGCCACTGAATTCATTTTTTGCATCAATTTTATCAATCGTGACTCCGTTTAATCATAAACAACTGCGTTTCTTTCCTTGGGCGAGCTGTTTTTGGCCGATTCCGATCATCACATTTGTCATCTCAAAAAACTGATATCGTTTTTGGATTTCTCTCGTTGAAACATTCAAGAAGCACTACTCATTTGTATTTTTTGGTGAAGTTGATGTTTGACCCTTCCGACGCTCCGACAAGTCGGTGAGATTTTTTTTGCACTTTTTTCTCAGTGTTTTGACTCCAATTTTGTTCCTATAATTATTACTAATTATTTAACATTTATTTTTATGCTCCGCATAATTTATCAATCACATCTAAACGATTTTGTGAGTTCGTCGTTTATTCGAATTCGCTCGTTGTACGTTGTCGATATGTAATTGTTGTTAAACATTTCCATTGATTTCTGTGTTTGAGAAATCGTCTAAATAAGGTATGGGTGAAAGAGCGTTTGAATTCATGAGTATAATATAATGTGAGATTAACGGGAAAACTATATTTCCCAACAATTCATTTGGGGCTCGCTACGTACAACATTAGTCATTTGAGTGATAAATTGATTAATGTGAAAATATGGAATAGAAATATTTACAAGATGTTGATTGATTTAATTTCGTTAAATGCATAGTATTTGATATTATTATGATATTTGATTTCAAATGAATTTCATGCATATATATGATTAGACGAATCTATGTGATGTGATAATAAAATATAGATGCATGATATGATATATGTATGAGGGATGATAATGCTGATTTTTTTATGTATGATTAATGTTGTTATAAAATTATGATAAGAATATTGAAGTACCCCATATATGATGAAATAGTGATGATTTATAAAGATGATGCTCTTAATGGAGTAGTCTAAGCTAACGAGGGGAGAAAATAAATATTGAGAATTTGTGAAGTGAATATTAGTTTGTCATCATATAGGTAAGGCTTGACAAGCCTAGTGATTCTAGGGAAGTACAACTGAATGAGCCTGATTGTGTGGCGGTATGTTGTTGAGCCTTAAGGCAAGATTGTTAGATTTTTGAGGTATTCGGGTGGAGAATTCCTAGGTGACTTGGAGGTAGCACCTCAAATGTTGGGAGCTACCACGCAATACATGTTTACCTCGACTGTCACGTATATGTGTCTCAGGTTGAGTTGAAGGGATCTATGAAGACAGGGTAAATTTGAATTGTCCGTCCACCGAGATGGTGGCATAGTATCAAGCCTCATAACCAAGTACTTCAAAGTTAGAATGGTACCACATTGTGATGTAGAGTCTAAGCTCATGCATAGCATTGCATTTCCTTGTGATTGTTTTGTTGTGATTGATGTGTTTCAAAAGCGATAATAATTTTCTTAGATAATTTGATGTTATAGTGAAATTTATTGATTTTTCTTAAGTGGTTTTGACTTTATAATATTATATTTTTCTTTGAAGAATAGTTGTGTAATGATACAATTTATTTATGATTAATTGTGTGTTCTTCTTATTTATATTATACTATTAACATGATTTCAAAACTCACCTCCTTCGTTGTATGTGTTTGACTGACTTGGCCATGCGTTTGCGAAATCGTAGTTGTTACAGGTTAATGAGTCTTGAAGTTCAAGTTTGGAAGGAACCTCGCTCTGATAGGTGATACCGGGAATAAAGGTTGTAATTTGTATTTTACTTATTTAATTTGAAACGAATTTTTGTATAAAAATCTTAGAAGTACTAGTTAGTATTTAGAATTAAATCAAGTAATCTATTATATATATATTTAAAACAGACCCCCGAATGCCACCTCACCCTCGAATGCCACCTATACAAATATTTCCCACATCAGCCTAAAAGCTGATGTGGACATCTCCTCCTTTCTCCCCTCTCAATCATGCTCTCAATACCTAATCTCTTTTAATCCTACTCTATTTTTCTTCTTTCTTCCACAATTTCTTTCATACCTCCAAAATCTATTTAATAATATTATTTTATAATAAATTTATAAATTATAAAATTATTTTATAATTATTTATAATTTATAAATTATTTTATAATTTGATAATAATTATTATAATTTACACTAGACTGATATTAATTACTCACAAAAGATTGAGTAAAAATATGAATTATGAATAACTATAAATGCAAGTATAAATACTTTTTTATCCACTCTGTCTCACACTCATATATATATATATATATGACAAATAAAACACAAAGATATCAAAAAAAATCTACATTTTATCATTGTTAATAATATTTAAGTTATCAATCTAAATATATATGCAAATAAAATTTTAACGTTAATTGACCAAACTCCTAGTGCTTTTTGTTTGTGTTATATAAAAATTCATAACAAAGACATAAAAAAATTAACAATTAATTTTATAAAGATGTAACTACTTTCTAAATTTTATTTTATGTTAAAATAAACTTGTATTTAGTCTAGTTATACTTAAATCAAGGTTATCGAGATTGCACTATTTTAATGGAAAAATTAATTTTAAATTGTTCTATTTTATTTTTGAGAAACGTGATATTCTAAATTAAAAATAAAATTTAGTAAAGTAGAGTGAACCATATAAATAATATAAAATATAATTCAAAATGTATGATTTCGTTTCAAACCACTGGAACCAACAAATGATAATTGATGAGATAAGGAGGATACGAAGCTTCCCACATCGCAGGTTTCATGGCTCCTTAGTCTTCTTATCAAGTGGTACGCATCAACGTCACCCCTGGTTGTATTTCTTTTTCAAGCTATGTTATTTTGAAAAATCTTCATTAAAATAATTTTTTTTTCTGTTGACATATAAATGAAAAAACTTAACTGATGTTTGTTTTAATTGAATTGAATTTATATAAATCACAATACGTCCATTTGATTACATTAATTCATAAAATATCTTCACAAATCCAAAGTGCTTGCATTTGTAGATCGAAAACATTCTCTATTTTGCAATTAACAACTCTATAAAAAAATCAATGGCTTCGTCTAAAGTTCTCTATCTCTCTATACTTATTAACTTCCTCCTTTTTACAATTATCAAGGCACAAGACATTCCTGTTTATATACATAAAAATTGTTCCATCAACGCTACCACAACCAACAACAGTACATTCCAAGTCAATCTCAAGACCCTCCTCTCTTCCTTGTCATCAAAAACTGCAGATAAAGCAGCACGTCCTCTTCTTGGTGACGAGAACAAGAAATTTGCCACAAAACAAGCAACGATTTCAGGATTTCAAAACCTTTACTGTCTAGCTCAGTGCACGCCGGACTTGTCGCCTAATGATTGCAGAAGCTGCCTCAGTAGAGTGATTGGGGATCTTCCATGGTGTTGTGAGGGAAAGCAGGGTGGGAGAGTTCTCTATCCCAGTTGTAATGTTAGATACGAACTGTATCCTTTTTATAGGACTACAAATTCTACATCACTTGCACTTGTTCCTGAAACTAATGATTCAAAACAAGATTCAGGGTTTTCAGAAGATCCATTTTATCTTTTCCATAACTGCTCAAGTAACCATACCTTAACTAAAGACAATACTTTTCAAATATACATCAAAACTCTCTTCTCTTATTTGTCTTCCAACGCTACCAAGGGCAGTATATTTTATAAAGATAATGTGGAACAAATGGTGTACGGCCATTTCATGTGTAGAGGTGACCTTCCACCTCGCCTCTGTGGTCAATGCGTAAAAAACGCAACCGACCGATTATCTTCAAACTCAAAGTGTCGCTCATCGACTGAGGGTATAATTTGGTATAGTCACTGCTTGGTTCGCTATTCCGATCAATATTTCTCTAAGATGGAAACAACTCCTATGTATCGCGATATAAATATTTCAACATCTAACTCAAACCAAAACTCATTCGCTTCTATATTATCGAATCAGTTATCTCAGCTCGCGAAGGACACAGGGAATAATGTTGAAAAATATTCGGCAAAATCATTAAAGTTGAATGATGTACAAACGTTGTATACTCTTGAACAGTGTACTCAAGATTTGTCTAGTGATGATTGTATTTCGTGTTTAAATGATGTGATTGGTACAGCAATTCCATGGTTCTTATTGGGAAGTGTTGGGGGAAGAGTTATGTATCCTAGCTGCAATTTGAGATTTGAATTGTTCAGATTTTATGGCGACAACAACGAAACTCAGCCGCCTAGGAGTCCCATGCCTCCATCAACAGATGCAGGTGAACTATTTGTCTTCTAAAGTGAATAATTAATAAAGTGAAGAAATTAGAGATGAGTTAAATAATAAAGTGAATAATTAATATGCATTTAAATTAATAAAAAAAAAATTATTTTAACTCTCTGTATTTTTGTTTTTTTTTTCTTTAATATTTATTGATATTAAAATTAACTTAATCATAATTAATTTATATAATTGATTTTCAACAATAACCACTATATATATGGAGAGTTTTAATATAAATAAATTGTTTAATTGAATAAAACCAAAATCAAAACTAAAAGTTTATTTAAGCCACCAACTACTTATAATTGGTATAAATGATTATAAACTTTTTTTGCCTAAAAAAATGATTATAAGTTTCATATTCATACTTATTATGACTTAAGTTTATAGCTAGGATTATGCCAGCGAGAGATGATATATAAATTTTATTGTAAATATTTAATGAAGTTGATTAAAAATATTGCTTCACGTATTTTTGTTTTCCATCTATTTTTAATTACCATGTTTTCCAAATGGATATAACATGAGATTCTATGTTAGAATTTAAAATGATTTTTACAAAAAGTAAAATATATTATGAA
>JBBPBR010000002.1:25297538-25339104 GCA_037974775.1 Cicer pinnatifidum
AGTTCTATCATCATATAAAGGGATGGTCTGTTTAAGATTTTTGAAAAATTATTTTGAATTTATATTTTTAAAAATAATTTTTATGAAAATTTATTTAAAAATAAAAAGTTATTTTATATTTATTTGTTAGAGATTAAAAAGAGTAATTATGACGTTCAGTGTTATGAAAACTTAGTGTAATTAATTAATGTGTATATTTTATACAAAAGTTAATTTTTTTAGGGAATTATTCTGTGTATAAATGAATTTAATATTAGTAGTATTAACAAGGGATATATTTGAATATAAACAAGAAATATAATTATAAATTGCTATAATGAGTGACAGAGTAATTGTTTTGTGTAGCAAAAGCGGAAAACAATTGTGTTCATTGTTGTGCCTATAATTGTTTTGGTGATGCTCTTTTCTATGGGATACTATTTACTAAAGATAATGGGAATAAAGAGTCGAAGGACTATTCTTCGAGAAAATTGTAAGTATTAATGAAATATATATTTTGAACTTGCAATTTCTTATAAACTTTAGGAAGTTAAATAACTAAAATATATTTTATTTAGTTGGTGAAGAAAGTGTCACTTTAGAACCATTGCAATTCGATTGGGCGGTAATTGAAGAAGCAACCAACAATTTTTCAAAAGACAATTACATTGGCAAAGGCGGTTTTGGAGAGGTATACAAGGTGAGAAAGCTTATATTTTTTACTTTGTAAAAATATTTTTTGTATTTATTTTTTAAGTTATGTTTAATTAATTTTAATAAAAGACTCTTAAAGTAAATTAGTGTTATGAACATAATATGAAATGTTAGTCAATATTTCTAAAAATAATAAACATTTTTTTTGACGTTTTTATTATTATTAGAGATGTAGATAATTTTTTACTTCAAAAATCTTTCACATTATAATTAACGAGTAAATTAACACAAATTTTAAAAAGTGAAAGATAAAATATTTTAGGAAAGTAAATGATTGATTATTTAGTATATATTTACTTCACATATTAGAGAAGACATTATTATGTAAGTTTATGAAAATGCACTTTTTAAAAATGCATTTGAAAAATATATTAAATATTTTTTAAAAAATTAAAAGTTTCAAAATATTATTTTCTTGTATTTCAAAAAATAAATTCCCTCAAGTTATCTAATTCATTTTCACCCTATCACAATTGAAAAGAATACTCATAATGTAATTCTAACTCCGCAACATACAAAGTAAATATTGTTCAAATCTAATTAGGCTGTTATTTATTTATCTTTTTGTTTTTTGAATAAATAAATTTATAATATATATTTAGGGTATCCTTTTTGATGGACGAGAAATAGCTGTAAAGAGACTTTCAAGATGTTCGAAGCAAGGTGTAGAGGAATTCAAGAATGAAGTTTTATTGATAGCTAAACTTCAACATAGAAATTTGGTGACATTTATTGGTTTTTGCCTTGAAGAACAAGAGAAAATACTTATTTATGAATATGTGTCAAACAAAAGTCTTGATTACTTTTTATTTGGTTAGACATTTTTCACCTTAAACCCTTTCGTTTGTTGATATTTAAGCATTTCGTATTATGTTTTCTATAAATGAACTTAATTTGGTTTTTTGAGTACTTTTGTAGATTCTCAACGACAAAAGTTGTTAACTTGGGTTGAACGCTTTAACATCATAGGAGGAATTGCTCGAGGAATTCTTTATTTACATGAACATTCTCGACTCAAAGTTATACACCGTGATCTCAAACCTAGTAATATTTTATTAGATGAAAATATGATTCCAAAAATTTCAGATTTTGGTTTGGCACGAATTGTTGAAATAAGTCAAGACCAAGGAAGTACAAATAGAATTGTAGGAACATAGTAAGTTCTGAATGTTCGACGTCCATCTGTTTTCTTTTTCCATATTTTCTTAATTAAGGTACATTTCAGTTAAACTAACATTGAGTTTATTTTATTTTATAGTGGTTATATGTCTCCAAAATATGCAATGCTTGGACAATTTTCTGAAAAATCAGACATTTTTAGCTTTGGAGTCATACTTTTAGAGATTATTACTAGAAAGAAGAATGCAAGTTCATATGCACCATAACGTTTTGTCGATGGACTCTTGAATAAAGTGAGTCGAATGATACAATAGTACACCCCCTCCCCCCAAATTCAGTGGTAATAATTGAAAATTTTAATTTGACCTATTTTTTCAGGTTTGGAAAGAATGGAGGAATCAAACACCTTTAAGTATATTAGACCCAAATATTAAAAAAGATTATACTAAAAGTGAAGTAATTAAGTGTATTCAAATTGGTTTACTATGTGTTCAACATGACCCTGATACTAGACCTTCAATGGCGACAATTGCTTCATATCTAAGCAGCTATTCAATTGAATTACCAACTCCACAAGAACCAACATTTTTCTTGCATGGTAAAACTCATTCAAAAGCTCTTCCACAAGAATCAAGTTCTACTCATTCTGCCAATAGTTGTGCATCTATCAATGAAATGCCTACAAGTAACTTTCTACCTCGATAGTTAATTAAATTGTATTTTAATTATATATTGTGAACAAGCTATGCTTTAGTCTCAATTAATAATGAAGTAAATTTTAGCATGTAAAAGCTTTATATTATTATGTTTGTCTTCTACCAAACTTTGTAAAGATTTATCTTTTATTATTATGTTATTTATTCTATTGTAAATTAAATAGGCCTAATTAAAATTTTACAATTGTAGGATTATTTTAAAATATTAATCAATGTAGAAGACAAAATTGATATAATTCTATCATTTTAATTATTGAATTTAGAATAAATTCAAAAATTGAATATTTTGATTAGAGTTTCTTATGAAAGAAAGATAAATGAAAACAATTCTAATTGTTTGCTCTAGTGGAAAAAGACGACAAATATAGATCTGCACCATATCTTAGACTGAGTCATCATTCCTTCACCTTTCTAAATTTTGAATATAAAATAAAAATAAATGAAAGCAACTAAGTCAATTTTTAAGTCAAGTCAAATACAAATAATAATGTGGAAAACAAAGGAGCGATGGCTAAACCAAAAGTCTTTCACAAACTGGTCCCATGAAAATGATGAAACAACTTTAATAATGATCTAAGAGTCTATTTGATAGGACTTCAATGGTAGCTTATAGTTTATAAACTATAGGACTTATTTGAAAATATTCATTTAGCTAGGAGTTTATAGTTAATATATCTTTTTATAAATTACTTCACGTAGTTAATATATCTTTTTATAAATTACTTCACGTTGTTTTACTTTGTATAATTTATATATTATTATTTTAAATAAATAATTTTAATATAATTTAAATAAGTAGCTATTTGTAAATAATATATAATTTAAAATTTAAAACATTTTCATACGTAATTTTAAATAATTATTTATTTTAATTTTAAATAATTTCAATTTTGAAATAATTAATATTTTAATATAAATAACTTATTTACTATAATTTAATATAAATAAACTAGTTATAAAATAAACAAATACACCAAATTTATAAATTTTAAATTCATAAAAAAATACTAATTTTAAAATATTTTAAACATTAATTAACATAAAAATTATTTTTAATTAAAAATGTCTTTTTATGAAATTTTATATTTTTAAACTAATTAAATTATTAACTTTACTAAATACTTCAATTAACTTAATAGACATAAATGATATTCTATTAACTATTAACAATATCTTATTTGATATCAACTAATTTTTACTAAAAGAGATATTTCATATCTACGATCCTCTTTTTTTTTTCCGCAACCATATGGCTGAAACTATTATTAGTCAGTTTATAAAGCCCACTTTCCTCACTTTATTTCATTCGCTACGTCAAAAATGTCATTTAATAGCGCTCATTTTATAGCGCTCATTTTATAGCGCTTACTAAATACAAGCGTTGTTGTAAATATATTTTAAAAATAACGAAGCCTATCACATCGCTTTTTTGACAAGCGCTATGAAAAAAGCGCTGTTGTAGGGTCATATAGCGTTTGCGCATAATGTTATAAGGCTTTTACAACACTTTTCTCATAAGCGCTGTAAAATGAAGCGCATTCACGTATTATTTTACAGCGCTTTTTTCACAAGCGCTGTAAAAGACGTACACTTTCAAATAATTTAACTACCTATTACAGCGCTTTTTTCACAAGCGCTGTAAAAGACATGCACTTTCAAATAATTTAACTACCTATTACAGCACTTTTTGCACAAACGCCGTAAAAGACATGTGCTTTCAATCAATTTAACTACCTATTACAACACTTTTTGCACAAGCGCTGTAAAAGACATGCGCTTTCAAATAAATATCATTTACTTTTAATTAAATAAAAACAAATTTAAAATAAATTTACGAACCCTCATCACCTCTACTCTGGGAACCCTCATATCCTCTACGTACTGTGTGGCCATCTACGTTGTCTCAGGTATTTATTAATTTGTTGTTGATTTTAAAATCTTTAGTTTTTTAATAATTGAAAACTAATAAATTGTTATATATTAAATCTTATTTTTTGAAATTTGTTGATCTGTTCTGTTTTGAAATCTTCTCTGTTTTGAAATTGTTATTAGATATGTTGATATTGGTTTCTTTTTGAAACTTGTTGATATGTTTTGAAAGCTTATTATTTTTGTAACTGCATTTATATAGGTCGTATAATATGGATCGGAAATGGATGTCTGTCAATCGATTATCAAAAGAGTATGAAAATGGAGTGAAGGAGTTTGTTGAGTTTACAGTGAAGAATGCAAAATATCCAAATAGAGTCGTTTGTCCTTGTTTAAAATGTTGTTTTGGAAAACGCGTTAGAGAAGATGAATTAGAAGGACATTTAGTATGTAATGGAATTGATCAAAGCTACACATGTTGGATAAGACATGGTGAGAAAAAAAAAAGGAAACATTAATTTTGAGAATGGTTCGATATATGCTTCAACTGACTTCGATACAGATGCATATGAGGCAGACCGAGTTGATGAGATCGCAAAAGTAGTTGAAGAAGATCTTCGAGATTGTCCTAAAATGTTTGAAAGTTTGTTGAGTGATGCAGAGAAACCATTATATAATGGTTGTACTAAATTCACAAGACTGTCAGCGATATTAAAGTTGTACAACTTAAAAGCGAGCAATGAATGGTCTGATAAAAGCTTCACAGAATTATTAACACTCATAAAAGATATGTTGCCAGATGATAATGAACTTCCCAGTCGAACCTATGAGGCTAAACGGATTTTGTGTTCTATTGGCATGAGTGACGAAAGGATTCATGCGTGTCCTAACGATTGCATTTTATTTCGAAACGAATAGGAATTACTTAAGGCGTGTCCGAAATGCAATGTCTCTCGATATAAGAAGAAAGAATCTACTCCAGTAAAAGTCGTGTGGTATTTTCCTATAATACCAAGATTTAGGCGCATGTATCATAGTGAAGAAGATTCAAAACACTGGACATGGCATGCAGATGAAAGAATTAGATATGGAATGTTTTGACACCCTGCAGTTTCCCTACAATAGGCAAAAACCGATCACGAGTATCCTGAATTCGGGATAAAGTCAAGAAATCTAAGACTTGCACTTTCTACTGATTGAATGAATTCACATGGTCTTCAAAGCATCTCACACAACACGTGGCCTGTGATTTTGTTGATTTATAACCTACCTCCATGGTTATGTATGAAGCGTAAGTTTATGATGTTGTCTATGTTAATTTCTGGACCTAAACAACCGGGGAATGATATCGACGTATACTTGACTCCTTTAATTGAAGATTTAAAAATTATGTGGGAGACAGGTGTGGAAGTTTATGATGGGTATAAGAAAGAATGTTTCAATTTGAGGGCTATGTTGTTCGGAACAATTAATGATTTTCCAGCATATGGTAATTTATCAGGATATAGCATTAAAGGTCAGTGTGCATGTCCTATATGTGAATAGAGAACAAATTAGATGCGGTTGAAACATTGTAAGAAGAATGTGTTTCTTGGACATCATAAATTTTTACCTTATAGTCATCAGTATCGTGGGTGGAGAAATGCATTCAACTGGATATCAAATACTTGAAAAAGTACAAGGTTTGACCAATAAATTTGGCAAACCTTTTGCGGGAGAGCTGGTAAAAACTGAGTGGAAGAAAAAGTCAATTTACTTTGAATTGCCATATTGGAAGTCATTGTATATAAGACATTTCCTCGATGTGATGCATATTGAAAAAAATGCATTTGATAGTGTTATTGGTACGTTACTCAATGTTCCTGGAAAGTCTAAAGATGGCATCAACGCAAGATTGAACTTGGTCGATATGGGAATAAGAAATGAATTGGGTCCCATATAGAAAGGAAATCGCACATATCTACCTCCAGCCGCTCATACTCTATCTAGAAAGGAAAAAATTGTTCTATGTAAATTTCTACACGAAGTTAAAGTTCCAGAAGGATACTCTTCAAACATTAAAAATTTGGTTTGTATGAAAGACCTCAAGTTAAAAGGTTTGAAGACCCATGATTGTCATATTCTAATGGAGCATTTGCTACCAATAGGTATACGTTCCATTTTACCTGAAAAAGTTCGACGAGCCTTAACTAGATTATGTTTCTTCTTCAGGGAAATTTGTAGTAAAGTGATCGACCCTCATAAATTACCGACATTGTAGAGGGAAATTGTTGTTACTTTGTGTGAGCTTGAAATGTATTTCCCACCCTCGTTTTTTGATATAATGGTTCACCTTACTGTTCATCTGATCAAGGAGACACAACATTGTAGGTCAGCTTATATGAGATGGATGTATCCGATAGAACAATATACGTAAAAAGTAGAAGTCGGCCAGAAGGTTGTATTGCTGAACAGTACATTGTTGAAGAGGCTGCTGAATTTTGTACTGAATATCTGTCCAATGTTGAATCCATAGGGCTTCCCATGTCTCGTCATTCGGGAAGAATATCAGGAGAAGGGATAATTGGAAGGAGACTACTGACTATATCAAGGACAGAATGGGAGCAGGCACAATTGTATGTTCTGCACAATGATGATGAGGTTCAACCGTATGTTACAATACACATGGATCAGTTATCTCGTTTGAACATGAATAGGAATCAAAATTGGATAACTCAAGAGCACAATCAAAGTTTTAAAACATGGTTAAAAAATCACATAAAATCAAAGTTTGATATAGACCCCGGATCAATTTTACAGAGATTGAGGGCTAGCAAATGGTCCGAGCTTTCATGTCTTTTCTTACACTGGTTATGTTATTAACGGCTACACATTTTATACCAAAGAACAAGATGATCAGACCACTATGCAAAATAGCAGAGTCACTCTCGTAGCTGAAGCGATGCATGTCTCAAGTGCAAAAGACAAAAACCCAATATATGCAAATCTATCATATTTTGGGGTTATCGAGCGCATATGGGAGTTAGACTACACAATGTTTCGTGTTCCCATATTTGGTTGCAAGTGGGTTGATAATAATAATGGCGTTCAGATTGATGAGTCAGGATTCTTGCTTGTCGATTTTAATAGGGTGGGATACAAAGACGAGCCTTTTATTTTAGTGTCGCAAGCTCAACAAGTGTTTTATGTCACTGATCCTTCTGATGATAAATGGTATGTTGTCCTATCGACCAATAAAATAAGTGATGATAACAATAATGATGAAGATGTTGGTAATGATCTTTTATTTGCAACATCACAACAACCACATGAAATTGATTCAATTGATGATGGTTTATATCTTAGAGATGATCATGATGAGGGAATTTGGATTAATCCATCGTTTCATATTGTAAATGGACAAACAAGTGTGAATCCCACCAAGAAAAGAAGAAGGGCATCTTAATGTACATGTTTAATTGTTTTATATAAGACATGTAATCTGAATTGTGTTAATGTAAATTTAATTGTTTGAACATTTGTTTTATATAAGTAGCCATGTATTTGATTTTCTGATTAATTTATTTTTTGATTAATTTATTTTCTGCTTATATATAGTTTGATTTGAGTGTTTTATACTAAGTTCATGTAATTTAATATAAACTAGTAATTTACATGAACTGAACTGAATATAAATTAGTAATTTAAATTCACTAAACCGAACTGAACTGAACTGAAAAAGAGCCTTAAATATAAAAATAAAACAATGAGGCTTTTTACAGCACTTATTTGAAAAAGCGCTGTAAAAGACCCTTTTTAAAATAAAATAAAGAGACCTTTTAGAGCGCTTATTTGAAAAAGCGTTGTAAAAGGCTTTAAAAAAAAACATTCATATAACATAATAAAACAAGGAGGTCTTTTACAGCGCTTTAAAAGACCCTTTTAAAAATAAAATAAAGAGGCCTTTTAGAGCGCTTATTTAAAAAAGCGTTGTAAAAGGCTTTAAAAAAAACATTCATATAAAATAATAAAAGAATGATGTCTTTTAGAGGGTTTGTTCAAATAAGCGCTGTAAAAGACCCTTTTTAAAATAACATAAGGAGGCCTTTTAGAGCGCTTTCCCAAAAAGCGTTGTTAAAGACCTTTTTTAAAATAACATATGGAGGCCTTTTAGAGCGCTTTCCCAACAAGCGCTGTAAAAGGATTTTAAAAAAAACATTCATAAAATATTAGAAAACAATGAGGTCTTTTACAGCGCTTATTGGAAAAAGCGCTGTAAAAAAGCCTTTTAAAAAATTAAATAAAGGCGCCTTTTAGATCGCTTTTTAAACAAGCACTGTAAAAGGCTTAGGCCTTTTAGAGCGCTTTCTTAACAAACGCTATAAAATGCTTATAAAAAAGCATTGTAAAAGGGTTTTATATATAACAGTAAACCGCTTCAGTTTCCTCTTCATTACGTAAACTTCACTATTATCTCAACCTTCATCGTTCTTCTCTTCTTTTGCAAACCCTACCATCTCGTCCATTACGAACCTTATTTCCACGATCATCTCCTTCATTTCGAACCTTATTTCCATCCAAGATCATTTCTCCCATTGCACACAATATATTTTCATTGAAATACGTAACCCTCATTACGTATTTCTTTAAACCATATTTCTGCGAACCATATTTCTGCGAACCCTCTTTTATTCGCATTTCGTCTTTCTTCGAACCCTTATTATTCAAGTATTGATGTTATTAATTTTTTGTAATCATTAAAATGCATGTTGAGCTTGTTTAAGATATACTGATACTGATATGTACTTAGAATAATGCATGTCGAGCTTGTTGAAGTTATACTAAACTGCATGTTGAACTTGTTGTAGTTAAATGGATACCAACAAAGATTTAGAATGTCAAAATGAAGAAGTTGTAAACACTAAGGCTTATGAAAATGAAGTCAAACGTGGTGCAACTATAATGCAAAAAGTCATTAAAGCAAGGAGCAATGGCATCAAATTTGAGGTTATACTATACTATACTATACTATACTATACTCTATTTGCTTGTATTTTTTTTATCTTTTTTTAATAACATATACTTTATTTAGTCAAACTATATCTTTATTTCGATTGCAGACTACTTTTGTTCTTGATGAGGGGAGAAAGAGTTATGTATTGAGAGTTGCTGAGACAATCCACCGGGGATTTAGATCTCACCTCTTTAATTTCTATCTAAAAGATAGAGAAAGAAATACAAATGCTGAAGCTCCAAAAATATATAAACATTATATATCAAATGATGAATGTAGTGCATTTGTATCCAAACGTTCGTACCCCGCATTTGTCGTAAGTGATTAATTTATTAGTAGTTGTGTTTTATTATTCATATTCGTAGTGTATTTTAAATTTTTACACAATTGCTATTTTTTTTATATAGAATATTAGTAAGGCAAATCGCGAAAGGGCAAGAAATCCAACCCACCCATACAAAAAATCACGTATGGGATATGCACGTCTTGATCAAAAACTTGTCTGTAATTAAACATCACTTTTATATAATGAAGTAGTTTGTATTATAAACTATAGTGTCTAACTAATTTGTATTATTTTGTTTATGATCTTAATGAATAGCGACAAGACACTCAATCATATCAACCGTTGGGTCGTCATATATTGTGGAAGGAAGCCCGTGTAAATAAAGACGGAGTGGTTGACAATGAAAATATCCAAAAAGTAGTAGAACTTTGTGTAAGTATATTATCACTTTAATATTTTTAATATTGTATTTTATCACTTGAATACTTTTTAATATTGTATTTTAAAAATGCTATTGAACTTATCTTTTTAATCCTGCATGTATTTTTGGAGACTATCGAATAAAATTCTAAAAATCAAGAGGGCAACAAGGATAGTTGTAGGGACATTCTGGGTAAAGTGTTTAATGTCCCTGAGTATTCTGGTCGGGTTAGGGGGAAAGGATTTGGCGTAACTCCCAAAAGCTATTTTTCTCAAGAGAAGTGCCAAAATCCTTCCAATGAGGAAGTATTAGAGAAACTCAAAATCCTTACAGAGCAAGTGGCACTTTTGGTGAAGACGAACAAAGACAAGCAACTCCCGGATCAGCTCCAACATGAAATACAAATGGAGAGTGAAACCGCGAGTTGCAACATCGGTCTCAAAAGTATTCCCGAGGTAATTAATTACTTACTTATGTAATTACTTATGTATTAAACAAACTTATATATTAACCGTACTTATGTTTTAACTATTGATTTAGGTGTCACTCCATGCGTTCTATACTTGTCCTCCCCTACTCATCGGAAGGTGGAAAAAGGAAAATTGTACAATACTTCGGGAGAAGTATTGCACAATACACTGATCTCTGCGGGCCATGTCAAAGTATCATCTGTTATTGCTTTGGAACCAACTGCACCGTTGCCGATATCGGACAACGATGGAGATATGCAGTTTTTGGGCGAAGTAATTGGTAGTTACGTGGCATGGCCCACACATCTTGTTGCCCTCGATAAGATATATTTAATTAATTGAAATGTATGTTTAATTCATATGTATATTTAATTGCTGATTTTTTTCCGCTCCTAACTTCAATTTCACACTTATATTTAGATGCTGAAAAAGCCTAAAGGGAATGATAAAAAGATTCCCATAAACGAATCAATTACATTTCTCGAAAAGGTTTATCACATTTATTCCCTAAGGTTTGTCATTTTTTCAGATTCAATAAACTAACATTTAACCTCATTTTTGTAGATCCAATTAAATAAACCACCTGTACAGCCAAAAAAAGCCAGCAAACCTCAAAAATTGGAGGGTAATAAAGCTGGCAAACTACAAAGGCTAGAGGGTAATAAAGCTGCTAGAGTTGCAGCTAGAAAACTGGATCGGGGACAATCGGTCGCTGCTGCTCCTAAAATAAGTAAGCCATGCCTTGCTAAATACGGGGCGTGTCTTGACACCCAAGTAAAAAGGAATATGGGCAGCAACGACGATTCACACATCATACCCATGAATAAAGCTTTATTCGGAGATGAGCATGAAGAATTTCTCGAAAAGGAGCACATTTACGAACTTATCAACCATAAGGAGCTTAGTGCTACTGGTGTGAGCTAGTACATAAGGTAAAAAATACTTTTAATTGCATTTATTGGTAATTAATCTAGTTTCAAATTTTCCTTGAAAGTTTTTGTATGAGAAGGTTGTGTGCACATGCAAATTGTCAAATCATGTCATACATACCAGAAATTAAACACACCATAATTAAATAGGACAAGATATAATGTGTTCATACAAACCAAAAATAAAATTATCAAATATTATTGAAGTACATCAATTATCATAATAATTCCTCTAATTAATCGCTCCACTCTCAACATCATTATTTGCTAGAATGTTACCCGATGACAGAAGTCCTTCAAAAGTATTATTAATTTGTGTTCGAGGAGACATCATGGTTTGAAATTGGACTTCATCTTCAATTACACCACCACTAGTCGAAGGAGGAGCCATAGCTGGTTAAGGTTGATTTAAATCTGGTCTGATCAAGCCAACTGTTGGCATAGTTGGTCGGTATGGAGTTTGATCTGCTTGTGGTTGAGGAAGTTGATGTGAAGATGATGGAACATACTGATAATTATTAAAATATTGTTGTTGCTGAAACATTGACCGTTGTTGTTGCTAGAAGGTAGAGTTCGGAGGATCTTGGTGTTGTTGTTGGAAATTTGAAGGCGGTTGCTGCTGTTGGGAGTATTAAGAGTAATTTTGTTGCTGCTGGAATAGTGGTTGTTGATGCAAGTACTGAGGTCGAGGCGGGAATTGCTGATGAAACACAGGAGGAAATGAAAATTGTTGTTGTTGAAACTGTTGTCGCTATTGAAACTGTTGTTGTTGCTCTTGAAACTTTTGTTTCCATTCCTCATTTAGTTTATCAATTGCTAATTGTATCAGCTGATGTGTCTTTTCTTCTTGCTCACTTGCCCATTATTCCTTTAATTGGTCAAGATTAACTATCGACTGCTGATGAGATCGATCCGTACTAGCATAAGAAGAAGACGTCTCAGTCTGAATATAGCCTGTTGGACCTTTCACAAATGTTGACGAAAAACTACTGGCACCCAACACATGTCCTTTGTACTTGCCACCACTAATGTTCATAAAACGTGTGGTCTCATATTGTTTCCGCTGCACTAGACCAGCTCGCTGAGCAGGAGGAAGAGTAGCTTGATGATCATCCCATTCTTTCATGACTTGTTAAAGTTGTTCCTATATGAAAAATTAAAAAATTAAAATAGTTAATTAATATATTATAATTTGAATGTATATATATAGTTAAAGAAATATATGCGAATTTAAATACTAATTAAACATATATTTACCTGAATCGTTTGTGATAATCCATCACTATACTCATTTGTTTCAAGATTAACATGAAGATAGTGATGTATCTCAGCCTGTGTGACCTCCCTTCGAAATTGTTTTTCCTAAAATATTAAATTAATGTCAAGTTTAATTGGTGAAATTTGATATTAATTGAATATAAATTAATAGATATATATTAATAGTAATTACCATATAATATTTAATTTCTCCAACATACATGAAACCTCACTTATGAGTACTGGTACCCCACTTAGATGCTCTATTAATCTTTACTTTTTTCTCTTTTCACTTTGTAAGCATCTGTGTTCCATTTCCTCCACAAAGCACTTCAAACATTTTCACCAATCCAATTTGACCGTTTTTCCTCGCCCTTATTAGGTGCATACGCCAACATAGATGACAGACGCTTGGAGAAAAGATGGTCAAAAGAAGTCAAAATTGCAGCATTATGCTCTCTTTTCCAAGTACACTTTCTATGTTGTTTGTTTAAATTTAAAAAATATAAAAAAAATATAATTCAATTAAGCAATCAAATTTATAATTAGTAATTAAATAAATTAATCTAATCACTTACTTTGAAACAATGTAAAAATTGATCAACTTCAATAAATTGAGTTGTCTTATCCTCTTTTATCTTACCTCAAGACAACCATGGTTTTTTTTTTATATTTCTCTTGTATGACTTCAGCAATTGCATTTGCAGATGATTTAAAAGTGTAACACCCCGATTTTTAACAGCCGAGTGTATTTTTTTTTTCCAAAACAAATTCATAAAAACAAGGAAATAATGAGGAAATACTTTTTGATAAATATTTAAGTCGTAACACAACGACAAAAGTCAACAATATTTACAAGCACTGAAATAGTTTTTGAAATACAAATCCAAAGTATTTACACATCAAAATAAAAGTCTAGCTGGAGCTATGAGACCTATCAGACATAGCTCATACCTCTAGAGTATTCTCGGTAGACATCTGTACAAAAGCACTGCCCCAAGAATTTTAACTCCCCCACGTCACATCAAAAAGTGGTACATGGACCCATCAAATAAAATATCAAGGTGACAATATTGGTATATGTACAGTCTTCCAAATTAAAATAGATACAACTAAAAAGAAAGACATCTAGTCCCTATACGTCCACCTAATCTGATTATACTACAAAAACTGTACAACCCGAGTGATCTCCACACGCCCCGCAAGATCCTCCTGACACAGCTCTCGTCAGGTGTGTCCAACTACCTTCCCATCTACAGGGTACTAACCGATAGGATGGTCCTGGTTCTCATATGAGGGCAAATCCCAGATTTCCACAATAGTTGTAAAGGGTCACTAACCGAAATTAACAATTAACATATAGCATTTAAATTTCAAATGCATAAAATGGCCTTTCAACCTAACATGCACCTTGAAAGGGTTTCCATATGCTAGACATGCATAAACAAAGTTGAAAAATAAAGTTTTTAACAAAATTGCGTTGTTGTATTCGAATACAGCATCTTTATATTCGAATACAAGGTTGTTTCATAAGTCAATAGCAAAAACAAAATGTCTACATTCGAATACAACCTTCTGTATTCGACTACACATAAGTCAATAGCTAAAATAGGATGTTTGTATTCGAATACAACCTTTTGTATTCGAATACACGTCAGAAAACAGTAGAAAATAGCAAAATTCAACTTTTAAGAGGGTTTCGAAATCAATCAAACTTGCACACAAATTCAAACAATCACACTTAGCAATTTTGGCACAATCACAACAACAATTTGAGTTTAAACACACAATCATAACCTTGAATCAAACATGACTCGCGAGGTTTCGCAATCAATCAACACATGCACACAAATCCAAACAATCACACTTAGCAATTTGGGCATAATCACAACAACAACTTGAGTTTACACACGCAATCATAATATTAAATCAAACATGACTCGTGTGCTAAGCACCCTAATGCAATGCATATATGCCAAAATGCATGGACTCATAATTCCAATCAAAACCCTCCTCAAAGGGTCGTAAATCATAATTGTACCGCCTATCACATGCCGAAGTACTAAATTACCGAGGTGCCACCTATCACGGGTTAGCACGATTTACTAAAAACATAAATCGTAAATGTACCGCCCATCGCAAGCTGAAATACTATTTACCGAGGTGCCACCTATCACCGGTCAGCACGATTTACCAAAAATGTGTAGTCTATCACGGACCTTACACGACGCGACAATCCTCGCAAGGATAAGATGAACCAAAAAATCACATGGAATCATCTCTTGACCCATCCGGTCACCACTATCACCATAGACCATCCAGTCGCCATGTACAATAAAATGCACGAACACACTCTGACTCTATCCACGATAATCATTAAGTAAATGCAGATATTAAAATATTCCCCATTTTTAATACTCATTTAACTCTAACGATTTTCAAATTCCACACAGCATACTCAAACATTTATTTTCCACCACACATGTCAAATTTAATCCACATTTTACATTAAATTCAATCAATTCAAAAACCACAAAATCCACACCAAGTTCAATCATCAATCACCATAAATTTCCACAAAACTCAAACATAACACATGCCAAACTAATTTTCACAAACGACACATCAAATTTCATTTCCTCAACAATACACATAGATGAGTCAAATTCCTTTTCCACGAAAACACTCATCAATTTCACCAAAAACCCAACTCCAAACTTTCACCCATAAAAGCATTAAATTCATTTTCCCCAAATCTACACTTCAAACCCAACAAATTTATTTCCACACAACCACAAATAAGTCCCTAAATGCAAACTAAAAGTTTGGAAGGATCCCTTACCTTAACGATAGCTCTAACATGCGATTACGGTACCATAATTAATTCCGGTAAAAACTCCGCTCACGATGTCGCTTCCAAAGTTAGTTCAATAGCACCGTAGCATGGAGATGAACAACTTTCTCTTCTATCTCTTCGCGAAATGAAGCTTAGATCTAGAAGAAAAGTGAAGATTTGTATTTGTGGGTTAAGGTTTGCGAAACAGTGAAGGAGGAAGAAGAAGAAGTTAATGCGATGGCTCGGAGGAAATGATTTTATTTCTGTTTTCCTTTCTTCCTTTTTCCTTCCTTTCTATTTCATTTCTTATCCTTTTTCCTTTCTTTTTCCCTCCAAACATATATATTTTTATATATATTAATTATAACTTAACAAATATCTAAATATATCTAGATATTTATTAAAATTATCATTTCACCCATAACCTCTCAAACCATTTGATAAAAATATCCCCTCTCGTCACAACTCAATTGACAGATGCAATTTTCACCGTACTTAATCTAATTTATTTATCGGCGAATAATTTTAATCGGGACATCAAAAACTTGGCTAAAAAGTCTCAGAGTTCAATACCAAAATACACTAAAAAAAACATAAATTAGAGTTTAAAACTATGGGTCTTACAAAAAGGAAGACATCTTCAAATTTTAAATACAAATTAAATATAAAAATTAATTAATAAAATAATGTAAAATGCAATAATTGACAAATTAAATATTTAACGGTCATAATTTAAAACAGTTTCCATACTCATCTCCTTTTGGAATAATGACAATGTAATTGTAGCAATCAACACATTTGAGTTCCATTATTTCGTCTTTGGTATAAGGCTCTATAGGGACCTCAGGATATAAAGGAATAGCTCCACCACCAGTACCAATTGTCGACATTAGCATGAGTCATTAACAACACGTGGTTTAACAACTTTTTTCTTACCACGTGATGTTTTGGACATTCCTCATATTCCAGTGGTTCCTGTTCCTCCTAATCATTTCGATCCTCCTGCTCCCGACACTTAAACCATATATATATATATATATATATATATATATATATAGCCGGTGGTGCTGTGTCATGGAAATCAAAGAAACGGACGATATTGGCTCAGTCCACTATGGAATTTGAAATGATAGCACTAGCTACTGTTAGTGAAGAAGCAAGCTGGTTTAGATGCTTGCTAGCAGAGATTCCTTTGTGGGAAAAACCATTTCCAGCTATGTTGATCCACTGCGATAGTACCGCGGCTATTGCAAAAATTGAGAATCGTTATTGCAACAATAAAAGAAGACAAATTCGTCGTAAGCACATCACGGTTAGAGAATTACTTTCTAAAGGAGCTGTTATAGTGGATCATGTACGCATTGATGAAAATTTAGCAGATCCTTTGACGAAAGGATTAGCTAGAGAGAAAGTCCTAAATACATCCAAAAGGATGGGACTATTTCTTATAGATTGATGAGTCACCTATGATGGTAACCCGACCTAAAAGACTGAAGATCCCAAGAATTAGGTTCAATGGGTATCACAAGTCATAGTGATATGACATGAACATGCTACATAATATATGAGGGAAGCATGAGTTCTGAAGCGATGAAAGGATGAGATAATAGAAACTCTTAATGAGATCTATACTCTATGAGGAGTGGAGTACCTAGCTACAGGAGTACTCTTGATAGACTCACTTATGTGAATGTGGAAGTGGGGGCCGCTTCCAATGGAATTTTGAAGCAGAATTCCTAGAGCGTTCACTATACTGGGATACACGTGCATGACCCTAAATGCATGGGCTTTTGAGAATACACCTAATGAAAAGGTTGTGTGTGGGTTTGATGTTAGAGATAGAGTTCAAGATTACGAGTCACTCTTGTTGAATTTGAATCTTACTTGCTACGCAAAGGTTCAAGTCAAGAGACACATTTGTTTATGCATAATCTTATAGAAGCGTTTGACGCTATTCAAAAACCTATTTTTTAAATTCAAGTGGGGGATTGTTGGAAATGATGGAAATTTTAATGGAATTAATGATGGCATTTAATGAGAGCAAGTGTTTGTTGTGAATTGGAAAAAATGAGAAGTTCCACATAGGAGATAAAACACTCACTAGTAGGATTTATAAGGTGGAGGTAATGGACTTGGGATATGCCCCAAATGGCACCCCAATGTTGTGAAGAAGGGAGAACCCAAGCAAATGGACCACTATACACGCGCGCGCCGCCGCCGTCTGTCCGGCCGGGTTGGCTCGGTTCGACTCGACTTTGTGGTGAATTAATTTTAGCATATAAAAATTAATTATTTATTTTAATTAATCAAATACTTGTGTTTTATCTCAATTTGATACGTTAATTAAGTAACTGCCCCCCATCGAGTCAACATCATTAATCTGATCCAATCAAAACCCTAATCTGATTGTGCTTATGTTTTTTGCCCGATCAAAACCCTAATGCCCGGTCTTACTTACGTGTCTGTTATTGCCCAGTCAAGAGTCAGAGTCAAACACGTTTTCCTATTTCTGAGCGCACATTATGTGGTCAAATCATGGATCACATTCTGATGGATCCTCTGATTCTCTCAGATCGAGTTGCAGATTTCCACTATAAATAGAGGGTTCTCCTTAGTTAGAAAAACACACTAAAAACTCTTCGTATCTAAGACTTTTCTCTATTCTCCCCTTTCTTACTTTTCCTTCTAATTCTTACAAGTGGTCTTAGTGCTATATCCTTGAGACTTCGTGGTTGATAGTCTACCTTGCACAATTTGGGCAATTTCTCGAAACATCTTAAAGAGAGCGACCTAGTCCACGACTCAACCCAGTAATATTTTTCAGTAGCATTGTTATTTTTGAAAAAGTTTTTTAAACTTCTGAAACTACAATTACCTACTTGACGAGAACCAACATTCTTATTGCATGGTAATACTTATTCAAAAGCTGTTCCACAAGAATGAAGTTCTACTCCCAATAGTTATGCGTCTATCAATGAAATGCCTAAAGTACTTTGCATCGATAGTTTAATTAAATTTTATTTTAATTTGTAATATTGATATTTATTGTGAACAAGCTGTATCTTCTACTAGATAATGAAGTAAGTTTTAGGCATTATAGGAAGCTTTATATTTATGTTTGTCTTCAACCAAACATTGTAAAGTTTTATCTTGGATTATTATGTTCACTATTTATTCTGTTTTAAATTAAACAGGCCTGATTAAAATTTTACAATTGTAGGATTATTTTAAAATATTAATCAATTACGTTGAAGACAAAATCGATATAACTATGATTTTAATTATTAAATTTGAAATAAAATCAAAATTGAATATTTGGTTTTGAGTTTCATATGGAAGAAAGATAAATAAAAGCATGTGAAAATTATTATTTTAACTAACAGTTGAAATGATAATCCTGTGAAGTTTCTTCTATTTTTAAACCTATTATTTTAATATTTAATTATTTTGTTATCGTGATGAAGTAACGGTCCCACTTTCCTCGTCGGTGGGTTGTTATCGTGATGAAGTAATTTCTTATATCATTGTTTCAACCATTTGTGGCAATAATTAGATGCAATAACATGAAGTGTTTTTCCTTTTCTTTCTTTTCTTAATTAAAAAAGTACTTTTTCTTCGTTACTTTATCAAATGCAATGCAACGTTTCATGTCTTTAATGACTTTTTTCTCATACATATTTTTTTAAAAATTTACTTTTCAATCTTTTCACATTTGTATTATTCTCCAACTAAACACTCCCTCTCATCTTTTAGTATTAATAAAATTATATATATATATATATATATATATATATATACTTTTTAATTTCTACTATTACATCAACTTATATTTTTAGATAAATTTTTGCAGTAAAATTAACATTATAAAAATCTCCTTAAGAAAATGTATTAAAAATTTGATTTTTAATTTTATATTTTTGTAAATTTTATCTAAAAAGAATTTTAAAAAAATTAATATTTAATTCATTTTAAATTAGAAAATTTAAAATTTTGTCAAAAACTTTTTATAATTTTTAAATATACTTGCACAAATTCATTCAAAAAATTTTAAATTAAAAGAATTAAACATCTTTCTTTTCAATAAAACACTAAAAATATTTTCTGAATAATTGTGTAGAAGTTAAAAGTCATATTTTTATTTTATAAAAATTAAAATATAAATTTGAAATTTTATAAAAATCCAAAATTCATTAAACACGTATATTTTTTATATGAATCTAACAACTCCTCACATTTGTGTGCACGGTTTAATATGAAATCATGCTTTCGACTTTCTAGCAACTATTGTCCAGACGAGTACTCCTATTTTCGTGGTATTGCACGGATTTGTATTTTTATTTGTTGTGTTTTTATAAATAGTAAACTAATTAAAATAAAAAATAAAAAGCAAACAGAGAGAATGGGAGTGACAAAAAAAATTGAAATTAAATTTTCTAATTTTAAAATTATTTTTAATATTATTTTATATTTATTTTACTTAATATTTATTTTATTTATATATTAAAATATTAAAAATAAATTTATTTAAAATGTAATTTAACTAAAATCTAATAAGTTAACCAATATTAAAAAATTAAACTTATGTCCTAACACTACTCGAAAAATAGGATTTTACAGCGCTTTTTTTAATCTATTTACAACGCTTTTTCAAAAAAAAAAACGTTGTGGAATCGAGCGCTCTAAAAGATACAACAGCGCTTGTTTTTTTTTTTTAAAAAAAAAAATGCTATAAAACATGTAGATATAATGCGCGCTTGTTATGCACATTTTACAGCGCTTTTTCAAAAAAGCGCTGTAAAATGCGCGAACTTAATTTGTACAACTTTAATATCGCCGACAGTCTTGTGAATTTAGTACAACCATTATATAATTGTTTCTCTGCATCACTCAACAAACTCTCAAACATTTTAGGACAATCCCGAAGATCTTCTTCAATTGCTTTTGCAATCTCCTCAACTCAATCCGACTCATATGTATCTGTGTCGAAATCAGTTGAAGCATATGTCGAACCATTCTCAAAATTAATGTTTCCTTTTTTTTTTTCTCACCATGTCTTATCCAACATGTATAGCTTTGATCAATTCCATTCCATATTAAATGTCCTTCCAATTCATCTTCTCTAATGCGTTTTCCAAAACAACATTTTAAACAAGGACAAACGACTCTATTTGGATCTTTTGCATTCTTCACTACAAACTCAACAAACTCCTTCACTCCATTTTCATACACTTTGAAAATCGATTGGCAGACATCTATTTCCGGTCCATATTATATGACCTATATAAATGCAGTTACAAAAATAATAAGCTTCTGATAACATTATACCAATATATAGTACACATATCTAATATTGGAAAATGGAAACCAAAGTCCATTATTATGTAACAATTTCAAAACAGAACATATCAACAAATTTCAAAAAAAAAAAAGATTTTATATGATTTATTATGTAACAATTTATTAGTTTTCGTGATAACAACAAATTAATAAATACAATACTTGAGACAACGTATCCAATTTTTTTTATAAAAGGAGGAGCAGTAGATGGTCGCACGGTACGTAGAGGAGATGAGGGTTCCCAAAGTAGAGGAGATGAAGGTTCGTAAATTTGTTTTTTAATTTTTTTTTATTTATTTAAAGTAAATGATTTTGATAAGGCTTTTACAGCGCTTGTAACAAAAGCGCTCTAATAGGTCATTTAATTATTTGAAAGCGCATGTCTTTTACAGCACTTGTAAAAAAAGCGCTCTAATAGGTCATTTAATTATTTGAAAGTGCAAGTCTTTTACAGCGCTTTTCCAAAAAGCATTGTAAAAGCTATGTAACATCAGGTGGTAGCGCTATATTTTACAGCGCTTGTTTTTAAAGCGCTCCAAAATCGCTGTAAAACATTATGTGAGGGCATTTCATTTTACAACGCTTGTGTACAAGCGCTGCAAAAGCCTTATAAACATTATGTGCAAGCCATATATGATCATACAACAACGCTTTTTCTACAACGCTTGTAAAAAAAACACTGTTAAATTCTCCGTTATTTTTAAAATATATTTACAACAACGCTTACATTAATAAGCACTGTAAAAGGCGCTATAAAATATATTTTTGACGTAGTGCCACAAAGGAAAAGCACTTCATGTTATTGCATCCAAATTATTGATATGTACTATTAAAATGTATTGATTATTCAATCCATGTCATTCCTTTCTTCCTCACTTTTTTCTTTCCTTTCCAAAAAGAGAAAAACGGAAGTGAGAAGAAAAAAGAACATTTGCCATAAAGGAAAGGTAGTGCGATAGAAAATATGAACAACCCACTAACGGGGAAAGTGGGATCACGATAACAAAATAATTAAATTGTAATAATAGGGTTAAAAATAGAAGAAACTTCAAAAGATTATAAGTTCAATTTTTAGTTAAAATAATATCTTCACGTGCTTTCATTTATCTTTCTTTCATATGAAACTAAAATCAAATATTCAATTTTGATTTTATTCCAAATTTAATAATTAAAATCATAGAATCATATCAATTTTGTCATCTATATCATTGATTAATATTTTAAAATAATCTTACAATTGTAAGATTTTAACTAGGTCTATTCAATTTAAAATAGGATAAATAATGAACATAATAATACAAGATAAAACATTACAATGTTTGGTTGAAGACAAACATAACAATATAAAGCTTACTAGATACTAAAACTTACTTCATTATTAATTGAGACTAGAACATATAGGTTGTTCACAATAAATAATAATAATACAATTAAAATAAAATATAATTAACTATCGAGGATGAAAAGTACTTATAGGCATTTCATTGATAGATGCACAATTATTGGCAAATTGAATAGAATTTGATTGTTTTGGAAGAGATTTTGAATAAATTTTATCATGCAAGAATGCTGGTTCTTGTGGAGTTGGTAATTCAATTGAATAACTGCTTAGATATGAAGCAACGGTCACAATTGAAGGTCTAGTATCAGGGTCATGTTGAACACATAATAAACCAATCTGAATACACTTAATTACTTCACTTTTAGTATAATCTTCTTTAATATTTGGGTCCAATATACTTAAAGGTGTTTGATTCCTCCATTCTCTCCAAACCTGAAATAATAGGTCAAATTAAAATTTTCAATTATTTCACCTAATTGTTGTATCATTCGACTTACATTATTCAAGAGGCCATCAACAAAGCGTTGTGGTGTGTATGAGCTTGCATTCTTCTTTCCAGCAACAATCTCTAAAAGCATGACTCCAAAACTAAAAATATCTGATTTTTCAGAAAATTGTCCAAGTATTGCATATTCTGGAGACATATAACCACTATAAAATAAAGTAAACTCAATGTTAGTTTAACTAAAGTGTATCTTAATTAAGAAGAAGTGGAAAAAGAAAACAAGTAGACCTCAAACATTCAAAACTTACATTGTTCCAGCAATTCTATTTGTACTTCCCTGGTCTTGACTTATTTCAATAATTCGTGCCAAACCAAAATCTGAAATTTTTGGAATCATATTTTCATCTAATAAAATATTACTTGGTTTGAGATCACGATGTATAACTTTGAGTCGAGAAAGTTCATGTAAATAAAGAATTCCTCGGACAATTCCTCCTATGATGTTAAAGCGTTCATCCCAACTTAACAACTTTTGTCGTTGAGAATCTACAAAATTGCTCATGAAATCAAATTAAGTTCATATATAGAAAACATATATATGAAATGCTTAAATATCAACAAATAAAAGTGTTTAAGGCGAAAAGTGTCTTACCGAATAAAAAGTAATCAAGACTCTTGTTTGGCACATATTCATAAATAAGTATTTTCTCTTGTTCTTCGAGGCAAAAACCTATAAATGCCACTAAATTTCTATGTTGAAGTTTTGCTATCAATAAAACTTCATTCTTAAATTCTTCTATGCCTTGATTTGAACTTGTTGAAAGTCTCTTTACAGCTACTTCTCGTCCATCAACAAGAATACCCTAAATTGATTTTGTATTTATTTATTTAAAAAATAGAAATATAAATAATTAATTCGGGATTAGATTCAAACAATATATACTTTATACGTGGGTGGTTAGAATTACAATGGATTATGGGTTTTCTTTTCGTTATAGGGTGAAAATGAATTTGAAAACTAGAAGGGAGTTTATTTATTTTGAAATACTGAAAAAAAATGTTTTGAAATTTTTAATATTTTTCAAAAATTTCTAATCTATTTTTCAAATGCATTTTTAATAAGTGCATTTTCTTAAATTTCCGTAGTGTCTTCTTTAATATCTGAAGTAAATATATACTAAAAAGCTGTTTATTTTGTGAAAACCTTTTATGTTTCAATTTTTAAAAATTTGTGCTATTTTAGTGTTAATTAGAAGGTTAGAGATTTTTGAAGTGAAAAGTTGTCTACATTTTAAATAAAAAAAATAAAAAATGTTAAAAAACTGTTTTTATTATTTTTGAAAGTATAAATTAAGATTTCATATTATCTTAATAACAATAATTTAATTTAATTGAAAAACTTCTTACAAAGTAAAATAAATATCTTAAAAAATAAATCAACAAAATATTTTTACAAAGTAAACTAATCTTAAACTTTCTCACCTTATAAACCTCTCCAAAACCACCTTTGCCAATGTAATTGTCTTTAGAAAAATTGTTGGTTGCTTCTTCAATTACGGCCCAATCGAATTGCAATGGTTCTAAACTTGCACTTTCTTCACCAACTAAATAAAAATATATTTAATTTATTGAACTTCTAAAAACTTATAAGAAATTACAAGTTCAAAATATATATTATTCAAAAAGACTTACAATTTTCTCGAAGAATAGTCCTTCGACTCTTTATTCCCATTCTCTTTAGCAAATAGTAGCCAATAGAAAAGAGCATCACCAAAATAATTATAGGCACAACAATGAACACAATTGTTTTCCGCTTTGCTACACAAAACAATTACTCTGTCACTCATTATAGCAACTTATAACTACATTTATCGTTTATTTTTCAAATATATCCTTGTAAAAATTAAACTTGTAATTTTGGCAAAAAGTTTACCTGCATCTGGTCGTGAAGATGCATCTCGTGGTGACGATGTAAATGTACTTTTGTTGCCGCCATAGTCGTGACCATAAAATTTGAAGAGTTCAAACCTCAAATTGCAGCTAGGATATAAAACTCTTCCCCCAACACTTCCCAATTTGGACCATGGAATTGCTGTACTAATAATATGATTTAGACACGAAATACAATCTTTCTTAACCAAATCTTGTATACATTGTTCAAGAATATACAAAGTTTGTATTTCATTCAACTTATATGACTTGGTCATATATTTTTCACTATTTGTTCCTGTGTCAAGCGCAAGTTTGGATAACTGATTCGACAATATATAAGTGAATGAGTTTTGCTTCGATGTTGAAATATTTATATCGCGATACATAGGACTTGTTCCTATTTTCGAGAAATCATAATCTGAATACCGAAGCAAGCAGTGACTATACCAAATTATACCCTTGGGAGAAGAGCAACACGTTAAGTTTGAAGATAATCGATCTGTTGCGTTTTTTACACATTGACCACATAGGCGAGGTGGAAGGTCACCTCTACACATGAATTGGCCGTACACCATGTATTCAACATGATCTTCATAAAATATATTTCCATTGGCAGCATTGGAAGACAAAGAAAAGAAGAGAGGTTTGAGATATTTCTGAAAATAATTAACTCTATCTAAGAAATGGTAATTACTTGAGCAATCATGGGAAAGATAAAACGGATCTTGTGTAAACCCTGAATCTTGTTTGGAATGATTTGTTTGAGGAACAAGTGCATCTGAAGTTGAATTTGTAGTCCTATAAAAAGGATATAGTTCATACCTAACATTACAACTGGGATATAGAATTCTCCCACCTAGATTTCCATCACAACATGGAAGTTCGTCAATCACTGTATTGAGGCAGCTTCTGCAATCATTAGAAGACAAGTCTGGTGTGCACTGAGCTAGAGTGTAAAGCTTTTGAGATCCCAAAATCAATGTTTCATTTGTGGCAAACTTCTTGTTCTTGTGACTTGCTGCTTCATTTGCAGTTTGATTCATGGTTGAGAATAACAAAAGAATGAAACTTTTTGATTTTGTGACATTACCGGGGTTCCATATAAAAACACCAGGCGATGTTTCAACAGTAGAAAAGAAAGAGGTATTGGAGTATCGAACCATGCACTCGTCGTACCAAATCACAGCTTGATTAGACAAAGAGCACTCTGAAGATAGTGTTGTGGTTGCATAAACTATGCATTGATGACAGAGCTGAGAGGGTACATCACCCCTACACATGAAGAGTCCATAGACAGAATCAGAGGGGTTTACACCAGTTCCTGTGGTGTTGAAGAATTCGGTGTTGCTGATGGCTTTCGATGATAAGGAAGAGAAGAGGGCATTGAGATTGACTTGGAATGTACTGTTGTTGGTTGTGGTAGCGTTGATGAAACAATATTTATCTACATAATAAGGAGTGTCTTGTGCCTTCATAATTGCAAAGAAAAGGTAGCAAGCAAGGATAGAGAGAAATAAAATTTTACATGAAGCCATATATTTTGTTTTATTCAGTATGTTCATTGCTAAACGGAGAAGAGAATGAATTGGACCAGCAATCATAGACGTAATATATGCAAATGTTTGGAGTTTGGAGTTATCGTTATCAAACTAATGGATTGCATAATTGATAGACATTAAAATAAGAAATCATATATTATTAATAATTAATAATACAACATAATATTAATAAATAATGACCTATTTAAATATATAAACTTTAAAAATATATAGTCTGAGTCAAGCCTTTCTATTAAACAGATCAGGTTAAGCCAGACAATAAGTAGGTCAGACCATAGACCCATGACAAACGACCTAATCTATTCTGATCCCTAATCATGTGCATTTCAACTCGGTCTCTCTATTTGAGAAGTTCCAATTTCTTTTTTTCTTTATAATATAATTAAATGAGGATGATTTTTTTTTTTTTTGAAATTACTCATTTTTTAAGTTTTTACAAAATTTTGACTTTTTAATTTTAGTCTCTAAAATATTTTATTCACTTTTAATTCCTACTTTGATTCTATGAGACTTATTTTGAGAGATTAAAAATATCAATTTTTTATAAAAACTTTTTAAAATAGGAACTAAAAATGAATAAATTTTTTTTAAAGACTAAATGTAGATAATTTGTTTTATAAGAATTAAAAATAAAATTTTATAAAGACTAAATAATTATTTTACACTTTTATTTTAATTATTAAATTTACAATTTTTTATTAGAGATATTATTTTTTAAGATTAAAACAAAGTCTCTAAAATATTTAAAATGGTCTTGTTTATGGAGTGCTCTGTTGTTGTCAAACACCAAAAGTCTGGGAAACATGTTGGTGTTGGCTACAAGACATGCTTTTCATATTTGGGGTTGGTCAGCCTATAAAACTTGCTAGTTGTGTTAACAATAACATACATGGAAAAGAGGAAGAAGAAAAGAGGAAGAAAAGAGACAACCCTTATAGGGTTACATAACATAGAATGAACCAAACTTAAGTTAATAAAGTTACAATGAGTATATATACAAGATAATAAAAATGTCTAAAATACCCTTACTACTAATATATAATAACATTATCTAACATCTCCCCTCCAACTTATGATGCATCAACATGGAATATCGAGAGTTTTTCAACTAATAAACAAAAACATTTAATGGAATGAATCTTTGTGAACAAATAAGCAATCTATAAGGAAGAAGATACAAACAATAGAATAATAGTTCCATGCTGAAGATGACGACGACGAAGATGACAATCAATCTCAATATGTTTGTTGCACTTATGAAAGGCCGAGTTATGAGCAATTTGAATATCACTCTTGTTATCACAGTGCATCGAAGTTGGCTCAGAAAGAGATACATCCATATCAGACAAAAGCCAACACAACAAAATTATTTCAGTAGTAATGGATGCTATAACATTATACTCAGTTTCTGCAAAAGAGCTGGAGACAATGTCTTGTTTCTTACTCTTCTAAGAAATAAGAGAGTCTTCGATAAAGATACAAAACCTTGTGGTGGATTTACGATTTGTTGTGTCACTAGTCCAATCAACATCAAAATAAGCATGTAACTCCAATGAGGATGACGATGAAAGAGAATACTTTTAAATTGAGTTCCTTGAAGATAACGAAGAATATAAAGAACCGCTGCCTAATGTACTATAGTAAGAGACAACAAAGTGACGGACAACAGGAACATCATAAACAATATCAGGTCTAGTAATCGTAAGATACTCTAAGCTACCAACCAAAGTAGGATACAAAATGAGATTTGGTAAAGGAATACCATCCGAGTGAGCATATTTTACATTCAACTCAAGAGGAGTATTTCTTGCTCTAGTATTAGAAAGACGAGTCTGGTCAAGAATGCTGGCAATGTACTTGGATTGAGAAAGAAGGTAGTCTTTAGGGGAGTAGGGAACTTCAATCTTCAAGAAATAGCGAAGAGTTTTACTTGCAATTTAAACTTCTTGGCTAACTGCAATTTAAACTCATTGATTCTATTTACATCATCACTTGTAATAATCATATCATCAACATATAGAGAAAGTATAATGCGACCATAAGTGGTGGACCTTACAAACAATGCAGAATTATATTCACTAGAGCAGAAGCTAAGAGAAATGGTCACAATAGATAATTTTTCAAACCAAACTCGAGGAACTTGTTTAAGACCAAAAATAGCCTTTTTAATTTGAAACTTCCTATTTGTGGAGGGACCATATAGACTTCTTCATGAAACTCACCATTTAAAAGAGCATTTTCAACATCCATTTGGGAAATATGACATTGACAAATAGATGCAACTGCAATAAGAGTACGAATAATGGTCATCTTGGTTATAGGAGCAAAACGTTTCCCATAATCCATACCATATTATTGAAAGAATCCCTTAGCAACAAGACACGTTTTGCAGCGCTCAATTGACTCATCAAACTTAGTTTTGATCTTGTTTACCCAACGAGACCCAATAACACGTTTTTTAGGAGGAAAATGTACTAAAGAGGATCAAGAATAACCTCTTCATAGCCTACTGCCAAAGAGGATCAAGAATAATCTCTTCATAGGAAGAGGGCTCAAATAAACTATGAATAGAGGTTAAGAAAGAAGCAAACAAAGCTGAGTAAGTTGAATAGACAAAATCAGATAACTTAGTAGAAAGCGATGTACTCAAGAAAAACGACATTACAAGAAACATAAAGTTTTCTTGCATGAGGATCATAACAACGATAAACCTTTTAATCATTCACATAACCAGTACACATGGTTGAATGAGAAAACAACATACTACGCTATACTTGAGGGCGAAGAACAAAACAAGTAGAATAAAAAACTTTCAAAGAAAAGTAATCAGGGATAGAAGTATACAATTTTTCAAAGGGAGACAAACTTGATATGACAGAACACGAAGTTCTATTAATAGCATGAATAACATTAAGAAATGCTTATCCCCAAAACTCACGAGAAACCGAAGCATACAACAAAAGGGAACATACAGTCTCAATAATATGACAATATTTTCTTTCAGCAGCTCTATTTTGTTAAGAGTATCAATACAAAATGTTTGATGGAAGGTTCCATCATAAATAAATAATTTAAATAATTTATGAGAAATATATTGTCTACCTAAATTACAACGAAAATATTTTATAATAACATTATGTTGAATTTTGACTATATCAAGAAACATAGATAAACATGAAATAAACATTTGTTTTTTAAGTTAACCACAATTTTGTGGATGACTCGTTAAATGCAATCCATTTTTCTCAATTCAATTTAAAAAAAAAAAAACTAATACATATCAACTTCAGGTATAGTTTTTCACATCTATGCACACCACACAAAGACAAAACATAGAATTTGGAGACTTCCACTTTATAGTTTTTTGTGGGATAATTAAAATGACACCACATGTCTTCAAAAATATTTGTGGGTCAAATTGAAATGACACCACCGGACTTTATAAAATGTTTGTTTTCAATATGAAGTATAAGTATGTTATTAAATGCCACACGTAAATAAAATAAATACAAGGTTTACATGTTTTTCTAGGACAATGGTTAGTGTACCGAAAATAAATGATTTTGTATTAAAAATGGTGTATTTTATTTTTTAGCAAGTTAAATTTTTAAAAAATATAATTATTATATACGTGGGATCTTTATCTGTGTCGTTACACTATGCCAAAAATGTCATTTAATAGCGCTCCTTTTACAGCGCTTACTAAATACAAGCGTTGTTTTAAATATATTTTAAAAATAACGGAGCCTATCACAGAGCTTTTTTGACAAGCGCTATGAAACAAGCGTTTTTGTAGGGTCATATAGCGTTTGCGCATAATGTTATAAGACTTTTACAGCGCTTTTTTCACAAGCGCTGTAAAAGAAAGCGCCTTAACGTATTATGTTACAGCGCTTTTTCACAAGTGTTGTAAAAGGGATGCGCTTTCAAATAATTAAATTACCTATTACAGCGCTTTTTTCACAAACGCTGTAAAAGACATGCACTTTAAAATAATTAAATTACCTATTATAGCGCTTTTTACACAAGCGCTGTAAAAGACATGCGCTTTCAAATAATTTAATTACCTATTACAACGCTTTTTTCACAAGCGTTGTAAAAGACATGCGCTTTCAAATAATTTAACTATCTATTACAGCGCTTATTTCACAAGCGTTGTAAAAGACATGCAAATTCAAATAAATATCATTTACTTTTAAATAAATAAAAACAAATTTAAAACAAATTTACGAACCCTCATCACCTCTACTCTACGAACCCTTATATCCTCTACGTACTGTGCGGCCATCTACGTTGTCTCAGGTATTTATTAATTTGTGTTTGTCAAAAAACCATTAGTTTTTTAATAATTGAAAACTAATAAATTGTTATATATTAAATCTTTTTTTTTTAAATTTATTGATCTGTTCTGTTTTGAAATTGTTATTAGATATGTTGATATTAGATATGTTGATATTGGTTTCTTTTTTAAACTTGTTGATATATTTTGAAAGCTTAATATTTTTGTAACTGCATTTATATAGGTTGTATAATATGGATCGGAAATGGATGTCTGCCAATCGATTGTCAAAAGAGTATGAAAATGGAGTGAAGGAGTTTGTTGAGTTTGCAGTGAAGAATGCAAAAGATCCAAATAGAGTCGTTTGTCATTGTTTAAAATGTTGTTTTGGAAAACGCGTTAGAGAAGATGAATTAGAAGGACATTTAGTATGTAATGGAATTGATCAAAGCTACACATGTTGGATAAGACATGGTGAGAAAAAAAAAGGAAACATTAATTTTGAGAATGGTTCGATATATGCTTCAACTGACTTCGATACAGATACATATGAGCCGGACCGAGTTGATGAGATCGCAAAAGCAGTTGAAGAAGATCTTCAAGATTGTCCTAAAATGTTTGAGAGTTTGTTGAGTGATGCTAAGAAACCATTATATAATGGTTGTAATAAATTCACAAGACTGTCGGCGATATTAAAGTTGTACAACTTAAAAGCGAGTAATGGATGGTCTGATAAAAGCTTCACATAATTATTAACACTCTTAAAAGATATGTTGTCAGATGATAATGAACTTCCCAGTCGAACCTACGAGGCTAAACGGATTTTATGCTCTATTGGCATGAGTTACGAAAGGATTCATGCGTGTCCTAACGATTGCATTTTATTTCGAAACGAATATGAATTACTTAAGGCATGTCCAAAATACAATGTCTCTCGATATAAGAAGAAAGAATCTACTCCAACAAAAGTCGTGTGGTATTTTCCTATAATACTAAGATTTAGGTGCATGTATCGTAGTGAAGAAGATTCAAAACACTTGACATGGAATGCAGATGAAAGAATTAGAGATGGAATGTTTCGAAACCCTGCAGATTCCCCACAATGGGCAAAAATTGATCACGAGTATCCTGAATTCAGGAAAGAGTCAAGAAATCTAAGACTTGCACTTTCTACTGATGGAATGAATCCACATGGTCTTCAAAGCATCTCACACAGCACGTGGCCTGTGATTTTGTTGATTTATAACCTACCTCCATGGTTATGTATGAAGCGTAAGTTTATGATGTTGTCTTTGTTAATTTCTAGACCCAAACAACCGGGGAATGATATCGACGTATACTTGACTCCTTTAATTGAAGATTTAAAACTTATGTGGGAGACAGGTGTGGAAGTTTATGATGGTTATAAGAAAGAATGTTTCAATTTGAGGGCTATGTTCTTCGGCACAATTAATGATTTTTCAGCATATGGTAATTTATCAAGATATAGCATTAAAGGTCAATGTGCATGTCCTATATGTGAAGAGAGTACAAATTGAATGCGGTTGAAACATTGTAAGAAAAATGTGTTTCTTGGACATCGTAGATTTTTACCTTATAGTCATCAGTATCGTGGGTGGAGAAATGCATTCAATGGAAAATCAGAGGAAGGTAAAGCTCCTTTAGCACCGACTAGATATCAAATACTTGAAAAAGTACAAGGTTTGACCAATAAGTTTGGCAAACCTTTTGCAGGAGAGCTGGTCAAAACTGGGTGGAAGAAAAAGTCAATTTTCTTTTAATTGCCATATTGGAAGTCATTGTATATAAGACATTTCCTCGATGTGATGCATATTGAAAAAAATGTATTTGATAGTGTTATTGGTACGTTACTCAATGTTCTAGGAAAGTCTAAAGATGGCATCAACGCAAGATTGGACTTGGCCGATATGGGAATAAGAAATGAATTGGGTTTCGTAAAGAAAGGAAATCGCACAAATCTACCTCCAGCTGCTCATACTCTATCTAGAAAGGAAAAAAATTGTTTTATGTAAATTTCTACACGAAGTTAAAGTTCCAGAAGGATACTCTTCAAACATTAAAAATTTGGTTAGTATGAAAGACCTCAAGTTAAAAGGTTTGAAGACCCATGATTGTCATATTCTAATGGAGCATTTGCTACCAATTGGTATACGTTCCATTTTACCTGAAAAAGTTCGAAGAGCCTTAACTAGATTATGTTTCTTCTTTAGGGAAATTTGTAGTAAAGTGATCGACCCTCAGAAATTACCGACATTGTAGAGGGAAATTGTTGTTACTTTGTGTGAGCTTGAAATGTATTTCCCACCCTCGTTTTTTGATATAATGGTTCACTTTACTATTCATCTGGTTAAGGAGACACAACTTTGTGGACCAGCTTATATGAGATGGATGTATCCGATAGAGCGATATATGAAAATATTAAAAGGGTACGTAAAAAGTAGAAGTCGATCAGAAGGTTGTATTTCTGAACGGTACATTGTTGAAGAGGCTGCTGAATTTTGTACTGAATATTTGTCCAATGTTGAATCCATAGGGCTTCCCATGTCTCGTCATTCGGGACGAATATCAGGAGAAGGGATAATTGGAAGGAGACTACTGACTATATCAACGACAGAATGGGAGCAGGCACAATTGTATGTTATGTACAATGATGATGAGGTTCAACCGTATGTTATAATACACATGGATCAGTTAAAACGATATATGAAAATATTAAAAGGGTACGTAAAAAGTAGAAGTCGATCAGAAGGTTGTATTGCTGAACGGTACATTGTTGAAGAGGCTGCTGAATTTTGTACTGAATATTTGTCCAATGTTGAATCCATAGGGCTTCCCATGTCTCGTCATTCGGGACGAATATCAGGAGAAGGGATAATTGGAAGGAGACTACTGACTATATCAACGACAGAATGGGAGCAGGCACAATTGTATGTTATGTACAATGATGATGAGGTTCAACCGTATGTTATAATACACATGGATCAGTTATCTCGTTTGAACATTAATAGGAATCAAAATTGGATAACTCGAGAGCACAATCGAAGTTTTATAACATGGTTAAAAAATCACATAAAGTCAAAGTTTGATATAGACCTCGGATCATTCACAGAGATTGAGGTGGCTAGCAAATGGTCCGAGCTTACATGTCTTTTCTTACACTGGTTATGTTATTAACGGCTATACATTTTATACCAAAGAACAAGATGATCAGACCACTATGCAAAATAGCGGAGTCACTCTCGTAGCTGAAGCGATGCATGTCTCAAGTGCAAAAGACAAAAACCCAATATATGCAAATCTATCATATTTTGGGGTTATCGAGTGCATATGGGAGTTAGACTACATAATGTTTCGTGTTCCCATATTTGGTTGCAAGTGGGTCGATAATAATAATGGCGTTTGGATTGATGAGTCAGGATTCTTTCTTGTCGATTTTAATTGGGTGGGATACAAAGACGAGCCTTTTATTTTAGCGTCGCAAGCTCAACAAGTGTTTTATGTCACTGATCGTTCTGATGATAAATGGTTTGTTGTCCTATCGACCAATAAAATAAGTGATGATAACAATAATGATGAAGATGTAATGATCTTTTATTTGCAACATCACAACAACAACATGAAATTGATTCAACTGATGATGGTTTATATCTTAGAGATGATCATGATGAGGGAGTTTGGATTAATCCATCGTTTTGTATTGTAAATGGACAAACAAATGTGAATTCCACCAGGAAATGAAGAAGGGCATCTTAATGTATATATTTGATTGTTTTATATAAGCCATGTAATCTGAATTGAGTTCATGTAATTTAATTGTTTGATCTACCAGAATTGAGCATTTTAGTATTTAGCTTGAACCGTATTTGGTTTTCTGCTTATATTTATTTTCTGCTTATATTTAGCTTGATCTTAGTGATTTATACTAAGTTCATGTAATTTAATGTATGTTTGACCTGCCATAACTGATTTTCTGCTTATATTGAACTTGAAAACTATTCATCTTGAACTGATCATCCCAATATGAATTGACTATGTAATTTAGCATTGATATATATATAGGTATTAAACTAATTATTTGGAAGAAAAAATCCATATATAGGTATTTTACTTGAATTGAACTGAAAATAAACTAGTAATTTTACAGCGCTTTTGTCCATAAGCGCTATAAAAGCCTTTAAAATAAAATAAGGAGGTCACAAAGCTTTGTTTTATACCAAGTTAAAAGGGTCTTTTACACCGCTTTTCTCACAAGCGCTGTAAAAAAGCTTTTTAAAAATAAAATAAAGAGGCCTTTTAGAGCGTTTTTCCAACAAGCACTATAAAAGGCTTTTAAAAAAAATAGCCATATAACGTAAGAAAAAAAAAAGGTCTTTTACAGTGCTTATCCCACAAGCGCCATAAAAAGGCTTTTAAAAATAAACTAAGGAGGTCTTTTAGAGTGCTTTTTTGACAAGCGATGTAAAAAGCTTTTAAAAAAACAGTCATATAACATAAGAAAACAAAGAGGTCTTTTACAACGCTTTTCCCACAAGCGCTGTAAAAAGGCTTTTAAAAATAAAATATGGAGGTCTTTTAGAGCCTTTTTCCATCAAGCGTTGTAAAAGACTTTTAAAAATGAAATATAGAGGTCTTTTAGAACACTTTTCCCATAAGCGCTGTAAAAGGCTTTTAAAATAACAGTCATATAACATAAGAAAGCAAATAGGTCTTTTACAGCGTTTTTCCCACAAGCGTTGTAAAAAGGCTTTTAAAAATAAAATATGGAGGTCTTTTAGAGCACTTTTCCAACAAGCGCTGTAAAAGGCTTATAAGAAAGCGTTGTAATAGGGTTTTATACATAACAATAAACCACTTCAATTTCCTCTTCATTATGTAAACTTCACTACGATAGTATCCTCCTCCTCTTCATCGTTCTTCTCATTGCGCACCCTATCATCTCTCCCATTGCGAACAATATTTCCACGATCATCTCTCTCATTGCGAACCATATTTCCATCCACGATCATCTCTCCCATTACAAACCATCTCTTAAGTAATTTTTTAACTTTTATGCTTGATTTATAAGTTATACTCTCATAAAAAAATTGTGGTATACTAAATGCATTCACTAATATTAAAAAGACAAACATTAAATGAGCGCCAAAATTTTTTTTTCAAATAATTTTTTTTTAAAGTTGTGACTTTTTCTTATAAATAGAACCAAAAATTCTTCCAAAATTTTTCTTATAATAAAGACTGGGGGAAGTATTTTGTAAGGCTAGACAAATTGAGTGTATTTTTATGAATCATTAATGATTATTTTATTACAATAAATGCTAAAATTTAAATTCGGATACTAAACTATCCTCTTACCACTTAATAGCTATATGCATACCACTTAATGGCGCTCAACTATAAATAGTTAATTTTTTTAGTACTTTTAAAGAAGATAATCTTTTTAGTAGCAATAAAATAATAAAATTGGATTACAGAAATATAAATAATAGATATTTGTGGTATATTAGAGATACTTTCTCTTTTATATATTACTAAAGTAGTTAGTTGATATAAATATATATTTATGAACAGAGATCAAATTAGATCAATATAATCTTATAGAATACTATATCAATTAATAACATTTTAATTGATATAAATATTATTAAATTCATCACTGTATTAAAAGTGTATATAATATAAATTATTCATGTAAATTTATGCAAATATCTAAATTATTTTATTGATGATTGAAATTCATAAATATTTGATAAAAACAAATAAAACGTTGAATTTATGTATATGAATAACATATTAAATGATTTTAAATTTTTGTAAAATTTTAATAACAAATAAAACATTGATTTTATGTATATGAATAACATATTAAATGATTTAAATTTTTGTAAAATTTTACATAGACGATGCATGTAATGTGATAAGTAGATTTTATAAAATTTATTTTGTTTAAAATGTTATTCAACAGTATAACATTGATGTATTATTATTCTGGAGTAAGTTTCTCTCTATGTATATATACACACTCTTAGAAAATTACAATAATTTATCAGCATGACTTTATAGGTAATTAGGGTAAAAATTAAATATCTATAATGATCTAACTATTGCGATTGACTAATAGTAAAATTTTTTATTGTACTGTCAGTCTAAAAAGATTTACCGCGTCAGAACATCACAACCATTTATATGTGTGACCTTAAAAACAAGACCCTCATAAATATTTTATAAGCACCGTTTTAATTTTAAAAATTATATATCTCATAAAAAAATATGAAATAAGTGTTTAGTTTTTATAAAATTTCAAAATTTTATTTTTCGTTCATTTAAAAAATTATTCAATTTTTAATCCCTAAAAGTTATTTTATTCACTTTTAGCTAGTCTCTATTTTTTTAAAAAAAAATAATTGTAAAAATTGATACTATTAATCTCTCAAAAAAAATTCTATAAAATTAAAGTAGGAGCTAAAAGTAAATAGAATATTTGAGGAACTAAAGTTGAAAAGTCAAAATTTTATAAAAACTAAAAAAATATATGTAGTTAAAAAAAATTCATCAACGTTTTATTATATTATATAAAAAAATTGGTGCCCCTTTATAGAAACAGGTACAGTTGAACGATATACACAAGGCCATTACTAGTGATGCTTAAAAATAATTATGATAAAAATTATACGATTTTAATGTTCTAACAATTAAATCCTTTTATATATATATATTTTATGAAAAGTAACTAGTGTAATTAATTAAAGTATATATTTTGTATAAAATTATTTTCTTTGAGGGAATTATTGAATTATTCGTTATGTATAAATGAATTTAATATTTTAAGAAAGGATATATTTGAAAAAATACAATGTAGTTATAAATTGCTATAACTAGTGATAGAGTAATTGTTTTGTGTAGTAAAGCGAAAAACAATTCTCGTCACTGTTGTGCCTACGGTTATTTTGGTAATGCTCTTTTCCATTGGCTACTATTTGGTAAAGAGAATGGGAATAAAGAGTCGTAGGACTATTCTTCGAGAAAATTGTAAGTATTATCAATGGAAAAAATATATTTTGAACATATTTTGAACTTGCAAAACATATTTTTATTTAGTTGGTGAAGAAAGTGCAAGTTTAGAACCATTGCAATTCAATTGGGCGGTAATTATTGAAGCAGCAACCAACAACTTTTCTAATGACAATTACATTCGCAAAAGCGGGTTTGGAGAGGTTTACAAGGTGAGAAAGCCTATATATAGTTCATATACTTTAAAAAATAATATTATGTGCATTTATTTTTTATAATATATGTTCATTTATCTTGATTAAAGGTTTTTGAAGTAAACTATTCACATGAATATAACATGAAATATTAGTTAATATTTTCAAAATTAATGAAACTATATTTTTTTTAATATTTTTCATTTTTTTTAAATATAAATGATTTTCCACTTTAAAAATCTATAACCTTCTAATTAACAGTAAAATAGAAAAAAATTTAGAAAATTGAAATAAAAAATGTTTTCAAAAAATAGACGACTCTTTAATATATATTTAGTTCATATATTAAAGAAGACATTATGAAAGTTTATGAAAATGCACTTATTGAAAATGCATTTGAAAATTAGATTAAATATTTTTTTAAATAATTAAAAGTTTTAAAATATGTTTTTCAATATTTGAGAAAAAAATTAACTCCATTTAATTTTTTAATTCATTTTCACCCTATAACATTTGAAAAAACATAGATGATCGATTGTAATTCTAACCACCCACGTACAAAGTATATATTGTTTGAATTTAATTAGGCCTTTGTTTTTTATATTTTTATTTTTTAGATAAATGAATATAAAATATATTTAGGGTATACTTTTTTATGGACGAGAACTAGATGTAAAGAGGCTTTCAAGAAGTTCGAAGCAAGACGAAGAAGAATTTAAGAATGAAGTTTTATTGATAACAAAACTTCAACATAGAAATTAGGTGACATTTATAGGTTTTTGTCTTGAAGAACCAAAAAACTTATTTATAAATATGTGCCTGATATTTAAGAATTTCATATATATGTTTTCTATATAAGAATTTAATTTGATTTCATGAACAATTCTGTAGATTCTCAACGACAAAAGTTGTTAAGTTGGGTTGAACGTTTTATCATCATAGGAGGAATTGCTCAAGGAATTTTTTTATTTATATGAACATTCTCCACTCAAAGTTATACATCGTGATCTCAAATCTAGTGATATTTTATTAGATGAAAATATGATTCCAAAAATTTCAAATTTTGGTTTGACTCGAATTGTTGAAATAAGTCAAGACCAAGGAAGTACAAATAGAATTGTTGGAACATAGTAAGTTTTGAATGTTTTCTTTTTCAACTTCTTCTTAATTAAGGTGAAATTTAGTTAAACTAACATTAAATTTATTTTATTTTATAGTGGTTATATGTCTCCAAAATATACAATGTTTGGACAATTTTCAGAAAATCAGACGCTTTTAATTTTGGAGTCATGATTTTTGAAATTGTTGCTGGAAAGAAGAATCAAATTCATACATACCACAACGCTTTGTTAATGGCTTCTTGAATAATGTGAGTTGAATGATATAGCAATTGAGTGAAATAATTGAGAAAATTAATTTGACCTATTATTTCGAGTTTGAAGAGAAATAGATGGATCAAACACCTTTACGTATATTGGACCAAAATATTAAAGAAGATTATATTAAAAGTGAAGTAATTAAATATATTCAAATTAGTTTATTATGTGTTCAACATGATACCGATACTAGACCTTCAATTGTGAAAGTTGTTTCATATCTAAGCAACTATTCAACTGAATTACCTACTCCACGAGAAGCACCATTTTTCTTGCATGGAAATACTTATTCAAATGCTCTTCCACAAGAATCAAGTTCTACTCCCAATAGTTATGTGTCTATCAATGAAATGCCTACAAATATTTTTCTTCCTCGATAGTTAATTAAATTTATTTTAATTATAATATTGGTATTTGTTGGAAATGATGATGATTTTAATGAAAGTTTGTTGGAAATAATGATGACATTTATGAGAGTTAGTGTTGTTGTGAATTGAAAAAAATAAGAAAATCCCACATAGGAGGGTATATAAGGTGGGGGTATGGTACTTGGGGTGTGCTCGAAGGGGTACCCCAATTTTGTAAAGGAGGGAGAACACAAGCAAAACTGACCACCACACGCGCGCTGTTGCCCGGTCAGCCGGCTCGACCGGGTCTTAACCTTGGCCTTGGCTTTGGCTACGTTATGTCTATCGATGAAATTACTGAGATAGGATCATCTGCTTGTGACTACAGTAATCCATTTCAATTTGAGGGAAGTCACTTCAAACAATGGCAACAAAAGATGTTATTTTTTCTAACGACGAAAAAGCTTGTCAACGTTTTGAAGGATGAAATTCAAGTTGTTCCATAAACAGATAACCAAATAGAAAAAGATAAGAAAGTTGTTGAAATAACCCAATGGAAACATAGTGATTACTTATGTAAGAATTCTATTCTCAATGGACTTGTTGATGATTTGTATGATTACTACAGTTCCGACAACAAAACTGCTAAACAGGTTTGGGATGCTCTTAAGAATAAATATGATATTGAGGAAATTTGAGTCAAAAAGTATGTAATTAGTGGCTACCTCAAATATCAAATGAAATATGACAAATCAGTGGAAGCTCAATCTCATGAAATTCCTAAAATTGCTCATGAAATTATCTCTGAAGGTATGTCCCTAGATGAAAAATTTCAAATTGTTGTTATTATTGACAAACTGCCCCCTCCTTCGAAAGATTTTAAAAATCCTTTCAGGCATAAAACAAAATAATTCTCTCTAGAATGTCTGATAGCTCGCCTTAGAATTGAGGAGGAATCCTGAAAGCAAGACCAGAAAGATGAAGTTCTTCTTGTGGGAAATAACAAGAAAATGAAATTTATCGAAACGATTTTGAAGCTAAACGACAAACAACTAAAGAATCAGAGTCACTCTTTAAAAACCGGCAACAGGAATAGGAACCCTCCAAAGGTTCCAATTATAAGGCAGCAACAACCTCGTGGAAATGGCCTCGCCCACCTTTTCTCTGTTTTCATTGTGGAAAGGAGGGTTATACAACACACAAGTGTAGAAGCAAACATGGCCCTTTTAATCATGCTAACCCAACAGAAGAGCAATTCATTGCTATGATAATTGAGATGAACCTTGTTGGTGGATCAGATGGATAGTGGATAGACATTGGCGCCTCATGCCATGTCTGTTATGAACGTGCTATGTTTAAAACATACACTGCTGCAGAAGATAAGAAAGTGTTGTTGGGAGATTCTCACACCACTAATGTTGCTGGTATTGAAGATGTGGAACTAATATTCACTTCTGAAAAGACCTTAATTCTGAAGGATGTCATGCACACTCTAGAAATAAGGAAGAATCTGGTTTCTGAGTTTCTTCTCAATAAGACAGGGTTTACTTAGACTATACAGGCATATTTGTACACCATTTCTAAAAATGACATTTTTGTTGGGAAAGGGTACGCCACTGATGGCATGTTGGTGTACAAATCTACCCCAAAATTATCTTTAAAGGATTTTGAAAATTGTGATTTTTGCAGTTAAGCTAAAATAACTAAGAGTTCACATAAAACAGTAGTTAGAGAATCTGAGCCTTTAGACTTAATAGACTCTGATACATGTGAATTACATGGCACATTAACTAGAAATGGAAAACGTTATTTCATCACTTTTATTGATGATTGCTCTGATCACACTTTTGTATATCTAATGAAAAATAAAAGTGAAGTGCTTAACATGTTTAAGATCTTTGTAACTGCAATTGAAAATCAATTTAGTGAAAAAATTAAGAGGTTTCGTAGTGATAGAGGAACAAAGAATGATTCTAGTTTATTTAATGAGTTTTATAAAACCCAAGGAATTATACATGAAACTACTGCACCATATTCACTTGAAATGAATGGTAAATCTTAAAGAAAGAATAGAACTCTTACTGAACTAGTTGTTGCTATTATTCTTAACATTGGTGTTGCATCTCATTGGTGGGGG
>JBBPBR010000002.1:25350482-25362282 GCA_037974775.1 Cicer pinnatifidum
TTGAATTAATCTCTTACTATTCATAAGAGATAAAGATGATAGAAAAAAACATGAAATTTACTTAATTCATTAAAGAAAATTCATTCTTTTAAATATGTGATTTAAAATTTTTACTACTTAAATATCAATTAAAATGACAATTAAAAAAATGTGAAATTTATTGAGAGTGATAAAAAGATTGTTGCAAATTGATACCTATAGATAGATACTAACATTCATTTGTATGTCCTTTTATCATAATTTTGTAGTTTAAAAAAAATTATTTTTTCAAAATTATATACAAACAAACTAAAATTATTTTTAAAAAAAAAACTATTTTTATAATAATAAACAAACCAGAGATAAAAAATTATTTTTTAAATATCATAATTTTGTAGTTTAAAAAAAAATTATTTTTTCAAAATTATATACAAACAAACTAAAATAATTTTTAAAAAAAAATTATTTTTATAATAATAAACAAACCAGAGATAAAAAATTATTTTTTTAAAAAAAAAACCTCTAGACGACGGAGAAGGAGTTCCAGGTGGCTGAGCTTTGTCGTCCCCGCCGTAAAATTTGAAGAGTTCAAACCTCAAATTGCAATTAGGATATAAAACTCTTCCCCCAAGACTTCCCATTTTGGACCATGGAATTGCCATACCAATAATATGATATAGACACCAAGCGCAATCATCCGTAGACAAATCTTGCGTACATTGTTGAAGAGTATACAAGGTTTGTATATCATTCAACTTTGATGATTTCGTCATATATCTTTCGCCATTGTTAGCTGTATCACTCACAAGTTGAGATAACTGATTCGATAATATAGAAGTGAATGAGTTTTGGTTTGAGTTAGGTGTTGAAATATTTATATCGCTATACATAGGAGTTGTTTCCATCTTAGAGAAATATTGATCGGAATAGCGAACCAAGCAGTGACTATACCAAATTATACCCTGATGCGATGAGAGACAGTTTGAATTTGAATATAATCGATCTGTTGCATTTTTAACGCATTGACCACATAGGCGAGGTGGAAGGTCACCTCTACACATGAATTGGCCCCACATGAATTCCACATTTTCTACATAAAATATATTGCCAATTGCGGCCTTGGAAGACAAATAAAAGAAGAGAGTTTTGATGTAAGTCTGAAAAGTATTATCTTCAGTTAAGTTAGGTTTAGGTTTACTTGAGCAATTATGGGAAAGATAAAATGGATCTTGTGAAAACCCCCAATCTTGTTTCGAATCATTAGTTTCAATAACAAGTGCAGCTGGTGTAGAATTTGTTGACGAATAATTAACATTCCAATAAAAAGGATATAGTTCGTACCTAACAATACAGCTGGGTAATAGAACTCTCCCACCCTGCTTTCCATCATAAAACAATGAAATATCCCAGATCGCACTACTGAGACACGTTCTACAGTCAATAGGTGACAAGTCTGGTGTGCACTGAGCTAGAGTGTAAAGATTTTGAGATCCCGAAATGAATGCTTCGTTGGTGGCAAACTTCTTGTTCTTGTTACCAGTATGTGGATTTGCTGCTTCATCTGCAGTTTGATTCATTGTCGAGAATAATAAAGGTTTGAAACTTTTTGTGTTTGAGACATTAACGGGGTTCGATTCATAAGCACTATACGGTGTTTCAACGGTAGAAAAGAAAGAAGTATTGGAGTATCGAACCATGCATTCGTCGTACCAAATAATAGCTTCTTTAAACAAAGAGCACTCTGAGGAGAGTGTTTGGGTTGCATTAATTATGCATTGATGACAGAGATGAGAGGGTACATCACCCCTACACATGAAGAGTCCATAGACAGAATCAGAGGGGTTTACACCAGTTCTTGTGGTGTTGAAGAATTCGGTGTTGACGATGGCTTTCGATGATAAGGAAGATAAGAGGGTATTGAGATTGTCTTGGAATGTGCTTTTGGTTGTGGTATCGATTGTGTAACAAGATTTACCTACATAATAAGGATTGTCTTGTGCCTTCATAATTGCGAAAAAAAGGAAGCTAGCAAGGATAGAGAGAAATAAAATTTTACATGAAGCCATATATTTTGTTTTATTCAGTATGTTCATTGCTAAACAAGAGAAGATAATACTTTGGATCAGCAATGATATACTTAATATATGCAAATGAAAGCAATTTGGAGTTTGGAGTTGTCGTTATAACATTATATTTGATAAAAAAAAAAATGTTATATCCACGGAAAACTAGCGAACGTTTCCTACCTCATATTTCACAATTGACCTTATCTTATCAAAGGTAGGAACTAGGATTATATTTGTGGAATGGCCAACTAAATATATATATAAAAATTTAATTTGAAAATATTAAAAATCATAGGTCAGATCAGAGAAAACTTTAAAAGACCTAATATACGATTAAATTTTTAGGTGTATATTTGAGCTACGACCTATCATAGATTTTTTTTTTCGGCATAATTTAACTTAAAAATCTATTTAAAAACCTTATTAATATTAAAACATTTAAATGTTATATTATATATATATATATATATATATATATATATATATATATTAAACAATAAATAATTTTTTAAAAATCTGAAACAAAAACCATTTAAACACTAAAAAATGATTTTTGATTTCAAAGAATAGATTCTTTTCTGAAACAAATGCACCTATTATTACCTCTCAAACAAATATGGAACGACTACTGACCGATTGCCTAATTAATAAACTTTATAAGTGTGAGTATGACTTATTTAAATAAATATTCTTTAAAAATAGTCTGAGCCTATCTTTTTTATTAAACATGTCAGGTTATGCCAAACCATAGGCCCCCTGACGAACGACTTAGTCTATTCTGATCTCTAATCATGTGTGTTTCAAGTCGGTCTCTCTATTTGAGAAGTTCCAATTTTTTTTTATATAATATAATTAAATGAGGATGATTTCTTTTGAAGTTACGTATGTTTTATAGTTTTTATAAAATTTTGACTTTTTAATTTTAGTCTCTAAAATATTTTATTCACTTTTAATCCCTTCTTTGATTCTATAAAACTTATTTTGAGAGATTAAAAATATTAATTTTTTATAAAAACTTTTCAAAATAGTTTTTACGAAGTGACTGACAACACGAACATCATAAAAAATATCAACTCTAGTAATCGTAAGATACTCTAAGCTACCAACCAAAGTACGATACAAAGTGGGAGCATATTTCACATTCAACTCAAGAGGAGTATTTCTTGCTCTAGTATCAGAAAGACGAGTCTGGTCAAGAATGTTGACAATGTACTTGGATTATGAAAGAAGGTACCCTCTAGAGGAGTAAGCAACTTCAATCTTCAAGAAATGGCAAAGAGTTCTCAACTCCTCCATCCCAAACTGTTTGGCTAACTGCAATTTAAACTCATTGATTCCACTAACATCATCATGTAAGATTTATGGGTCACATATGTAATTAATTAATAAAGTGTGTTAGGGTCATTATATAATTAGCCAATAAACTAGGGGTCAAATAATATATAATAGTTTATGGCTAAAGAGCATAATAATTATGAAAATTAATAGTGTAGATATCATGCAATTTCTAATTCAATGAGGGGCTGAATTGGAAATACTGCAATTTGGGATATAACTAATTATAATAGTTATATATAGGGGTAATGGTCCCCAAGACAAACACAACAAGACTATTCAGTTTCACAAACCTAAAAGAGAAAACTCTCTGGTTCTCTCTATCCCCATAAAGAGAGCAAGGTCTTCAGGGTGTTTTGCTGAGGAAGATCGCCCAACCCATTGGCTCTATCATCATCATCCCAGGATTTCATCAATGGCAATTCCCACAGGTACGCTTCCGCCTTTGGTTATTCATCATGTAATTGGCATGGATTGTTGAGCATAACGTTATAGGGTTTTCCAACACATCATCTATAATAATCATATCATCATACAAAGAAAGTATAATACGACCATAAGTGGTGGACCTTATAAACAATGCAAAATCATATTCACTAGAGCAGAAACTAAGAGAAATGATCACAATAGAGAATTTTTCAAACTACGCTCGAGGAACTTGTTTAAGACCATGAAGAGCCTTTTTTAATTTTCATACTTCCCCTTGTGGAGGGACCATATAGACTTCTTCATGAAACTCACAATTTACAAGAGCATTTTTGACATCCATTGGAAAATATGCCATTGACGAATAGATGCAACTGCAATAAGAGTACAAATAGTGGTCATCTTGGCTATAGGAGCAAAACTTTTCTAATAATTCATACTATATTATTGAGAGAATCCCTTAGCAACAAGACGTGCTTTGTAGCGCTCAACTGACTCATCAAACTTAGTTTTGATCTTGTATATCCAACGAGAACCAATAACATGTTTTTCAAGGGGAAATTGTACTAATTCTCAAGTATCGATTTTGTACAATGCAGAGACTTCTTATGCCATAGCCTACTGTCAAAGAGGATCAAGAATAGCCTCTTTATAGGAAGAGGACTCAAATAAACTATGAATAGAGATTAAGAAAGAATCAAACAAAGCTAAGTAAGTTAAATAGACAAAATCAGGTAACTGAGTAGAAAGAGACGTACTCAAGAAAAACATTACAAGAAACATAAAGTTTTCTTGCATGAGGATCATAACAACGATAACCCTTTTGACCATTCCCATAACCAATACACATGGTTGAATGATAAAACAACATATTGCGCTATACTTGAGGGCGAAGAACACAAATAAAACCAAAGACTTTCCAAGAACAGTAATCAGGGATAGAAGTATACAATTTTTCAAAATGAGACAAACTTGATATGATAGATGATGAAGTTCTATTGATAGCATGAACAACATTAAGAACTGCTTCTCCCCAAAACTCACTGAGAACCGAAGCAGACAACAAAACGGAACAAACAGTCTCAGTAGTATGACAATATTTCCTTTTAGCAACTCCATTTTGTTAAGGAGTATCAATACAAAATATTTGATAGAAGGTGCCATCATAAGCAAATAATTAAAATAATTTATGATATGTATATTCTCTACCTAAATCACAACGAAAATATTTTAAAACATTATATTAAATTTTGACCATAGCACGAAACATATATAAACATGAACTAAACATTTTTTTTTATTTAACCACGATTTTGTGGATGACTCAGTTAAATACAATCGATTTCTTCTCACTTCAATTTTAAGTACAAAATAAAAAGAAAACATTCCTTTCCAAAAACAAAACTAATACATGTCAACTTGAAGTATAGATTTTCACACATATGCACACCACACAAAGATAAAACATAGAATTTGGAGACTTCAACTTTATAGTTTTTTGTGGGACAATTAAAATGACACCACAGGTCTTCAAAAATATTTGTCGACCGGTCTTTATAAAATGTTTGTTTTCAACGTGAAGTATAAGAATGTTATTAAATGCCACACGTGAATAAAATAAATACAAGGTTTACATGTTTTTCTAGGACAATGGTTAGTGTACTGAAAATAAATGATTTTGTATTAAAAACGGTGTATTTTATTTTTTAGTAATCCTCGTCTGGACACTAGTTGCCAGAAAGTCGAAAGCATAAATTCATGTTAATCCGTGCACACAAATGTGAGGAGTTGCTAGATTCATATAAAAAATATAAGTGTTGAATATATTTTGTTGGATTTTTATAAAATTTCAAATTTTTAATTTAATTTTTATGAAATAAAAATATGACTTTTCACTTCTACAAAATTATTCAGAAAACATTTTTAGTTTTTTATTGAAAAGAAACATGTTTAATTGTCTTTTAATTTAAAAAAATTTGAATGAATTTGTGCAAGTATATTTAGAAATTATAAAAAGTTTTTCGACTAAATTTTAAATTTTCTACTTTAAAATGAATTAAATATTAATTTTTTTAAAATTCCATTTCAATAAAATTAATGAAAATATAAAACTAAAAATCAAATTTTTTAATGCATTTTCTGGGAAGGAGATTTTTATAATGTTAATTTTGCTGCAAAAATTTATCTAAAAATATAAGTTGATGTAATTGTAGAAATAGAAACTATATATATATATAATTTTATTAATACTAAAAGATGAGAGGGAGTGTTTAGTTGGAAAATAATAAAAATGTGAAAAGATTGAAAAGTAAATCTTTTTAAAAATATGTATGAGAAAAAAGTCATTAAAGACATGAAACGTACGTTGCATTGCATTTGATAAAGTAACGAAGAAAAAGCACTTTTTTAATTAAAGAAAAGAAAGAAAAGGAAAAGCACTTCATGTTATTGCCTCTAAATTATTGCCACAGGGTTGAAACAATGATGTGAGAAATTACTTCATCAGTCATCACGATAACAACCCACTGACGAGGAAAGTGGGACTGTTACTTCATCACGATAACAAAATAATTAAATATTAAAATAATAGGTTTAAAAATAGAAGAAACTTCACAGGATTATCATTTCAATTGTTAGTTAAAATAATAATAATTTTCACGTGCTTTTTCATTTATCTTTGACTTTTTGATATGTATATCCCTTTTTAGAGTTACAATTTTTTAAATGTTACATTTTGAAAAAAAATTTCAAAATGCTACACTTTTTAAATTTAACATAAAGTTTCTTTTCGGAAAGTGACCTCCTGAAGAGGAAGTCTCTCCCTGGGAAAGCGACCTCCTACTACAAATTTGGTTTTTTTTCTTTTAAAAAAAAATTGTTTATTATTATTAATTTAATTATTTAAAAAATAAAATATATTAATAAATTTATAAATAAAATTTATAATTTAATTATCATTATTATTATAATAAATTATTATTATACATTAATAAATTATAAATAAATGTTATATTTTTATTATTGTTATTATGATAATAAATAATTATTATACTTATAATTAAAAATTATTATATTTAAAATGATTAAATAAATATATATATATATATATATATTATAAATTTCAAAATAAATAAATAAATAAATGATAATAAAAATTGAATAATAATAACAATTAAATGAAAAAAAATTTATATTGCTAACATGAAAATTAAATGAAATACATTAAATTAATAATAAAAATACATCAAATTTGAGTAGATGTGTCAGCAGCGTTTGGACAATGTTTTCTAGTATGACCAGAGACCCGACATAATTCGCATTTTCTTGGTACTCTTTTTGTATTGTTCATTTCTGTTCTAATGTGTTTGCTCTTTGGGCGACCTTTCTTGACTCTCCGCATTAGTCAATTGTGACACACCTTAACACCTTCATATTGTGGCTAATATCCTTGGTTTGGTATGGGTTGGAACACTTCATCATAGACTTTTAGTACCGTTTCCACCTTATACACATCAGGTATAAGACTCCAATAATTATATTTAATGCTAGAACATGATGCTATACCATGTGAACAAGGCATATGTTTAGCTTGATATATTCCACAATCGCGCCACTTGTTAGAAAGGTTTACACTAAAATGACCAATTGGTTGCCCTTCTATTGGAACCAGTGTCTCGTGCACCATGAAAGTATGGTTGCTCCGGTCAAATCTATCCACCCTATGACTATTGGATTTACTTATTTCCAATTTCATAAAATTTATGCAAGTTTCTGTGTATACCTGACCAGAAGCTAAAATTGATGCGTGTCGTTTTCCCATGGTTGGAAATAGTGTCCCTGTTTTAAAATAAGTTGATTGGACCAAAGCAGTATTGGGAAGGTTTCGTGGGCCTTTTAATACTGTATTCATTGACTCCACAAGGTTGGTTGTCATCTGACTCCGACGACTACCTCCATCGAATGCTTGGATCCAATCCTGTCGAGGTACATTGTCTAACTATTTCAAAGCCTCCGAATTTAGTATGCCGATTTCTCTGCGGTAGTATCGATATGTAGGCTCATTGATCGAGTAACCTGTATTGAAACAGTAGATTTTCTTCAAAGCATTGTCTTTAAATTCCCTTGTAAAATTTTGTGAAATATGTTGGATGCAGAACATATGCTTTGACGGAGGATCTTGCCACCCATTTGCAGAATTATTATAAGCACTCTTAATAGATTCATGTCTATCTGAAATCAAACAAATGTTGGCTTGTGGAGTGACAAATTTTCTCAAATTTCTCAAAAAGAAACTTCAACCTTCTTTTTGTCTCACCTTCCACAATAGCATAAGTAATAGGAATTACGTTGTCGTTCCTATCTTGTGCAACTGCTACCAATAGAGTTCCTTTGTACTTGTCGTACAACCAAGTCCCATCAACTTGTACTATTGGTTTGCAGAATTTAAATGTAGATATACACGGATCGAAAGCCCAAAATAGTCTATGAAAAATCCTTATCCCACCTATCAAACTATTCTCATGATAAGCTGGGATGGTTTCCATTTCTATTTTGGTTCCTGGAGCAAACGTTTTCATAACCAACAACCATTGTGGGAGTTGATTGTAATACTCTTCCCAGTTACCATAAATTTGTTTGATTGCTTTATTTTTTCCAATCCAGACCTTTTTATAACTAACTGTGTAGTTATGTAAAGCCCGAATCTGAGCAACAATGACATTCACTTTGATTGAAGGATCCACTTTCACAACTTGTATTATGCTTTGACATATCATGTTAGAATCGAGCTTCGTATGATCTTGTGACAATGCAGAATTTGTGTATGTATGAGGCACATTCAATTTACCAATAACCCACAATTCACTTTTTCTACGTTTTGAAGCTCTGCATCTAAACAAACAATTTGAATTTGAACAATAAATGACATACCTTTCTAAATCTGATTTGTATACCACAAAATTCAATGAATGTTTTAAATGGTAACGCTTGATTGCATGTACGCATTCATCTTTGTTATGAAACTTCATTCCAACTATAAGAGTTACATCTACTGTTGGGTCTTCGTTAATGAACAAGTGATCAAATTCACTTGATTTTTGTTGAGTATCTAAATTGATGCTCTTCAAGTGACATGGTGGATCGAACTCAGAGAGAATATGTTGATCTTCTGCTTCCAAATCTTCCATTTCAATGTCATCACCAGAATTATCAGATGATTCATCGAAGTATGTTTCATCATCTTCACTATAATCACTTAAATCTTCCTCGTTGATAGTATGTAAGACACTAAGAGGAAGATCACATTGTGGACTTGTTGGAGGAGATTGATGATGTAGTTGAAAACTTTCTGGATGAATTTGTTCTAATTGGGTAGAGTATGGTTTATAGTATTTTGATGGTTCACAGTGTTGTGATGGTTCACAATGTTGTGATAGTTCACAATGTTGGTATGGAGAATAGTGTTGTGATGGTTCATAGTGTTGTGATGGAGAATATAAGTCGGTTGATAAGGTGTGTTTGATGTCGATGGTTGATCAATGTTTGTTGATGGAGGACCAGACTCAAAGGTAACATATAACTCGATGGTGCCGTGTTGTGACCACTGTGCATAAACATCAAACATCAACTCAACATCTTCGTCGTCGCAAATCTTCATGAGTTCAAACCTTGTTGTATTTTCACCAAAGCACACAAGGTGTCGATAAACTATATCACTTATCGTGACATTGTCACCAAGCTGTAATTTTTTTCTAATGACATTCTTTAGACGAGCAAGGTTGCTTCCTGAATGTACTTTGAACGCCTTTTTATAGTCACTTATGAATGTTTTACCTTCAACTCCATCGACAATTGAACCATTATGATAAACAATACAAGCATCAACAAACATCTGAATTAGATTAAAATGGCTTAAGGATACGTTCGACGATATTGGTGAAAATGCATCTGAATTAGAAAAACAAGCATCATGTCGAGCATACATCCTATGTATGATCGGAGGGTTATTGATGCCTGACAAATCCAACAACCGTGTACATCTAAAATATCTTTTACTGTTAGAAGATTTAAATAAAGTATCCCAATATAGTTTTATTGGAGACCTTATCTCGGGTTCCAACATGAAGTTTCAGAAGAAGATAGGGTCACTTGGACTACATGTACTTATCTACTATGTTTTTATATTGTTGAAAAACATCATACAGATAGAGTCGCATTCCAATTCGGTTTCCATCAACAAATACCACAACCACCAGAGAATAAAAAACCGTATCATGAGGTCGACATGAGGCGTGGGATTGATGATAATTGGAACTAGGTATGGAGAGAAGAAATTAATCATTGGAACATACGCCATAATTACGTGTTGCGAGGTAACATCGTACAAGGTGTTTTATGTCATAGCATAGAATATATGATTTGGTTTAGACAACACACCAAATTGTTTATATCTGTAGAACAGTATCTCCGTGACCCCCGTTTACAACCGTCATCATATCCTCGTGTGCAATCGACCTCCCAATCAACCCCACAACAACAACACACAACAGGTCCGTCTTCATCAACACCTCACATACATGTCGCTACTGAAGTTCCATTTTGTGATCCACCACCATCTCAGTATTATGTTCCGTCGGTGTCAGAAATACCAACACCCGGTTATTCGACCGAACATGGGCTTATCTATAATTTGTTTGCAACTCAGTGCACAACTCCTGAATCGGTTTATGCTGTATTTGATTCGATGTATAATCAACAATCTCAAAATTTAATGGAAGCAGATGTCAGTGGTTTTAACCCATCAACAACTTACATTGAAGAAAATGATCAAAATGAGGATCAACCGGAAGAACCACAACTTGCTCAGAGAGCTAGACGAGTTCGAAGACACCCTACATGTGGGACTGGGGGTCATTTAGGTGGACATCATTGATATAAATTTCATGTGTTTTATTTTTCCAAATTTCATGTATTTTAATTTTCATGTTAGCAATATAAATTTCTTTTCATTTAATTGTTATTATTATTCAATTATTATTATCATTTATTTATTTATTTATTTTGAAATTTATAATATAATATATATATTTTTATTTAATCATTTTAAATATAATAATTTTTAATTATAAGTATAATAATTATTTATTATCATAATAACAATAATAAAAATATAACATTTATTTATAATTTATTAATGTATTTTTTAAATTTATTATTAGTATTTTTATTTTTTATATAATTAAATTAATAATTTAATTTAATTATAATAATTTTTAATTATACGTATAATAATAATTTATTATAATAATAAATAATAATTAAATTATAAATTTTATTTACAAATTTATTAATATATTTGATTTTTTAAATAATTAAATTAATAATAATAAACAATTTTTCAAAAAAAAAATGCCAAATTTGTAGTAGGAGGTCGCTTCCCGAGGGAGCGACTTCCTGTTGAATTTAAAAAGTGTGACATTTTAGGAATTTTTTTTCAAGGTGTGGCATTTAGGATATTATAACTCAAAAAAGGGATATATACATCAAAAAGTCTTATTCCTCGTTATCTAATTAAATCTTATTTTAATTGTATTATTGTTATTTATTGTGAATAAGCTATATGTTTTAGTCTCAATTAATAATGAAGTAAGTTTTAGCATCTAATAAGCTTTATATTATTATGATTGTGTTCTACCAAACTTTGTAAAGATTTATCTTCTATTATTATGTTCATTATTTATTCTATTGTGAATTAAATAGGCCTAATTAAAATTATACAATTGTAGAATTATTTTAAAATATTAATCAATGATGTAGAATAAAAAATTAATATGATTCTATGATTTTAATTATTAAATTTTGAATAAATTCAAAATTGAATATTTCGCTTTGAGTTTCATATGGAAAAAAGATAAATAAAAACAATTTAAATTGTTAGCTTTAGTGGAAAAAGACGAATAATAATATATTTTAGTCTCTAAAAATAAATCCTTATA
>JBBPBR010000002.1:25362892-25404563 GCA_037974775.1 Cicer pinnatifidum
TTAATTGTTTCATAGGTTAACATAAAAACAAAATCTATTTCATAAATATCTTAATTTTATTTATTATATACTCCATTTAGATTGTATATGATGCTACATTAATCTAAGAATGCAACATGTTAAATGTACATCCTTTTGCAGCTCTCATAACTTAAAACATATAATTAATACTTCATTACCTTATGAAGTAACATCCATTCTCAAGCATTTCACAACAAAAATAAACATAACTTTCATACAAGAAACCAAAGAACACAGTTAGAAGGGACTTTACTCAAAAACAGTTCCAAAATCATATTTTCAGTTGTCATACACTAAATTTAACTATTTAATTAAAATATCAAATTACATTTAATTTGAGTAAAAGACCCCACTCTTTATAAAGTTTATGGTTTCTAGTTATAAATGTAAGTTTTATTCTTAAAGATATATAATCAATTGGTTCAGTTATTCAAAGTAGGATATGAAGGGAAAAAAACAGGACAACAAATATTATCCCATTTTTAACGTGAACTTCTCCTACTAAAATTTATAAAATTCAATTTGTCTACTTTCTAATGGTTCAATAACCATTGCAATACCATATCAATGGAGAAATTTATAAACAAAATACTAATAGAGTGTTTATATAAGATTAAAGGGTTAAACTTTTATCTTAACTCTTTTACCCAAATTAGTCACTTTTCATTGGATAGAAAACACATTCATATTAGATTTTTAATTCAACATTATATACCTTTTACTATGTCAATTTTAAACAAGACTAATATACTCAAAAGTTACATGCAAACATCAAATCAAATAGAAACTACTCTTGAAATATATTTTTCTAAAATTAGAACCCATTAACTTCTTTTGATGCCACAAATCTGAATTTTATCCTATGCAAGAGAAGTGAAAGAAATAAACTCATATTACTCAAGCATTCAAATCAATTTAAAACTCTAAAGACACTCTATAAGAGGTTTTAAGGGGTTTTCTATGCAATCTTAGGGAAATTACAAGTAAATGAGAGTGTCATAATTTTGTCTTGAGTTTGTCGCATTTTCCTTGTTGGAACACTAGCTCTTTATCTTTCATATTCATCTTATCCACTCATCCATGGATTCTTTCTCCTCTCCTTATTGTCCTTGCTCGTAGCTCATCAATCAAGTCACTAATATAGAGGCTATTTACTTCTTTGGGTCTTCAACTTAAGTTATGGGCTTCACTATTGATTTGAGTTGTCTTCATACCATTTAACTTGAGGTTTGGATTCTGGAGAATTATTTGTCTTTAAAAGGGAATAACCATAATGTTCTTCTGGTCCATCTCCATTTCAAGTAAGACATGATGTTCTTGATTTTTTTTCATGGTGAGATCATTGATTTTTGTATAAATATATTTGATCACTTATCTTTGAATAAATCACTCAAAAACACAAGTTAAATACACTAAAAAAAAAAAACATCTATTGTGACACTCAGCTTTTAGTGATATTTTATTGTTTGTCACTATAATTACTTTTAGCTACAGATAAAGTATTCAAGTAAAAAATAGTTTCTAGTTGACCAACAGTTTTTCCTCGTTGACCCACTCTTCAGTTCATGTATTCCCTTCCTCCCGTTTTGGATCTCAGAATTTTTTTCCTTATTTCTTCTCAAATTTGCTCAAAATTCACCCAACAACTGATTTCCTTTCTCCCATTTCAATCTCATAAACTTTTGTTCCATATTTCTTCTCAAATTTGCTCAAAAGGTTAAGGAATGATTGAAGCTCTTCTCAAATTTTTCTCCCTATTTCATCTCATAAATTATCACAAAAAAATTCGATTCCCTCTTCAATTGATTCCTTCAATTTCCTCTTTAATTGATTTCCCCTTCAATACGTATTCATCTCAATCGAATTTCCTTATGATTCAGGCTCAGGATTCAGATTCAACAATACAATAATAACAGTACAACACAATGATTGTAGTTCTAATTCCAACTCAAAACCGAGTCAAAAGCTTTGTTGTTCGGCACCTCCTTGATTCTACGCACTCCTTTCTGCTTATTCTGCGCTACTTTCACCCGTTTCGCGGACTCAAATCCTCAATTACGCGTCTTCGCCTTTTTTTTCACACTCTCACTACCTACCGCTTCAAGAGTCTCAACTCCACAATTTCGCTCTTTCGTCTCATTTCAGGTACTCATCCATCTATCACATCCTTCAATGTAACATTTTACCTTTTTGATTTACCAAAAAAATAATAATCATGTACTTGTTATTTTGATTCTGTTGTTTGAATTTTTTGGTTCAATAATTTCGTTTATGGATGAGCATTTTTTTTTTGTTAATTTAACAAATGTTTTCGACAAAACTGATTTCACTTTAGACCGATCTGTAACTTCTGGCTTGAATTTTGATAGTAGTTTTGTCTGATTGAGGGAAACCGACTCGATCGGCTTTCATTAGATTCATTTGATCGAGATTTGAGTCTTGTAACTAGGGTGTTGAGTTTTATCGAATTGTAGACGAACATTGATATATTATGCTGTGAAAATTTCATGGTTCAATTGCCTTCGTTTGTTGTTCAAGGATCATGTAATATTTAATTTTTAATATTTGATGACATTGATGTCTGAGAGGTAGGCAATTATTCAACTGATGTTGGGGCTGGTTGTTATTATTTCTCATTATAGCAGGTTGCTTTTTATAACAAAATGATAACTAGGATTAGAATGAAACGATACCTTTTAAATAGTCCTTAACCTTTCAATCTATGATTGTAATGCAAAATTATAGCTCCATAACCTTTCAATAGAATGATTGTAATACTTTTTTATAACTGCAAAATTCTAAACAAAACAATAGCTATAATTATTTTACTTTGATAATCAGGATAAACTAGAATGTGATTAGTAATTTGTCCATCAGATTGCTCTTGTGGAGGAGGTAAACCAATATATCCTGCATTTTTTGGAGGGATTAAGTTTGTTAATCTATTTAATTTTGTGACCAATCCTTATTGATTTTGTTAAATATAAAGAGTATTGAGAGACATGTATAGAATAACTCGTGTGCTTCAACTACACAGCGGAGGCTCTTTATATAGACACAGGGTATTAAATAACCCTAATTTACAGTAATGCTTACGAGCCAGAATACTTATACTTACAACCCATATATATTATTTACATTCTAATATAATATTTAACACTCCCCTCAAGCTGGAGCATATAAATCAAATGCACCTAGCTTGTTACATATATAACTAATTCTAGGACCTCGCAATGACTTTGTAAACACATCTGCTAACTGATCATTGGATTTGACAAAGCTGGTGATGATGTCACCTGATTCAATCTTTTCTCTAACAAAATGACAGTCAATCTCAATATGCTTGGTCCTTTCATGAAAAACAGGATTTGAGGCAATGTGCAATGCAGCTTGATTATCACATATTAGTGTCATTGTGCTGGTCTCTTCAAATTGAAGTTCTTTCAGTAACTGTTTCAGCCAGATGAGTTCACATGTTACTAGTGCAATGGCCCTGTATTCTGCCTCAGCGCTGGATCTTGCAACAACATTTTGTTTCTTACTCTTCCAAGATATTAAATTTCCTCCTATGAGTACATAATACCCGGAAGTTGATCGTCTATCTATGGGTGAGCCTGCCCAATCAGCATCTGAGTAGCCAATTATCTGAGTATGTCCTCTATCTTCATAAATGAGACCTTTTCCAGGTGCACTTTTGATGTATTTAAGAATCTGGATTACAGCATCCATATGTTCTTGGCAAGGAGAATTTAAGAACTGACTTACCACACTGACAGCAAAGGAAATGTTAGGACGAGTGACTGTGAGATAGTTTAATTTTTCAACCAATCTCCTATATCTTCCTGAATCTGATAGAGGCTCCCCCTGATTGGGTAGGAGTTTGACATTTGGATCCATTGGAGTATCAACTGACTTGGCATTTAGTAGGCCAGTTTCTTCAAGAATATCCATAGCATATTTTATTTGTGAAATTACAAGGCCATCCTTGGATTGAGCTACTTCAATACCCAGAAAATAACGAAGTTTACCAAGGTATTTAGTCTAAAATTTATTTGAGAGATGTTGTTTTAACTGGAGTATTCCTTGCTGATCACTACTAGTTATAACAATGTCATCCACGTAAACAATAAGATAGATGCACCCTTGAGCTGAGTGATGATAAAATACAGAGTGATCGGCTTCACTGCGGGTCATACCAAATTCTTGTACTACCGAGCTGAATCTGTCAAACCAAGCTCTAGGAGACTGTTTAAGACCATAAAGGGACCTATGTAGCCGACAAACCATGTTAGAAGACTCCCCCTGAGCAACAAATCCTGGTGGTTGTTCCATATACACCTCCTCTGCAAGATCACCGTGCAAGAAAGCATTTTTTAATGTCAAGCTGATGGATGGGCCAATGTCTAATTGCTGCAATGGAGAAAAATAGTCTGACAGATGCCATTTTGGCAACCGGTGAGATTGTATCACTGTAATCCAACCCAAAAATCTGAGTATATCCCTTGGCTACCAAACGAGCCTTAAATCGATCAATCTTACCATCAGGACCAACCTTCACTGTATAAATCCAACGACACCCAACTACCGACTTCCCATGAGGTAAGGGTACCAATTTCCAAGTACCACTGCTTTGTAGAGCACACATCTCATCAAGCATTGCTTGCCTCCACTTAGGGTGGGATAATGCTTCACCTGTAGTTTTAGGAATAGAAACAGAAGACAAGGAGGACAAGCAAGTGTAATGTAAAGGTGAAAGACGATGATAACACAAATCAATATAATGAGGAGATGGATTACGGGTGGTGCGAATATCCTTACGAATAGCAATGGGAAGGTCAGGCTCAGGTGGCAGGGCTGGATCCGGAGGTGGCGTCGGAGGTGAGTCTGTAATGGGAGCAGGAACAGGCAAAATCAAGGATAAACGACGACGTTGATATGTTTGTAGTGGTCGTGGAGGTTGGGGGGTAGACTCGACAGGTTCTATAGGAATCTGAGTGGGTGGGAGAGGGATAACTACTTGAGGAGGTTCAGGATTAATGTCCTGATAGGGCTCAGTAACTACTTGAGGAGGTTCGGGAGTAATGTCCTGATAGGGCTCAGTAGCTATATGGGTAGGTTTAAAATATTGTACAGACTCGAAACAGGTAACATCAGCTGATGTAACGTAGCGGTGTAGTGTGGGAGAATAACAACGGTAGCCTTTTTGAGACCGATGATAACCGAGAAAGACACACTTGAGCGACCTAGCTGACAATTTTTCCAAACCGGGGGATAAATTGTGAACAAAACACGTGGACCCAAAGACCCGAGGTGGTAATGGGTGAAGAGGGGTATGGGGAAAAAGGACCGAATGGGGGATATTGCCATCAAGGACAGAAGATGGCATACGGTTAATAAGATAACACGCCGTTAAGACTGCATCCCCCCAAAATCGGAATGGAACATTGCCATGGAGAAGTAAGGTTCGTGTGGTTTCAATGAGATGTCGATTTTTGCGTTCGGCTACTCCATTTTGCTGAGGTGTTTGAGGACATGAGGTTTGGTGTAAAATACCGTTGGAAGCCATAAAATTTTGAAATTGATGAGACAAATATTCTCGAGCATTATCACTTCTTAAGGTACGAATGGAAACTCCAAATTGGGTTTTAATTTCTTTATAAAATTGCTCAAAGATAGAAAACAATTCAGTTCTATTTTTCATTAAAAATAACCACGTACAACGAGAATAATCATCAATAAAAGTAACAAAATACTTAGACTCTAAAGTAGACACGGTACGAGAGGGACCCTAAACATCAGAGTGAACTAAAGCAAAAGGAGAGGATACTCTTTTATTGACTCGATCGGGAAAATTACTACGGGTGTGTTTCCCTAACTGACACGACTCACAATGTAAAGTAGATAACTTAGACAAACTAGGCACCAGTTTTTGTAGTTTGGTAAGACTTGGGTGTCCTAGCTGAGCATGGATAGTATGTGGGGACTCTGTGGTAGAGCACGTCTTGGATGTTGTAGAAAGGTAATAGAGGCCTTGTGACTCACATCCGACGCCAATCGTCCTTCCCGAATTCCGGTCCTGCAAGGTAACATTATCATTAGTGAAAGTAATAATACAGTTATGAGATCGAGTCAAACGACTAACTGAAAGTAAATTAAAGGGCCATCCAGGTACATAGAGAACAGATGCAACTGAGATAGAAGGGAGAATGTGTACAATGCTAACTCCTTGAGACCGAGTTTGAGTACCATTGGCAGAAGTTATAGTAGGTAAAAAACCAGATGTAGATAGTGATGAAAAGAGACCTTTATTACCAGTAACATGATCAGAAGCACCAGAATCAAGAACCCAAGGGCCGAGAGAAGATGAATGAGAGAGGTAAATAGATGAGTTACCAGTGTGTGCAACCGAAGTAGGAGAACTAGAGTTTGGATGACTCTGAACCCATCAGAGAAAATCTTCATAGTTTGTCGGGGAGCCTTGTGGAGATGGTGTAGTCTGAATAGTGGCAGAAGAATCAAGCTGAGTTGCATTTATCGAAGGCGAAGGCTTGCCATGCAACTTCCAACAGTGATCAATAGTGTGTCCAAGTCGATGACAATGCTCACACTTGGGACGAGGCTTAGAGTTGGATGGTCCTCCACGAGAACGTTGCTGATTATGTCCCTGAGATGCAAGGGCAGCAGTGTCACCCGGAACTGAAGTAATAGGCTACTCAACTGGATGTTTTGCTGGTACTCGAAGGAGGATCGCTGAAGTAGTAGACATATCCGGAACAGTAACAGATCCCAAAATTTGATCACGAGTTGCAGAGTACTCCTGGGGTAGGCCATAGAGTGCAAGAAGCATGAAGAAAGTATTGCGTTGATCCAACTCCTTCTTATGTTCAACTGGATTACTCGCAACAGGAGGGAGTAGCTCATTAAAGTCATGAAGTGCACTATGAACGGTGCCAAGATATGCAGAAATAGAGCCATCGAGTGACTTCGGAGTAATGATGTTCAACAAGCGGTGACAAACTCCATAGAGACGTTGTGTGTCGTTAGTATAGAGTGCCTTTGCTTGACTCCAAACCGATTCACACGTGATACTCAGACGGAAAATCGGTTTAACATCTGGATGAAGTGTAGACTTAAGGACACTACACAACTGAGCATCAATCTGGCTCCATTTAGATGATTCAGTCACACTCACCTTTTCAGGATTTTGAGTGAGGTGATCCTCGTAACCTTGACCACGTAGCCAAAGTTTGATGTCAGCATCCCAACTATCATAATTTGATCCATTCAGTTTTTCAACTGAGAGAGGACAACTGATGTAGTTGGTGAAGATACTCCTGGTTTTGGACTGAGATGCCATGGTCAGCAAAGGTTGTCAGAAAAACGCGTCGGAACCGAGAAAACAGGGGCTGTTTGAACTGGAAGTCGTATATCCGTAACTCGAAACCGAAAACTGAGGGCAGATATGGAAGCAGGAGGCCGAGGCAAGTGCTATGGAAGAAGAAGCACCGTGAAAGGCGGCCGGACGCGCCGTCACGCGCGACGACAGTGGGAGGCGCGTGAGATCCACGCGTGGGACGTGCAGGTGGCGCGTGTGGCGCGTGAGACTGATTCTGAAGGCGCGGCGGAAGGGTTTGGCCGATCTGGGGTGTTCGGCGCTATGGAGTGGTCGTTCGTCGGAAAAACTCGTCAGAAACAGTGACGGCAGCAGCGGCAGGGACGGTAAAGCGGTAACGGCTGAACAAAAATTGAGGAATCAGCGGTTCAACGGTAGAAGGGGGAAACCGGAGTTGAGAACACGGTTTGCCAAAAAAAAAATATTCACCGGAGACAGTGGGTCGACCAGGTAATTGACGATTAGGGTTTGTCTCTCAGTCGGCTCTGATACCATGTTGAATATAAAGAGTATTGAGAGACATGTATAGAATAACCCGTGTGTTTCAACTACACAGCAGAGGCTCTTTATATAGACACAGGGTATTAAATAACCCTAATTTACAGTAGTGCTAACGGGCCAGAATACTTATACTTACATCCCATATATATTATTTACATTCTAATATAATATTTAACAGATTTTAAGGCAATGAAGGAAATAATACCTGAGTCAATATCATAAGCTTTTTTTTAGAACAAGTTCTGCTTGATAATAACCATTTTGATGGTAAAATTCCTCAAGGTCTTGGCTTTGTTAAAAGCTTATATAGATTTTCTGCTTCTCTTAATCATTTCTATGGTGAAATTCCTCATAATTTTTGTGACTCACCAGTTATAAGTATAGTGAATCTCTCTCACAATTCTAGCTCTAGTAAAATTTTAGAACTGAAAAATGCAGGAAACTAGTTTCATTGTCGTTAGCAGGAGAAATTCCTTCTTCTCTTATTCAATTACTTGTTTTTATTTATCTTGATTTTAAGCATAAGTTTTTGTGGTGATTTAGTTTATTGATGCAGGAAACTAGTGGTGATTTAGTTTATGTGATGAAGCTAGTTAAATTTGGAAACTAATCTTCAAAGAGTTTGAAAGTTGAAGTAAAAACTTTGACTAAATTAGATATAAGAATGTTGTGAAGATTCTTGGGTTTTGTCTTTCTTATGAGTCAGATTTCTTATTTATGAATACTTGCGTGGAGGAAGCTTAAGGGATTTGATTTGTAGTCAGAATTTTCAGTTGCATTGCGTACCTCTCAGACATCAATGTCATCAAATACTTGGATTCTATCTTTCTTATGAGGACCTATTTTTTTTTGTGTAAATGCTTAATAATATATATTGGAAAAGCCATGGAGAATGTTCATATGCTACAGATTACTGGACAAGCATGAGCAATTCCCATATATTATGTTTCTTTATCTTAGTATCAATTTGGGAAAACCATCATTTATATTTAGTGCCCCAGCTTCAACTGCTAATCATTATCATGTGGATGCAGATATGCAATGACTAGACAATTGAATGCTAAGAGTGATGTATACAGTTTTGGTGTTTTCCTTCTGGAACTTTAGACTGGAATGAAACCTTTTGATCATACACTACCACATGGACAACAGAGTCTAGTTACTTGGGTACTAATTTATATCCTTACACTCTCACCCCTTGCTCCAACAAAAGAAAAAAGAAACAGAATCAAAGCTTCTTTTTATTGTGATCCATGTCCACTGTAAATTCTAGCTGATCTTGATTGATGTGTATTTTAGAATACACCTAAACTCAGTGAGGATAAGGTCAGGCAGTGTGTTGATACAAAACTAGGAGGAGAATACCCACCAAAAGTTGTTGCTAAGGTATTTTTATTTTATTTGGCCATTTTTCATGTTGTTAACTGTATACGGAAGTGTTCTATAACTTATATTTTATTTGAATATAAAAGAAGCTCACTAGACTGCAGATTTATTTGAAGTATTTGTTAAATATCGGACAATATCTTGTATTTTAATTTGATTGTTTAGAGTGATTTAAAGCCTTTCAGACTTGACGAAAAACTATGATATCTTAGCAGTACATAGGGTCATCTGGATCAGTAAACTAGTTTCTATTGACCTTTTAAGATGGAAATTAAATTAGTGGAATATTGTTACACTTGCATCTTTGAGAGTTAGAATTACTTTTCCTCTCTCCTATCTTAATCTACTTTTGAAAAGTGAACATTGAAACAAAGCTTTTTTAATTGTGAATTCTTAACTAAGCTAATGAATACAATCAAGTATTATTTGCAAATAAAAGTAACGGTAACAGCAACACACACCTACTTCTTATGTCTTTATTTTGCTTCAAATTATTTAAACAAACCATTTTCTTTGAACATCATAAGTGTTTCATTGTCGCAACATGTGATCGTGACTTGAAGAGGAGAATCCAGAAGGTAAAATCATTTATCATTTCTCTGATTATCAATGTTTTAGACCTGGATGCATGACCCATTAACTTGGTTTCTGTATTTCAGATTCCTGGTGTGCCAATAATGTACATCACTAAAAAGGTCAAGAGTGTAATAGGTATGCTCAGCTATATTCAGTAAGTGGTAGAACTAGTCTTCAATTCATGTTGAATAAGTAAGTTGCAGCCTCTAGTAACAATTTTCTACATCTTGATTGTGGTAATTGAAAAGCAAAGAACATGTTAAATAGTAATGACAATCTTCAGGAATTACTGCAAGACCATAGAATCATACACACAAAGAGTAGATAAATAATAGTCTATTCAGGAATTGCTTTTTCAAAACATTTGGTTCATTTGTATACATATCAAGCATCTAATGACATAAAGCAGCATGTGGAGGCATGTTCTGATCCAAAAAAAATTATATATGAATCTAATACAATATATATACTTTTTAAATTCCTTATTGAATGTTTTTGTTTCATTACAGATTGATGCTCATCGTGGTGGTGTTAATGACTTGGGATTTTCATATCCAAACAATAAGCTATGCTTTGTAACTTGTGGAGATGATAAGTTAATAAAGGTAACATATTTTTTTTCCAATCTATTGTAGATTATAGCTATATGAATGTATATCTTTAATTATTAATATTTGATGAGTGATACATATAGGTATGGGATTTGATGGAAATAAGGTCATTAAGAAGATTCACACATAATTTATACTGGTTCACCTAACATAAACTACTCCAATCCTCACAGCTTTGTGAGATTTTCACTAGTGCTCAAAAACTCATCCTCTGATTTGCATCTTTTCAACTATGTATTTTCTTAGTCTAACCAGACTTACAATACTATTTTTTTACGAGCTTCAATAGACTTACAAAATAAATCAAGTTTGTATAAACATGAGGATATACAAGTAGTAATATATTTGATTTGTTTGGAATCAAATTACAACTTTCTAAGATAAGATATTGATGTGAAGTTGTATATAACACAATAAAAATGATCATCGGGTCTATTTTAGTTTGGAAGAGTGTGTAGAATGAAAAGAATGATGATAAGCTTGAATAACTTATATATTTTCTTGTAGATGATCATCTTGATATTTGAAGATTAATACGTCTTTATTTATAGTTTTCATTGAAGCTTCAAATATCTTATCATCTTGTGTATACATAATTTGAAGCATATGACACGTATCTTATCAATGAATGCATAATTTAATAATATAAATCGAAATCTTTATATAATCCGGTAATAATGAGAGAAAAATGTAATTCAAATAAATGAAAATAAAGAATATCATAGCAACAAAAGTCTTGAACCACAAACAAACAAAAACATTAAATCTATATGTATTTAATATAGAAACTCCAAAGTAAAATATTCTTCTAACAAATACAAAGTCGTTAGTGAAAAATGGTTGGTTCCTGCACCCAAAGAAGTGTGTCGAGTGCATCTAGGAATTACTTAAAGGAAGAAAATGATGCATGTTGTTAAAAGTTGAAGTTACATCACATGAAGAAAAAAAAATTATTAGTGTATGGCAAAAGAATGTTACGAACTTGTTGATTTTAAGATTGTTGATGCTTAGTTCGTCAACAAAACTATTTTTGTGACGACATCTATGTTTCAAATTAAATCGCAACATGGGAGTATTAGCTCGATAGTAAACTTCATAACCAAATCAATCACTTACTTTCAAGAAATAGATTTGAGCTAGCATGAACCAAAGCCAGCCACACACTTAGCCTAAGGTCATAAAAATGTTGCAATGAGAGCCATTCATATGTGAAATAGCAATCATCATCTTTTCTATCAATTTGTGATAAGATTACTTAATTTTTATATGATCTTTATTGTTATTAGTTAGTTGTAATTCTTGAGATTAGTTGTTTTGTATTAGTTAATATGTTAACTGCCTATATACCAGAAAAGTTTGTTAGCTGGTATATATATACTTAGTTTTGTACTGTTTAACATACATCAGAATTATAATAAAAATATAATGGCAAGTTCAGTAAATAACAATTTGTTTAGCTACATTGTTATAACAAGTAGAAGAAGGATGACCAAACATTAGATGGAGATATAGGGTGAACAAATTCATAAAGTCCATTCCTTCTTGCACTTCTTCTTCTACTGGCTGTTGCAACACATTCAAGACGGTAACTCAGTATAGGGATCATGACTTGATTCTTTATTTTTTACTAGGTCTTAATGATAATTACTCAAGTGTTCGTTCCCAGATTCTTATTCTTGATCCTTTATCTTGTCCTCCACAATTGGCTGATAATGAACATTCCCATGTTTTTCCTAATTTTGATATGCATTTTGATATACCTGCTGCTACTTTAAATGATATTCCGCCTGTTATGCATGAATCTGGTTTTGATACTGCCCCTGCCCCTCAATCTGCTGTCCGTACTTCTACTAGGGTAAGAAATGCTCCCAGCTACTTACAAGATTATGAATGTAATATTGTTCCTGCCTCTAGATCTTCCATACTACTATATCAGGTAATCTTCATTCTTTAAATAATTTTTTATCTTATGACAATGTCTCCGCTGCTTATAAATCTTATTTATTTGCTTTATCTTCTATTCCTGAACCGCGTTCTTATACACAAGCAATTAAATTTGATTGCAGGAAGCATGCTATGGACCAAGAAATTAAGGCTCTTGAACATAATAAAACTTGGGAATTAACTGATTTACCTGATGATAAAACTCTTATTGGCTGTAAATGGGTTTTCAAAACCAAACTTAATTCTGATGGTAGTATTGAAAGGCACAAGGCTAGACTTGTTACTAAAGGATATACTCAATTGGAAGGCGTAGATTATTTAGAAACTTTTTCTCCTGTAATTAAAATGACTACTGTTAGACTTGTTTTGGCCATTGCTGCCATTAAACAATGGCATTTATATCAATTAGATGTCAACAATGCCTTTTTACACGGGGATCTCCATGAGGATGTCTACATGCAACTTCCTCCTGGTTATACCCCTCCGAAACCAAATTTAGTTTGTAAATTGACCAAGTCGATTTACGGTTTAAAACAAGCTAGTCGAAATTGGAATCATAAACTAACTTTTGCTCTCTTATCTTTGGGATATACTCAATATGTTTCTGATTATTCATTGTTTGTTAAATCCCATGATGCTCATTTCACTTTTTTGTTGATTTATGTAGATGATATAATTCTCACTGGCAATGATTCACAAGAAATACAATCTGTTAAGTCTTTTCTCCATTCTTAATTTCGAATCAAAGACTTGGGCTCTCTCAAATATTTCCTTGGGCTGGAGGTTGCTCAATCATCAAAGGGTATTTCTCTTAATCAACGCAAATATGCTTTAGACCTCTTGGATGATATGGGACTTCTCAACTGCAAACCGGTTTCAACTCCTATGCTGCCAAATATGAAGTTATCTAAGGATGATGGCAATCCTTTCCTCGACAACAAACTGTATCGAAGATTGATTGGCCGCTTGCTCTACTTAACCAACACTAGACCTGACATTTCCTTCCCTATTCACAAGCTCAGCCAATATGTTTCCAACCCAATGCAGTATCATTATCTTGCTGCAACCAGAATTCTGCACTACATTAAAGGTTCCCCTGGAAAGGGCTTATATTTTTCTTCTTCTTCTCCTCTCCAGTTATCAGCTTTCAGTGATAGTGACTGGGTTGCCTGCCCTGATTCCAGAAAATCAACCACTGGTTTGCTCGTCTTTCTCGGGTCTTCACTTATCTCATGGAAATCAAAAAAACAAACGGTTATTTCTCGTTCTTCCTCAGAAGCGGAATATCGCGCTTTGGCACACACCACTTGTGAAATTCAATGGCTCCTATATCTTCTTAAAGACCTTCATCTTCCTGTGAAACTCCCTGTTTCAATTTTCTGTGACAGCAATTCTGCAATACAAATTGCTCAAAATCCCATTTTCCATGAACGTACAAAACACATAGAGCTCGATTGTCATCTGGTTCGTGAGAAAATTCAAAATGGCACGGTCCATCTTATGTCTATCCCTTCTGCTGCCCAGCTTGCAGATATCCATACCAAAGCATTGCCTCCCTCTTCCTTTCACTATATTGTTTCCAAGCTCAACTTTATCGACATCTACGGTTCGAGCTTGCACGGGCCTGATAAGATTACTTAATTTTTATATGATCTTTATTGTTATTAGTTAGTTGTAATTCTTGAGATTAGTTGTTTTGTATTAGTTAATATGTTAACTGCCTATATACCAGAAAAGTTTGTTAGCTGGTATATATATACTTAGTTTTGTACTGTTTAACATACATCAGAATTATAATAAAAATATAATGGCAAGTTCAGTAAATAACAATTTGAAATGCAAATAAAGGAAAATTAGTAACTTATCTTGAAATAGATGTATACGAAAAGGAATAAAAGAACCATATGTCAACAACGCTTATTTTTAATGGATTGAATTCCATTTCGAATGCTTGGTATTTAAGCAGTTCAATCTTTAATATCTTTATTTTACTAGGTTACAATAACATGATCGCATGACAATGTTAATTGATAAAAATAATAAGTTACATAGTTCATTATACAATTCAATTACAAAAAAAATATTAAAGCACTGTCAATTTAAATTGGATTGGATGAAGTATAATAAACTAAGAGGATCAACAACCGTCCAAGATGACGGTGTCTAGAATGAGGCCATTACAATTCAGGTCAATGCAGCCTATTACATATAAAAGTGTGACACTCAACTTAGATAACTCATTTGAGTATGGGTGGGGTGTTTGTGAATGTGCAAACACGAAAATGAGAGTTAAATTATATTTGACAATGTAAATAACTTTTTCATTGTTTGTTCAAAATTAATGATTTACTTGGAGTAGAAACCATAACAAAACTAAGGAGTGCAGAAATAAATAACACAAGTCATTTATTATAGTTTACTGCTAACTGTGCTACATTCAGTCCCTTATCTCATAAGAATTTAATCCACTAATTCATCTAATCAAACATATGCAAATAATTTCAAATATATGCACATAATTTCATTCAACATCCAACATCACAACAATATCAAATACCACACAATTATTCAAAATTAAATCAATCAACATCTTACAAACATTTCTATTTAACATTTTAATCTCACAATTCTAATATTTTCACATTAATTAATTTATCTCTCAAAAGGGCTACTATTGTACGTTGCGAGCCTCGGATGAATTGTTGGGAAATACAGTTTTCCCGTTCATCTCACAATATATTATGCTGTTGTTTCTGAAGTTTGAAAAACGTTTGAAAAATAACAATGTCACAGATTAAATTTATTGGGTTGAGTCGCGGACTAGGTCGCTCTCTTTAAGACGTTTCGAGGCACTGTCCAAATTGTGCAAGGCAGACTATCAACCACGAAGTCCCCAGGATAAAACAGCTCAGATACTTTGTAGGATCCTCTTCTAAATTATAGGCCATATATTTTGTAGGATCTTTCGCAACTCTTACTCTCTTACTCCTTCGAGTTTCTGTTTCGTCTTGTTTGTTGCTTTCAGTGTTTCTTATCACCGGGACTTGACTAGGTTTGCTGCCCCCACTATTTCTTGATTTGAAAGGGAATTTATTTTCGTAGAAGTCAACATCATTTGACTATATGATTACTTTTGCATTTAGGTCATAAAACCTATACGCTTTACTGTTTACAGCATATCCTATGAAGGCACATTCATATGCTCTACTTGCGAGTTTAATTTGCTTGGGATCGGGGATTCTGACATAGGCCAGACAACCCCATGTTCGAAGATGAGACAAGTTGGATTGTCTTTTCTTCATTATCTCATAAGGAGATGTTTTGCTTTTAGATTTTGGAACTCTAATCAAAACATAACAAACAGTCAAAATAATTTCCCCCTACCAGTGAGACGCAGCGCCAGAGTCAAGCATAATAGCAACAACTAATTCAATAAGAGTCTTATTCTTTCTTTCAGCTTTACCATTCATTTCAGGTGAATAAGGTGCGGTAGTTTCATGTATAATTCCATAGGTTTTGTAAAACTCATTAAACAAACTAGAATCATACTTTGTTCCTCTATCACTACGAAACTTCTTAATCTTTTTATTAAATTGATTTTCAATTTCATTTACAAATATCTTAAACATGTCAAGCGCTTCAATTTTATTTTTCATCAGGTATACAAAAGTAAAATCAGAGCAATCGTCAATAAAAGTTATGAAATAACGTTTTCCATTTCTAGTCAGTGTTCCATCAAGTTCACATATATCAGAATGTATTAATTCTAGGGGTTCAGATTCTCAAATTACTGATTTATGCGATTTCTTTGTTATCTTAGCTTGACTACAAAAATTACATTTTTCGAAATCCTTTGGGGATAACTTTGGAATTAAACCTAAATTACTTAAGTTTGAAATCACATTTTTGTTCATATGACAGAGTCTAGCATGCCAAATATTAAAATCACACAACATGTAAGCAGAAGGACACATTTTATTCAATTCAACATTTAACTTAAACATGCCATCAGTGGCGTACCCTTTCTCTACAAAAATACCATTTTTAGAAATGGTGTACAAATATGCCCCTATAAATTGAGTGAACCATGCCTTATTGAGAAGAAATCCAGAAACCATATTCTTCCTTATTTCTGGAGTGTGCATGACATTCTTCAGAATTAAGGTTTTTCCAGATGTGAATGTTAGTTCCACATCTCTTATACTAGCAACATTAGTGGTGTGAGAATCTCTCAACAGCATTTTCTAATCTTCAGCATCAGTGTACGTTTTAAACATAACACGATCATAACAGACATGGCGAGAGGTGCCAGTCTCTATCCACCACCCATCTGATCCACCTACAAGGTTGATCTCAGTTATCATAGCAATGAATTGCTCTTCAGTCAAGTTAGCCTGATTTGCAGGGCTTGGCTTGTCCCTGCACTTGCGTGCCATATGACCCTTTTTCCCATAGTTGAAACAGATAAACGGGAGAGGGCCATTTCTAGGAGGTGGTTGCTGTCTGGCATTAGGGACCTTTGAAGGGTTCCCATTCTTGTGTCTTTTCTTATAGGAGCGATTCTGAATTTTTAGTTGTTTGTCGTTTGGCTTCAGAACTGCTCCGATGAATTTCTTTTTCTTGTTATTTGCCACAAGAAGAACTTCATCTTTCTAGTCTTGCTTTCGAGATTCCTCCTCAATTCTAAGGCGAGTCATTAAGCTTTCTAGGGAAAATTCTTTGGTTTTGTGCCTGAGAGAATTTATAAAATCTTTCCAAGCAGGGGGCAGTTTGTCAATAATAACAGCAATTTGAAACTATTCATTTAGGGACATACCTTCAGAGATAATCTTGTGAGCTATTTTCTGGATTTCATGAGACTGAGCTTCCACTGATCTGTCATCTGCCATCTGATATTTGAGGTAGCGGCTAACAACATACTTTTTAGCTCCAGCTTCCTCAGTATCATATTTCTTCTTTAGAGCATCACAAACCTGTTGAGTAGTATTGTTTTCGGAACTATAGTAATCATACAGATCATCAGCAAGTCCATTAAGAATATAATTCTTACATAAGTAATCATTACGTTCCCATTGGGTTAATTCAACAGCTATTCTATCCAGTTCTGTTTGTTCAACATCTGCTTCTGGAACAACAGGAATATCATCCTTCAGAACGTTGGCAACCTTTTTTGTGGTTAGAAAAAATAACATCTTTTGTTGCCATCGTTTTAAGTGACTGCCCTCAAACTGAAACGGTTTGTTGAAGTCAGAAGCAGAGGAACCTGGCCCAGTAATTTTGTCGATAGACATGGCAGTTCGAAAAAAACGTCTTAAAATTGTTGTTTCTAAAGTTTGAAAAACGTTTGAAAAATAACAATGCCACCGATTAAAATTACTGGGTTGAATCGCGGACTAGGTCGCTCTCTTTAAGACGTTTTGAGGCACTGCCTAAATTGTGCAAGACAGACTATCAACCACGAAGTCCCCAGAATAAAACAGCCCAGATACTCTGTATCGGAGTTCTACTGCACTGTAGAAAACCGTTCTAGAATTACACCCTCTGTATGGCAGTCGAATGACTGACACTCGTAATATGGCACTAAGGCCACTCGTGAGAAATATAAGAAAAAAGGAAGAAGGGGGATAAGTGAGAAAAGCCTCAGATACAGAGAGCTTTTTGGTGTGTTTTTCCAACTGAGGTGGACCCTCTATTTATAGAGGAGTTCTACAACTGGATCTGAGAAAAATGGGGGATCCACCAAGCACGAGATCCATTAACTGACCACTAGAAGTGCGCTCAAAAATAGGAAAACGTGTTTGACCATGATTTCTTGACCGGGCAACAAGTGACACGTGGGGAAGACCAGGCATTAGGATTTTGATTGGGCAAATAACAGAAGAATAGTCTGTTTAGGGTTTTGACTGGATCAGATAATTAATGTTGACTCGGTGAAGGGTAGTTACGTAATTAACACACCAAATTGTGACAGAACGCAAGCATATAATTAATTAAAATAAATAATTAATTTTCATATGCTTAAAAACTAATACACCACATAGCCAAGCCAAGCCGTGCCGAGTAGAGTCGGCCGGACAGCGGCGGCGGCGCACGCGCGCGTGTGGTGATCCATTTGCTTGCGTTCTTCCTCCTTCACAAAATTGGGGTACCCGTTGGGGCCCAACCCAAGTGCAATACCTCCACCTTATAAATGTTATTAATGAGTGTATTTCCTCCTATGTGGGACTTCTCATTTTTTCCAATTCACAACATTAAATGTCATCATCAATTCCATTTAATTTCCATCATTTCCAACATATACTCATAAATTCAAACTCCCTCTCACCCCTTGCCTTATTTAGACGTTTTCTCAATTATAGAAATCAATGAAAATTTTCAACAGCAACAGCAGATCGACAACGTACAACGAGCAAATCCGAGTAACTGACGAGTTCACAAAATCATTGAGTCGTGACTGATAAATTATGCAGAGCATAAAAATTAATGTTAAATAATTAATAATAACTTCATAAACGAAATTGGAGTCAAAACGATGAGAAAACACTACAGAAAAAGTCTCACTGACTTGTCGGAGCGTCAGTAGGGTCAAACGTCAACTTAACCGAAAAATACAAAAGAGTAGTGCTTCTTGAAGGTTTCGGTGAGAGGAATCCAAAAAAGATGTTAGTTTTCTGAGACGACAAACATGGTGATCATAATCGGCCAAAAACAGTTTACCCAAGGAAAGAAATGCAACTGTTTTTTATTAAACTGAGTCAAAATTGATAAAATTGATGCCAAAAATGGATTATGTGGCCAATGTTGTGTGGGATAGAGGTTAAAATGACAAGGAATTGGTGGGGATGAATTTGAGACAAAAAAAAGGTTTCTTTGATTGATGTGTCTGTTTGCTTGCAGAAGAAGAGGAATTCTTTAAGTGCATATGGAAGGGTGCAGGTGGCAGATGTCAAGTGCATGAGTAAAACAGGTTGTAAGGCCCAACACATGGGAATCTAGTATGTGCTTGATACAGGAATAGATATGTAATGAGTAGTTTGCGTGTGTAGGAAAGAAAAAGTCCAACAAGTAATAGTCCAAATTAATATGCACAAGTAGAAAATAGGGGTGTAGACAGTCATTTGGTCCAAAATTCATTTTTTTAGTATTTCTAAAAGACCTTAATAAATAAATAGTTTGTTTTACTTTCCAAGAAACTTTTTTCCAAAATACTCATTTTAACATAATATTATCTATCCTTAACATAGATAAATAGAATTGTAGCCAAAACTCTCATACTCAAAATAATAACTATGATTATTACTATAACATCTTTCAAAATAATAAATAGTTTGTTTTACATTCCTAGAAATTTTTTTCCAAAATACTCATTTTAGCATAATATTATCTATCCTTAACATAGATAAATAGAATTTTAAACAAAACTCTTATACTCAAAATAATAACTATGATTATTACTATAACATCTTTCAAAATAATCACATTAAAATACACCATCTTTATAGAATAGTCTAAATGATAAAATAAATAAACATAACATCAACAATTTATATTACTTAATAATTAAAAACAAATATGCACAACTATATAAATATAAAGAAAATCAATATTAAAATTACTAATATATCAAGATAATTATTTGTAAAATAAATCATTAATATAAAATGTATTTATAAATAATTAAATATAATTATGTGTACACTTACATTAGTCAAACATATAAAAAAATATCACATCAACTGCAAACACACATATACATGTAGAGTTGTCTAAAATCTTATTCTTTAAAATATTTATACTAAAATACTATTATTTATAGAAAAATATATAAAAATAATAAAATATAATATTTATTATTTATATCACTTATTTAGTGAAATATATACAAAATTAGTGTATCTTATAAAGCTCTCATATAACGAAAGTTAGTCACAAGATTTATCCACATATATTATAAAATAGTTTTAAAACCAAATTAATTATCTAAATTCCTATTTCATTAAGAAAATATTTATTATAAAATTTGGGGTGTTACAAGCATCAGGTTTCGTTTTTTGCTCACGTGGACTGTGTAGAAACGTTGGTAATTTTCGCGTTGGTGATCCAAGTTAAAGTGTATTTCAAGAGAGACGTTGTGTTGGTGATTTGTATCCTTTTCGACGCTTCACGAGATAAGCACATAAACACTTCTAGTAAAATTTTGTATTTACGTGATCTTAGGCAAAAGAGATGTTCCTCTCATGAGAATAATTTTAAAATAGTTTTTAAAGTCTATCTCATGATTCCACAATAAAATATGATGTGTAGATTTGGAGTACTATGTGTCATTGTATCGAATAATGGGACACAATTTGCTAGAGCAAATGTACATGAGCAATGTTAATACTAGAGAATCAAAGAAATTTTCACCTTTATAGAACAACCACAATCAAACGGCCAAGCAGAATAAGCAACCAAGGTAGTGCTCCAAGGATTGGAGGGAGCTAGTGGGTTAAGGTTATAACAGCTCCATGTGGTTTTGTGATCTTATCATACAACTCCACACTCTTCAACCGAAGAAACCCATTTCAAGATGGTTTATGGATCATATGTTATGATACTCATTGAATTGATTGAACAAAGTGCAAGGGTGTTGTTTGTCAAAGACAAGGAAAATCACGACAACATGAGGATGAGAATGGACTTCATAGATGAAGAGTGAGAAAAAAAAACTCACATAACGGAGGCATTGTGCAAAATAAGAGAAGCAATGAGGTATCACTCGAAGGTGAAGGCTAGAATGAGAGTCGTCAAGTAAGTGCAACCAAGATGGGAGTGCCTTTTCAGAGTGCTAGAAAATGTTGGGAATGGGGCGTAAAAGATGGAACGACTCAACGTGAAAAAGGTACATATAGTGTTTCAGCAAGTGTACTGAATCGTTGCAAGTAATAATTAAAACAATAATATCGAGTGTCAAACTCAAGGATTGCATTTTGCTATCAAATTATGTTTAATTACAAAAATAGAACAAAAAATTCTCAAATTGATCGAAATAATATTTAAAATTAAAAACAATAATAAAATTGGTCCTTTATAATAAGAAATATGTCAGGGATGAGTTTCACTTCGAATCCAACCTTGGTGTCTAATTTGATCCTAGTTACTAAATTACTTTAGTGAGTTATTACTGAATTCTCTTTATTATTCTTGCCATAATTTCTTAGTGACAAAACCTTTTAATTCCAAAGTAACCTCTAATTCCTTAATAGATTTAAGATTCGAATTAAGCCCTACCGTATAGGAATTCTCTTTTTAAAATATTGTCTTTGCAACTAATTTAATTGGTTTCATGACCTGCATCTATCCCTGGACTACAAATTCATGAACTTCTCATCTCAAGCATTCGTAAAGTCCACTTCCGTTTCAACATACGAATCATAGAACATTTTAAAGTTAATCAAGCAATAAAAAGCATTAAGCACAGAGATGAGAAAAATAATTCAATAAACTCATTCATATAACTAGAAATCAAATCAGAAAAATAAGGGTTTCATCTTGTTACACTCATCCCTAACACATAGGGTTTAGTTACTTATGACAGAGATGGAAAGGATAGAGATTAGAGAATAATTATAATAAATAATCATGAATGATTCTTGACAAAACTGCTCCAATGGTGTTAGAAATAGTCGTCTTTGAGTTTATATGCTAGGCCACCAATGGCTTGCCTTTGTGGCAGTCTTTACCCTCACAAAGGGTTGATTTTGTGGCTACAAAAGCCCGCACAAAGGGCTCCAATTTCAGCTGGATTTTGTGGCGGCCTAAGCCCTCACAAAACGACAATGTTTTCATTTTGTAAGGGCTTAGGCAGCCACAAAATCCAGCTAAAATTTTAGTCTTTTGTGATGGATTTTTCAGCCACAAATAAAGACCAATTTGAATTTTTGTATTTGTGAGGGCTTTTTCGGTCACTAATTTGTGAGGGTTTTTTTCATACACAATATTTGTAAAGTTGGCCACAAATTAGGGGATTTCTTGTAGTGCAAGTCTCCAAACTTCCCAATAGTCAAAAAAAAATACCTAGAAAGTGAGAAGAAGAAAAAAAGCATTTAAATGAATGTTGGCGTCTGCAAGGCACAACTTTGGAACTTCAAGCGTGTCCCGGTAGAGGCTTTAGCCTGAAAGTGCGCCTCATGTGTGGCTATTGCGCTTCAGGCGCACAACTTCTTATGGTTGACATTCTCTGCATTTTCCTACTCTTTTGAGTCTGAATTGGGTTATGATGTCTACATGAACGTTGTAGATATGGATATTAACTTTCATTTTCACTTGTTTGACTCCAATGGGACATCTACAACTCTAGATATGGCTTAAATACTCCACATAGGTAATGTTGATTTCTCGCTAAAATTCAGCATTGCACTAAAACAAAGTAACAACGCAAAACTCAAAAAAATCTCTAATTAATCAATGAAATAAGAACATAAACATTTCATTAAATCAAATAAATATAATTAACAAAATATATCCAATAACTCCTTAAATTAACTAATGAATAAAAGATAAATAAGATTAAAAACAATAAAAAAAAATATATGCATATGATAAAGAGTCATCAGGTACCAAGGACGTGGAACGCAGCTAATCTACTAGGGATGGCAACATAACTCGCACATGTCTTGATTTGGGCAGAAAAAACCGGCTTTGATTGGGTGCGGGTTTTCTCTTAAATTAAAATTCGGAAGCAGGGACGGGTTTGGGGTGTTGATATAAACCCCGCACCCGAACTCGTCTTGCTAGTAATATTATTATAATTTTTAAATTTTTTATATATTCACATATTAAATATACTTAATATGTTTTTAATTATTATAATATCATCTATATAAAAAAAATTATTTTATTACTGTATAATAATTATTATTTTATTATATTAATTATAATATATATAATTTTTAAATTTATAATTTTATATATATGATTAAGTACATGTGTGGGCATGGAAACTTGAACCTCGTCACACGCAGGGATGTGGTCCAGATTTCACACCCGCTAAAAAAGGGGACGGATGCAGGTTTTCTCTAATTAGTTGGGTGCAAGGGTAGAGGATGCAAAATTCTCCCCCGCCGCGCCCTGTTGCCATGCCTTCAATCTACATTACTAATTTGGTTAATGAGGGAATGTCAATTTGTAAGAAGGCTAATAGTGCCATTATCTTTATTGTTATTTTTCTATGTGTTTCTATGTAGGTGGAAGACGCTATTTTGATATTTTGGTATGATCAATCAAGTGAAAGTTCAAATGAAAAATTATTACTTATAAGAAATTCAAATAGTCATGCCTTCAAGACTCCGTTATATGGAAGCTCACATTGAGAGTGCTTCTTTGACGTCCAATAAGGATGACTAAAAGAGTCATACCTTTAAGATTGTGTTACAAGGAAGCTCACATTGAGAGTGCTTGATTGAAGTCCAATATGGATGACCAAAAAACTCATACTTTTAAGACTGCATTATAGAGGAGCTTCCATTGAGAGTGCTTCTGTGACGTCCGATAAGAATGACTGAAAGTGTAACACCCCGTTTTTCAAAGCGAGGGTGTATTTTTTTTTCAAAAGAAATTAAAATAAAACAGAAAAATAATAATTAAGTCATTATAATTCACAAGCAGCGGAAACGTTTCTCGAAATATGAATCCAAAATATTTACATATCAAGAAGTGGTACATGTAACCCATCGAGAATAACATGTCATGCCGACAATATTAGTATAGGTACAGTCTTCCAATTTAAAAAAAACACAATTCAAAAGAAAGACATATGTTCCCTCTATGTCAACCTAATCTGATCATTCTACAAAACAAACTAAACATCCTGAGTGATCTCAAACGCCCCGTGAGAACCTCCTAACGTAGCTCCAGTCAAACATTCCCATCTACATCCCCATCCATAGGGTATGAACCGGTAGGATAGTCCTGGCTCTCATCTGAGGGCAAAGCCCAGATTTCCACAATAGTTGTAAAGGGTCACCAACCGAAATTAACAGTTAACACATAACATTCAAGTTTTTAAATGCACAAAATACCCTTTCCACTAAGCATGCACCTTAAAAGGATTTTCCATATGCTAAAAGTTCATGTCATACTTGCCAAATAAAATGAAATCAAAATAAAGTTCTCAGTCCATCAAGTAATACATAACTGACCAAAACATTGATAAATCAATTGAGCAATCGATTATCTAACTCAAAATGAGATTTTCTACTGAGCCAATCGATTAGGCAAATCGATTTCCTTAAAGTTTTAAGTGAAAACTGAACTCTGGGCTTAAATAAATCGATTGAGCAATTCGATTTAATGAAAAACTGGCCCCTGTATTGAAGCCAATAGATTTACCAAATCGATTTCGTCAAAATGGCTGAGTTCCTGGATAGCCAAATCGATTTGGTCAATTGATTTCTTCAATACATTTTCAAAATTCAAGAAAACAGGAGACATATCAATCAATTCATTCAATCGATTTCTTAAAGGGTTTTGAAAGACAAATTACAAAATCGATTTGATCAATTTAGAGAAGTCCCTGTAACTTATCCAATCGATTGGGGCAATCGATTTCCCTGTATATTCTCCCAAAAATACAAAAACTAACTCAATCACATTCATACATAATACCAAATCTTAACACTTAGTCATTCCCACGCGATCGCCACGACAAATTGGGCTTCGAAATAGTTTCGCAATCAAACATGCTATCACACAATTCCAAACAAAACACTTAGCAGTTATAACGCAATCACTACAACATCATGAGTTTTGAAATAGTATTGCAATCAAACATGCTATCACCAAATTCCAAAACATAACACTTAACACTTATAACACAATCACTACAACATCATGAGTTTCGAAATAGTATTGCAATCAAACATGTCGTCACCAAATTCCAAAACATAACACTTAACAGTTACACCGCAATACCCACACGGACAAGATGAACCAACAAACCACATGGAATCATCTTGACGCGACAATCCCCACACATACAAAATGAACCAACAATTCATAATTTACCAGGGTGTAGTCTCTCACGGACAAACACATGTGCAGTCTCTCACGGACAAACACAATTTACCAGGGTGTAGTCTCTCACGGACAAACACCTGTGCAGTCTCTCACGGACAAACACCTGTGCAGTCTCTCACGGACAAACACAATTTACCAGGGTGTAGTCTCTCACGGACAAACACCTGTGCAGTCTCTCACGGACAAACACAATTTACCAGGTGTAGTCTCTCACGGACAAACACATGTGCAGTCTCTCACGGACAAACACAATTTACCAAAAACATAAATCGTAAACGTACCACCTATCACGGGTCTGCACGATTTACTAAAAAACGTAAACCATAAACGTACTGCCAATCACGGGCCCGTACCGTTTACCAAGGTGCCACCTATCACGGGTCTGCACGGTTTACTAAAACAACGTAAATTGTAAATGTACCGGCTATCACGGGCCAAAGTACTATTTACCAAGGTGTCATCTATCACGGGTCAGCACGATTTACTAAAAAACGTAAACCATAAACGTACTGCCTATCACGGGCCCGTACCGTTTACCAAGGTGCCACCTATCACGGGTCTGCACGGTTTACTAAAACAACGTAAATTGTAAATGTACCGCCTATCACGAGCCAAAGTACTATTTACCAAGGTGCCACCTATCACGGGTCAGCACGATTTACCAAAACAAACATTAAGTAAACAAGACATTAAGAGATTCCCCATTCTTAATATTTATTTAACTTAAACGATTTTCAAAACAAACATTAAGTAAAAGAGAAATATTAAGAGATTCCTCATTCTTAATACTCTTTTAACTTAAACGATTTTCCAAAACAAACATTAAGTAAACAAGACATTAAGAGATTCCCCATTCTTAATTCTCATTTAACTTAAACGATTTTCCCAAACAAACACACATTAAGTAAACAAGACATTAAGAGATTCCTCATTCTTAATACTCATTTAACTTAATGGTTTTCAAATTCCACACAAAACGAACTCAAGCATATTATCAAATTCAATCCACAATTCCCACCCAAAACACATCAAATCATTTCTCCACAAAATCGTTTTCACGACAACATTAAGTAAATAAGTCATTAAGAGATTCCCCATTCTTAATACTCATTTAACTTAAACAATTTTCACAAACTCACATTAAGTAAATGAGACATTAAGAGATTCCCCATTCTTAATACTCATTTAACTTAATGATTTTCAAATTCCACCCAAAACAAACTCAAACATATTATCAAATCCAATCCACAACTCACACCAAAATACATCAATTCATTTCTCCACACAATCCAACGTACACATATCAAAATTTCATCAGTATTAATTAAGAACACGTCAAATACGACGAACACAAATCAACACAACCCACCACTCAAACACAACAAGTTTCATTTACTCAAAATCATACATAAATGAGTTAAAATTCATTTTCCACGAAACATTACTTTAACCCTAACAAAATTCTTTTCCACACAACCACATATAGGTCCCTAAATGCAAACTAAAAGTTTGGAAGGAGCCCTTACCTTCACGCTAGCTTTTACGTGCGATTACAATACCGCGAGTAAGTCCGGTAAAATCTCTGTGCGCAACGTTGCTTCCAAAGTTGGTCCACTAGCACCGTAGCACTGAGGTGAGCAACTTTCCCTTCTATCACTTCTTGAAACGAAGCTTAGATCTAGATGAAACGGGAAGGTTTGTGTTTGAATCCCTAATACCGTTTTTCTTCGTTTTCAAAACAACAAGGAAGTGTGAAGCTAAGAAATCCTTGTCCTATCACCCACCAAGCCTTGGGTTTCTATTCTTGAAGCCAAAGAAAGAAAAAGAAAGCAAAACCAAGAAGAAGAAAAATGGGTTAGTCGCGAGGCAGTGGAGGAAGAAAACGGACTCTTTTTTTTTTCTTTTGCTTTTCCTTCCTTCTAATTTCCTTTTCTTTCTTTTCTATCTCCTTTTTATTTCTTTTCTTTCTAATTTCCTTCTTTTTCCCTCCACACAAACATATATACATATATATTAATATATATATATTATTTACTTTTAACAAATATCTTCAAAACTAGATATTTATTAAAATTACCATTTCACCCATAACGCATTAAATTCTTCATAAAAGATTCACCGCAGTTAATTTAATTTATTCATCGACGAGTAATTCTATTCAGGCATCAAAATATCTTTTTGGTCATTTAAACTCCCAAAATATTAATAACTTGGCTAAAAATCCCTTGAGTTCAATACCAAAATCCACTAAAATACATAAAGTATAAATTAAAATTACGCGTCTTACAGAAAGTGTCATACCTTCAAGACTACGTTATAAGGAAGTTCCTGTTGAGAGTGCTTATGTGACGTCCGATAAGGATGATCAAAAGAATGATACCTTAAAGACTACATTATAAGAAAGCTCTCATTGAGAGTGCTTCTTTGACGTCCGATAAGGATGACCGAACAAGTCATACTTTAAAGACTATGTTATAGGGAAACTCTCATTGAGAGTGCTTCCTTGATGTCCATTAAAAATGAACATAAGAGTCATACCTTCAAGACTATATTATATATAAGCTCCCATTGAGAGTGTTTCCTTGATGATCGATAAGCATATATACCAAGTATATTGATAGTTAAAGTTCAACGAATACAAAACAAACAAAATATAATAAATAATATTTAATGCTAGAAACAAGTTAATAAAGGGCTCATATGACACATTAACGAAAAAGGCATGTAGACCATAACGATAAAAAGCACATATGCTTTAAAAGAAAAATAAGGCATATGGGCCATAAAGATAAAGGCACACGAGCCACAAAACATAAAGAAAAAATATATATTTCAAAAAGCTAAGAGTTCAACAAACATGTTGAGACAAAATCTAAAAATTAATGTTTTTACGATAATTAAACAAACGGTTAATTTAGACTTCTAATTATGATTCTAAGTGTTTTGGTATTTAACATGTATTTTTTTTTAAGTGTACTAAAACAAGATAGGTACCAAGTATTACAAAGCATATCTTATTAAAATCAAGAGAGTAAAATCAGCAAAATGAATAACGTTCTTAATAGATTTCTAGAAAACAAAGAACGTTCTCCACATTTGCCATAAACAAGAATGGTCAGATTTCAATGTAAAAGATTAGATTTAGGAAGCTTTATTCATTCCATATCTTCATCAAGAATAAACAAGGATCAATCTAAGCAAGAACCATCCCAGAATTTGAAGGCTCAAAACCTTGCTTCATAAAATGCATAAAGCAAGATCATTCTCCAAGTCAAGCAAAAGCAAGTACAATTAATAGGCTGTAAAGGACATTGTTGTTGTTGTTTGTACCTTCAGACAGACCTGCATGCGTGACTTAAAGCATGTAATCATTTCAGACAACTAGAAGGATCACAAGTATAAATTAGTTCATCTCAAACCAATTCAAAGAACATTTTTGGATATCAAGAATATTTTCGATTTCAACATGAACAATCCTGCTTTATGGTGCATCTTATCCATCCATTTACTCATGGCAGTTGGCCTACTTCCAACAGTTAAATAAGTTGTCATAAGCTCTCTTGAAGCCTATAAATAAAGCTTCATGATGAAAAACAAAACACAACTCAAAGTGTCAAGCAAAACATCAATCATTCAATCATACTCCAGCTTGTCAAAATCATTCTAGAATTGGAATTCCATTCTTTGAGTGTTTTTCAAATCAGTGATAACTGAATTCTAAAATACAGAATCTATTTCTCAAATAAGAGTTGAGCAATACCCAGATTCTAACATTCTCAAAATCAATACTTTGGAACTCATAGTTATATTGTCAACATAGCTTGAGCAGCATGTAAAAATCCTTTTTATGATTTAAAAGATAGATTGTAAAATCCTTTCTAAAATAGTGTTAGGTAACTTGTGGAAATCCTTTCTAGGTAGAAAGGTAGAAGTTGTGTAATAGATCAAGACTGATTTGTGAAAACCAAGAACATTCTTGCTTTGAGCACTTAGTGGAAAATCTCACATTTGTGAGGACTAAACGAAACCTGTGTTCAGTGAACCAGGATATATGCTTGTGTGATCTCTCTATCTCTATCTCTATTTATTGTTTTGTCTTACATTCAATTTTTTTTATATTGATAAATTGATATTGTTGTTTTTTTACTAACCAACAATGTTCTTTGTTTATAACCAAGATCAATCTTGAGTTAAACTTCTAAGTTTTAAACATGAATTTTTAAAAAGAGGCAATTATAATTTAAACCCCCTTCCTTATCATTGACATTACTACTTTAATTGACATCAGAGCCAGTCTCTAAGGATTAAACATCCAAAAAGTGTTAGAGCAAAAGATTCAAGAAGATAAAGTCAAAAGTTAAATACATAGTTGAAGGAGGATCATCAAACAGACCACCATACTTTGATGGCTCAAATTATTATTTCTGGGAAAGAAAAATGCAATTATTCCTAAAATCACACAACATTGGTATGTGGTGAATCATCACATATAGAGACTTCATATCAAGAGTAGATCAAACCAATTCACCATCTGCTGAAAAGAAAGAAGAAAATTGGACAACAGATGAAAAAACTAAGGTACTTCTAAACTCAAAAGCACAACTATTCTTATGATGTGCTTTAAGTAAGGAAGAAAGTGAAAGAGTATATGAATGTGATATGGCGAAGAAAGTATCGGACACATTGCAAACTCATTATGAAGGAATAAGCCATGTTAAGGAAACAAGGATTGACGTTGGCATTCGAAAGTTCGAATTATTTGAAATGAATGAAGGAGAAACCATTAATGAAATGTACTCAAGATTCATAACCATAGTGAATGAAATGTGTTCTCTTGGCAAAATTTATTCAGTGCAAGATAGGGTAAGAAATATCATGAGATGTCTTCCAATCATGTGGAGACCAATGGTGACAACTATAAGTTAAGCCAAGAATCTTGAGGTACTAGGCTTGGAAGAACTTATTGGAACTTTAAGGGCACATAAGGTACTGTTACATGAAGATAAACCTGTAAAGAAAGGCAAAATAATAGCCTTAAAATCATCTCAAAATTCACCAAGTATTCAACAAAAAAATGAGAAAAGTGACTTAGAAAATAGCTAAGAATATGTTGATGAAGAGATTGCTCTCCTGACAAGAAAGATACAAATAATGATGACGAGAAGAGATCATATCAAAAAGGGATCTCCAAATAAAAAGGATTTCAAAATTGAAGTAGATAAAAGTAAAATCACTTGCTTTGGATGCAACAAAACAAGGACACTATAAAAATGAATGTCCATTGAACAAAAGAGTACCAAAGAAATTCCGTTTCAAGAAGAAGTCAATCATGGCAACCAGGGATGACTCTGATGAATAAGAGACAGATGAACCTGAAGAAGCCAATATATGTCTGATGGTAGACACTGAAGATAAAGAGGTAACAAATTCTGAACCTTGTCTTTTATGTGAACATATGGAAGAATAATTTCATAATTTGCTAAATGATTCAAACTTTCTTATTCAAAAATGTGGTTCTTTTAAAGAAAAATTTCACAAGGAAAAAGAAGAGAAAGAAAAAGTTCAGGCTATAAATGATAAACTCAAAGAGATCATTAAAAATCTGAAAGAGTCTCAACTCAAAAATCTTGAAACTGAATGTTCAGAAAGTCAAGATTGTTCTTCACCTCAAAAGGAGAACGTTCTCCTTAAAGCTGAAGTTGAAATTATTAAAAATGATATGTTGAATTTCATCAAAGCTATTGAAACCTTTCAAAGAATCATGGGATCTCAAGTAGGAATTTTAGATAAAGCTGGACTTGGTTTTGAATTTCGTTGGAATTATACGAAAACTTCTTTGTTCCAGAAATAAAAGAAGGAAAATACAAAATTAAATGTTCACATTGCAACAAGGACATCTAGAGTTTGCATCCTATTTTAAAAAAGAGATAAAAAAAATCAAGAGCAAAAGGATCTTCATAAAAGAAGAACATTTTGGAACAAAAGCAAAATTTTCTCAAAATCTGAAAAAGGAAGAATGTTCTCCAACAAATGTAACAAACGGAGAACGTTCTGGAACTTTATCAAAATCAGTTGTAACTCAACTTTCTAAACCTTCTTCAAAACAAACTACTAGATATTCCTCCTGGTACAAAATTGGCCACTATGTAACAACATTTAACATTAAAAAGGAATCAGATTTTAAAACTAACTCCTCAGAACCCAAGACCATGGTTCTTGGACAGTGGTTGTTCAAGACATATGACGGGTGACAAGAATTGTTTTAAACCATCCCACACATATTATAGCACTTATAATCAAATAACAACTCAAGATTACACAAAAATAGAGGTAAAGTTTCAAGAAATTAACCTAAAATTTCAAATTTTCCAAGAACTTCAAGAACATCAAAAACTTAAAAACAAAAATTAAGAACAAATGTTACCACTTGGTGACAAGCTCTGAATACCAAATGATGTGGATTTGAGTGCTTCCACATGAGATTGAAGATCTAACCAAGTGATTTCTTGAGATAAAGTGGTAAAATAAAAGGGAAAAAGAAACAAACAAAGATGGATTTAGATGGAGGAGATGAAGAAGGCGCCACAATCAAGGATGATTGGTAAGCCAATGTGGAATCGCCACAATGGTAAAGAAATTCATTGATAAGATTCAAGTTCTAATCCAAGAACTCAAAGAGGAGATATATCTCACTAATTCTAATTCATTTCAAAGTTATCTCCAAAATGAGACAATTACAAAGTATTTAAAAAGGATTTACCTTATTCCTAAAATGGGCCAAAGGCCAAATCTCTATACCCATATTGGGCTTACACCACTTAACCAAAATTGTTACAATTCAAATTAAATACAAATAAAACTAAAAACTATTATAAAGTCTTAAACTTGAAATATTATTTGTTTTTCCTCCTAATTAGCTCTTTTTAGGTCCTCATCATTCCCTCCTTCTTAGAAGAAATTAGACCTCGAATTTAGCTCAATCATAACCTACCAAAAGAAAAACACAAGTCAAAGACATGAAGAATGATGTTAACGCTACCACCGGGGTCAAATGGAAATTGTGAAAAACCACTAAATGTGTCAAGTAGTTGAAGCACAATTCCACTTTTCGCATTCAACAATCCAACATATTCATTTCCAATATAAGGAGTTTTCAAGATAGAGATAAAATAATACCTCTTGAAGTTGACATTAAGTACCAATGTTACCTTCTTTGGATTGGAATTGAAGACGAACAAGAAGTTACTTTGTATTTCCAAAGGCTTAAGGGCAAGTTGAGCATGGACATTCATTTTATCATAAACAAATAAATGTTCTTTTTGAAACAAGACAAGTCTCTCACACAACTTAGGAGTACCATATGGAAATTTAAAAGATTTGTCACTAAAAGAAAGAGTAAGGAGAGGTGTAGTAGTGCAACTATCAACTAATTTCACATGCAAACATTTACCCTTCATAGAAAATCTCAAGATACTAACTCTATTCTTAACACAAGAGTAAGTATTTAAGTTAACAAACCAATGTTTCTTAAGAATCCCAACATATTCTTCAAATTTTTTGTCAAGAACCAAAGTTACTTTAGAAAGCACAACAACACATTTATCAAGAAAATCATTCAAGTCTTGGCTCATAATTCTCAAATCAAGTTTAGAAGAATAACATGGATCAAACACTTGATGCATCATGGTTTCAACTTTCAAATGAGGCTTATGAAAATAACACAAGTTAGGCATTTCAACATTAATATTTGCAAACCTATCAAGCATATGAGGAATAAATTTTTCAAACAATTTAAGAGAAACATGAATTAAAGTAGTAGTAGTAGTAGAAGAATTAAAGTTGCTAGGATGCAAAACAATATTTTTCTTGCAAGGATCCTTTTGAGAAACATTTGGCCAATCACCTTTAACTTCAATGGATTGTGGGTATTCCTCTTGTGGAGACCTATTTTCAAGCTTTTGAACATAAGAATCAACAAAGTTAGGAAAATAGTTATACTCGATTTCTTGCTCTTTGTCTCTCAAATTTTGTTCCACATCACCTTTCTTTTCTTCAATTTTCATTTTCTCTCTCAAGGCTAACTTATTTTTTTCCTCTTTCTCTTTCTTTTCTTTGATTTTCTCTTTTTCTCTCAAGGCTAGTTTCTCTATTTTTCTTGCCTCTTTTGTATATCCATTTTCATAAAGATATTTCACATACTCCGGATCTAATACAAAATCTCTAATATATTTTTCGTATGATATACTTTCCTTTTTTTCTTGTTCCTCCTTTTTATATTCTCTGTGTCTTTTCTCTTTTGAATACCTCATATCATCCCTCTCAAAATCTATTTGCCTCATTGTTTTTGCCCTATCACTCTTTACATGTCTCATTTCATCCTCACCATAATCTCTATATCTTCTTTCTTTTTCTTTATCTCTCCTTTCATACCTCATTTCCTCCTCATCATAATTTTCACATCTTCTTTCTTTTTCTCTAAATCTCCTCTCATACCTCATTTCCTTATCATCACAACATCTATATCTTCTTTCTTTTTCTTTATCTCTCCTTTCATACCTCATTTCCTTAACATCATAACATCTATATTTTCTTTTTTTCTCAATTTCAAATATACCTTTATTTTGAGAAGATCTTACATGGTGAGATCTTATATCTCTTTGATTCACAAACTCTTCTCTCAAGGCATTCATTTGAGTATTCAATATTTTTGTAAAGTGACCCATAAGATAAGTGATTCTAGGAGAAAGTGGATTTGGTTCACTTTCACTCATGATTTCAAAAACAACAAATCAAGTAGTATCACAATGATCAATCAAATAACAAGAACAACGTGAAAATAAAAAATAAGGCCATCACCACTCACTAAGTGTTTACACTCAATAAATGTATCACTCGTGTATATCACTCAATGAGGGCTTTTTTTCAATGATATGCACTCTTGCCTTTTTCGACTCAAACTCCTCGTTCAAGTTCTTAAAAAGAACCAAAATAAGAATCCAAATCAAAGAACCAAAACACAATGTAACGAGTCCAAAAAAGCTATCAACACAAGAGTTTCAAGAAGGAAAACTCTAATACAAACTAAGAATTTAAAATGACAAACAAGAAGAAGAAGAAGAAGAAGAAGAAGAAGAAGAAGAAGAAGAAGAAGAAGAAGAAGAAGAAGAAGAAGAAGAAGAAGAAGAAGAAGAAGAAGAAGAAGAAGAAGAAGAAGAAGAAGAAGAAGAAGAAGAAGAAGAAGAAGAAGAAGAAGAAGAAGAAGAAGAAGAAGAAGAAGAAGAAGAAGAAGAAGAAGAAGAAGAAGAAGAAGAAGAAGAAGAAGAAGAAGAAGAAGAAGAAGAAGAAGAAGAAGAAGAAGAAGAAGAAGATAAGAAGAAGTAGATTATAAAAGAAACAAGAAAAATTAGAATTAAATGACTAAATGATCCAAATATGTGGGAGAACTAAAATCAAACTTGCAATGTCTAAATAAGGTAAGAAGAATGCAAAAGATGTTTGGTATTTCATTAACAACAATTCTGGAATTATTTTATTTTATTTTTTTTCAAAATGCCTTTTTTTTCAAAAGTGTTTTTGTGCAGAATCACTTTTTTGCAGCACTTATATTTCCAGATTTTTCTCTGCATATTCAAATTCCTCTCATTTTTTTAATCAACTTAGGCTTTTGAATTTCCAGAATCGGACTTGTATGGAAGAAATAACATGAAAAACAAATTTGCAAGTGAAATTTGGGATCAAACAATTGCAAGTGAAGAAGATGAATGCAGAGTTTTTTTTTTTTTTTTGCGAATTTTTTTCCAGCAACTTCAGATTTCGAATTTCACACAAAATGAATCAAAAAATTATCAAACTAAACCATCCCACACATATTATAGCACTTATAATCAACTAACAATTCAAGATTACACAAAGATAGAGGTAAAATTTCAAGAAATTAACCTAAAATTTCAAATTTTCCAAGAACATCAAAAACTTAAAAACAAAAATTAAGAACAAATGTTACCACTTGGTGACAAGCTCTGAATACCAAATGATGTGGATTTGAGTGCTTCCACATGAGATTGAAGATCTAACCAAGTGATTTCTTGAGATAAAGTGGTAAAATAAAAAGGAAAAAGAAACAAACAAAGATGGATTTAGATGGAGGAGATGAAGAAGGCGCCACAATCAAGGATGATTGATAAGCCATTGTGGAATCGCCATAATGGTAAAGAAATTCATTGATAAGATTCAAGTTCTAATCCAAGAACTCAAAGAGGAGATATATCTCACTAATTCTAATTCATTTCAAAGTTACCTCCAAAATGAGACAATTACAAAGTATTTAAAAAGGATTTACCTTATTCCTAAAATGGGCCAAAGACCAAATCTCTATACCCATATTGGGCTTACACCACTTAACCAAAATTGTTACAATTCAAATTAAATACAAATAAAACTAAAAACTATTATAAAGTCTTGACTTGAAATATTATTTGTTTTTCCTTCTAATTAGCTCTTTTTAGATCCTCATCAAGTTGATATCATATGTGACCAACTTCGTCTTCAAAGCCTTCATTGCGTCCTCACATCACTCGTGCAGGGAATTTAACCAACCATTTTTCATAGAAAATGAATCTCTCATCCCAAACAAAATAGACAATGTCTCCTTTATTTTTCCCAAGTACCTAAATAGAGAACCATTGGGGATCTTCCTCAAAGACGCCACAAACATCCTTTGAATCAGATAGTGATAGGGGCGAACGGGGAGAGGAGTAGGGAGGCATAGAAGTAGAGTGAGCTTTTAGATGGAACCATTTCTCACGTGAAGCAGCGACTGGGTGGAGGTAGATGTAAGGACATCTTTGCCGTCAGAAAATGAATCATTTTTGCCCCCATCTTTAGCAATCTTTGCTCTTTGATAACACGACACTCAACAGTAGTAAGAGGGGTCATCCTGCACGATTATGGACAACCAAAAAATAACAAACAAGTTGTTAGTAATACAAGAATCTTCAAAATTGGGACGAATGCCAAGAAGGAATATCAATATGATAAGTGAGTATCGACGTACGAAGAAGGGAGGCAAGTTTGCCTTCCTTATGCTCCACATTCAATAAATCAATTGCACTAACATGGATCACAGTGCTCAAAATGAAGATGTCATACAGTTTATCTTACCTATTTTGGAGATCGGATATTTAGTCCGAGAGAGAGAGAGAGGAAAGAGCTCTTGTTTGTCAGCATCATAAAAGACATGTGTGTAAGTAAGACGCAGACAGGCATAGTAAAAGTCATTTTTAAAATGTTTCCATGATCGAACTCGTGTCCCAATAAGATGATGGTGGGGGGAAGTTACTCATCTGGAGCCAAGCCATAGGATTACTCATTTTGACCTGGAAGAAGTGAAGAAATTTGTAAACATGTGGTCGTACACCAAAACTTTTGCATAAGATTTCAAATGCTTTCACAAACGTCCAGATGTTAGGATGGAGCTATGAGAGGGACTCATTAAGAGTGCGAAGAAAATCACATTGAAATGTTGAGAAGGGAAGCCAAAGTTGGTCAAAGATGCAATTTTATAAGTAGACATAACACGCTAAATCTATATTATATGAGGTGCGCATAATATCTCTTCAAAACTGCATGGCAGAATCTCAAAACAATTTTGGTAACTCTTATGAGCCAAGTGCGTATAACAATATCAAAAGGATTCATAATTGGTGTAGTATGACTTGTAACGACAAACATCCTCAACTACCCCCTCAAAACCGTCAAGGGTACGAGGGGTGAAATGGAGTGCGGGTAGTCTGAGTGAGCCATCCTCTTCATCAAAGCCTTAACCTCTCCTCATAGTGATCCCTAGAAAAACAATACAACTTTGATGAAGACGAATAAAGAGAGAAAACTTTGATGACGAACGAGGCTCGCACACCCAAATACAACGGGAATTGGTCGTGCAACAAAAAAACAAGATAAAAAGGGACCGAATGGCACAACATTCCAAACAAGAGAATGAGTCGTGCACCCGATGAGTTTTAGTTGTGAGAGAGTTTAAGTTGAAATGAGTCGTTCAAAAAAATCCAAATTTGAATCCTAAATTAAACAATTTTTTATTGGACTTTACTTAACATACAATTGAATTGTAGATTACTATGATTTCATCCCTTTATGAGCCGCCAAATTAATATCCAAAAAAAAATTAAATAATTAAAATTAAATTAAAAATAATATTTATTTTATAAAAGTAACACTTATATATCCTTCAACTCATTTTTAGTCCTTTGTAAAAAACCATTTTCTTTCATTTTACAGTTTGGTCCGAGACAACCAAAATTTCGTGCAGGAAATTCCATTGTTATTCTCTTCTCTCCACAACAAGTAATATAATATATTTTTTTAGTGCAAACATTTTTTTAATCTTACATGAAAAAACAAGTTTCTCTCTAGATCTCTCTTTCTCTAGATTCTTCCATTTCTCATCTCATTCACCAATTTTTCATCTAAACAACAAAATTCCCTCTTTTTTTTCATCTATTTTAGTTTTTAATGCTTGCAATCATGGGTTCGTATAGAAGGGGAAAGTTTGTTCTTGATGGTTTTCATTCCTTGGCTTCTAGGGTTTCATCTCAAAATTCGAATTTTCAGTCAAGTTCAAGAATTTTACAATCTGGGTATTTCAATTCATGTTCTAATGGTGTTAGCTTTAATGGGTTTTCTTCAACTTCTAATAGATTAGGTAGAAAGGGTTTTGAAATTAACAATAATTTTAGGAGATTTTACTATGTTGATCCTCAAAATGTTCAGCATTTTAGGCCAAGAGAACCAAAACGTTGGTTTCAGAATCCTCTACATGTTTTCATTGTTGTAATGGTTGGTTCAGGTGTTTTTGTAACTGTGTATTTTGGAAATATGGAAACTGTTCCTTACACTAAGAGAACTCATTTGATTCTAATATCGAAAGCAATGGAACGGAAGATTGGAGAGACTGTGTTTGAGGACTGGAAGGAAGATATTAAGGAGAAGGTGTTGCCTTCAATACACCCTGAGAGTGTGAGAGTGAGAATGATAGCTAACGATATCGTTGACGCGTTGAAGAGAGGGTTGAGTAAGGAGAATGTGTGGAGCGATTTAGGGTACGCTTCGGAGAATACTATGATGGGTGATGAGCATCGGAGGGAGACACTTAGTGCATTGTTTGGGAATAAAGTGAAAATCGGATGGAATTGGCATCCTTATACGTCGCATTTGGATGGATTGAATTGGGAGATTTTGGTTGTGAATAAGCCTGCTGTTAATGCTATCTGTTTACCTGGTGGGAAGATACTTGTGTTTACTGGTATGCTTGAACATCTTAAAAGTGATGCTGAGATTGCAACTATTATTGGACATGAGGTATTCATTTGATTCATATAACTCATTGTTTTTGCATTTTAGGCTTGTTTGAATTGATTTATTTGAGCTTATTTATTGACATAAAACACTTATGAAACTGTTTGAGAAAACTTATGGAAATCAATGTTGTGAATGGCATAGCGTAGAAAATAGTGGTTTGTTCAAATTTTTCTATGCTATAGTGCTAAGCAGCTTTCTAACAACACTTTGTACTAAATAGCATTGCAGATCAATAGCAGTTTGTTCAAATTATGTTATGTTATAACGTTATAGCAACTATTTGACAGCATTGATAGAAATAGCGTATGGCATATACATAAGTTGTTTTCAGCTTATTTTCATAAATTCTCTAGGACAGCTTATGAAAACAACTTATAGCTTATACGAAAATAATTACTTTTTTATTTATAGAAATAGCCCATATAAAATCACTTGTAAGTTATAGGATTAGTGTTTGTGTTTTAAGCGCTTAATTAAGCTATTTATCCAAACAGAATCTTGATATGTTTAGAAGACCTGAAATCTAACACTTTGCAGCTTGCTGATTAGGTTGGGCATGCTGTGGCCAGACACAGTGCTGAGGGGATGACAAAGAATCTGTGGCTTTTTATTCTTCAGTTGATACTTTATCAATTCGTCACGCCCAATATTGTCAACACAATGTTGTCGCTTTTCTTACGGCTACCTTTCTCAAGACGGTAATGCTTCCTTCATTATCTCTCTTTCTAACCAATTGACTTTCTGTGTTGTTTGTGAATACAAAGGTAATGTTGGTTATATAGGTCAGAATAGAAGTAAAGAACATGAGTTCGATTCCTGTCTAAGACTAGTTCAAATCCAATAGATTTTCATCAATTTTACTGTCAGTGATGCATAGGTAACATGTAAATCTATAGTAGCATCAACCATAGTAGAAATATGGGTGTGAGATAGAGGTATTATATTTAAACCTACTCTCTAGGATATTATAGAATGAGAAACATAATGTATTTTAAATTTGTATATTGTATGATCATGATGAGTCTGATTAAGGGGCTTGTGAGATGTACACACTAGGGACATGTTATATAAAGTTTTAGACTTAATTGCAGTTTTATTTCTCTATTTTAGTGATTCACAAAATTGGTCCCCTTATTTTAAAAGTCGACAGATTTGGTCTCTCCTATTGATTTTTTAACTAAAAAATGATATCGTGAGATGTTTTAATTAACGCGACATATAATATAATGATGTAGAATGATTAACACCCATGAAATTAGAATAAAATATTGTAAAAACTTATATTTCAACTTTGGATATTTTTCAGATTTTTTATTTAATTAATGACATAAATAATTAATGTATCTAGATATTTCTATATCATATAATTGAATGTCACGTCATTAAGAATATGTCAAATCGTCAATTTTTAGTTTAAAAATCTGAAGGAAGGATCAAACTGTCTGACTTTTAAAATAAGGGATCAATTCCGTGAATTGATAATAATAGAGAGACTAAAACTGCAATGAAACCAAATATATTTATGTTTGTATTTTGTTGGAGTGTACCTTAGGACAAATCTATGAATTGATAATAATAGGGAGACTAAAACTGCAATGAAGTCAAATATATTTCTGTTTGTATTTTGTTGGAGTGTAGAATTGTCCTAAAGTTTCCTTTTAATACAAAATTATTTCAAATAGCCGCTATAGACTATACTGGTTCTATAGCACTATAGCAAACAATAATTTGAACAAATCATTATTTTCCGCAATGTGCAATTGACAACACTAGAATCAAAGAAGGGTTAGGGCATATATATCTATTTCAAATTCTGCTACGCTACAATGTAATAGCATTACTATTGTCACTAATTGACAACACTTTGTATTAAATAGTCTATTTAAGAACAGTAACAGTTTGTTCTAATTCTGCTACATTGTACTCTATAGTGCTGCGATAACCATTATTTGACAACACTTGGTTCAATTTGCACAATTGGAATTTGGTAAGCTAATTTTGTACAATTGCGATACTTAGAGAATTAAAATGCAATTAGGTCCGTATTTTCATGTTTAAATGGAAAAATTGTGTAATTTTAAGCCTTTTATGATGCTATCTTTATTTATATTTTGTGTCGTTACAATTTTGTGACTTAACCCAATTTATTATTAACAATTTTCAGGATGGAAATAGAAGCCGATTACATCGGGCTTCTATTAGTTGCGTCAGCCGGGTACGATCCCCGGGTGGCGCCTAAAGTCTTCAAGAAGTTAGGAAAAGTGAATCACGACTCAAAGCTAAACGATTATCTCTGTACTCATCCATCTGCAAGAAAAAGAGTAGAATTGTTGGCTCAAGCTCAAATAATGGAAGAAGCTCTTACCATATATAAGAATGTAAGAGCTGGACGTAGGGTTGAAGGTAAGTCTGTGCAAAAAATCCGGTTATAAGGCTCAAATGCAAAACTAAACCCAAATCCATTTTAAAAATCCGATTAAAAAAATATAGTTATAATCCGGTTATTTATAAACCGGTTGGATAACCACTTATGTTTTATATTTGGATTTGGTTTTTATTCACTACCAATATTTTGTTAATTTTGAGATTTTATTTTTTGAAAAAATTTTAAAATTTATTTTTTTTGAAAAAATATCAAAAGAAATTAAAATAAAAAAAAAAACTTTTTTTTTTTCAAAAAAACTTTACATTGAATTTTTTCTCAAAAAGTTTGATGAGGCAAATTTTAAAAAAATTGATTTTTTTAAATAACCGATTTTTAAACTATGAATAAATGATCTTTTGAAAAATAATCAAATTTTAACCGATT